>CM042014.1:109898487-110303487 GCA_023525715.1 Cichorium intybus
AATTATTCAAGCAAACACTCAGGGGCGAGTTTTAATGAAAACTCGTAAAACTTTGATTATAAAATAAATGACGAAATAATAAATGATCATAACAAAAATAACAAAGGAAACTTTCGTCTAGGATCTGTTGATTCATATAAACCTATGTTGACTAGTTTTGATTATGTGCAATGAGTTTAAATAAGTTGCATTAAGTTGTAGGATCGTATGGTCAAGTCACCAATTCTATGACTAATAAGTTAAAATAGCACAATGGTCATGTAACTAATTAACTTATAATCATCAAGTATTAATACAATCTAGCATGCAAACATAGCCCATATCCTAATGGTCAAAGTGATATGTTCATACAATCAATGGTCATGAGTTGCAACTAAATGTGATATAAGTCTTATTTCACTAATCAAGTTTATAACTTAGATAACCTTCCTAGTTAAATGGTCAATAACTAGTCCAATGATATATAGTTGTCAATTATACATCATGACGGTTCATGTGATCAATACGTTTAAATGACCATTTAAACTTAATCATATGAAGATGGCAATCAAGAATACAAACTGTAACCACATTTAATATGTATAGCATGCAAGCTATATATCCTAACCGATATTAAACTCGAATCAAGAACTAGATCAACACATATTATATTAATGAATCAACATCGCCTAGGCAAAAGTTACGGGAAATATAAATTACAAAATATAACAGTAAACATTAATACTTAGATTTGAATAAACCATCTAGTTATGTTTGATATGTTATTAGTGCAATGGATATTGAACGTTAAATACCGATTTCTAAAGTGATTAGATGTTTTGGTCCAACTACCTAATCCTATGATTGTAAGGTCATTAATGGCAATGGTCATGCGATTATATATCCCAAATAATCATGTATTGGTTCGTATCATACAAGGTTCATTCGAGCTTTTGATCTCAATGGTCATGATAATCAAATTGGTTTGTACAGATTGGCCCTCTAGTACAAACTTTGCTTATACATACAAGATTCTGCCTTCGTGACTTAATCCTAGGATTTGGTCCATCACTAGTCATATCTGGCTAATGGTCATAGCACAGTTATGATAAAAGTCATATAGTCAGATTGGTCCTCTAGACTAAAATAACTCAGCAATAAGTCCAAAAGGAAGGTTCTTTAACATATCTGATAGTCAAATGAATTATGCGAGATAAAATATAAAACGTTCAATATCAGATAAATAACAATCAAATCATAACTAAACAGTAATCAAATCTAAGTAATAAATAATACAGATAACATAATCTGAAGAATACGGCTTATGGAATCATAATAGAATGCAATATATATATATATATAAAGCAAACCGAATGAAGTCCCGACCGAACATTCTTCAAGCTCTCGATTCCATAGGTTCCCCTTTGAATCTACAAGCTTTCTGGCCGAGTTTGGTGGTGTGGAGGTGCAGAGATGTGATCTGGTCTGAAGGTGGTGTAGGTGTTGTGAGGTGTGTTGTTCCAAAGAAGAGCTGAACGGCTTGCATTTATAGTCGGCACTGGCGCTGGGCGCGGTGCGCCTAAAGGGAGGGCGCGGTGTGCCTAGGGAATCTCTGCACGCGGCCAACTTTCGCACGAGGGAGCACGTGGGTTTGCAGCTTTTAATGTCGGATCTGAGGCGCGGTGCGCCCAAAAAGTAGGCGGGGTGCGCCCTTGCACATGCTCGGCAAGTCCGTTGAATCATTGGATGAACGCACGCTTGAATATTATAATCAAAAGTCAGACGAAAAGCGAGTTCTGGATTCCCTTTGGGCGCGGTGCGCCTGTAGATGGGCGGGGTGCGCCCATGGCTTCTGGCAGATTTTCACTTTGCTTCTTTTTAAGCTCAAATGTTTGTGTAATTCGTTCCTTCACTCCAAACGCGTATTTTTAGCTTCAAAACGAATATTTAAACATATTAGGTATCTTTTAGTTCATAACATGTATAAAACTAAACTAAAATTACACTGATATCGTGCGGAAAATATGTATAATTTACGCGATATCAGTCACCATCCGTAGTTATATGGAAACCATAAAACTCGGGCGGCATGCTAACTCTACCGGAGCGTCTAGGAGGTAACGGATTGTTTATCGGCCCAACAGTAACTTCTTCCTCTTTTTGAGTACTAGTATCTTCTAAGGTTCCTTCATTGGTTGACTCCTGAATTTCTTCAAGGTCAATGGTACTCCCACTGTCCTCTTTGAATATGAGCTCTCTCTCTCGAAAGACTCCTCGTCGTGCTACAAAGACCACATCCTCGCTCGGTCTGTAGAACAAGTATCTAAAAGACTGTTTCGGGTAACCAATGAAAATACACCTCTCACTTCTAGCCGCTAGTTTGTCATGAGTCTCTCGTCTTACGAAAGCTTCACAACCCCAGACTTTGATATGTTCTAACGAGGGAATCTTCCCTGTCCACATTTCGTGAGGTGTTTTGGCAAACTTGTTAGTAGGGACAAGATTGAGGATGTGGGCGGCAGTCTCTAAGGCATACCCCCAGAAGTGGATAACAAGATAAGCTCGACTCATCATGGAACGAACCATGTCCAACAAGGTTCAGTTATGCCTCTCAGCCACACCGTTCAACTGTGGTGTTCTAGGAGGAGTTAACTGTGAAACAATTCCACATTCCTAAAGATTGTCTAGGAACTCAATACTAAGATACTCACCACCTCTATCAGATCTAAGCATATTTATCTTCCTACCTAATTGATTCTCAACTT
Organism: Cichorium intybus; assembly: GCA_023525715.1. Taxonomy (NCBI): domain Eukaryota; kingdom Viridiplantae; phylum Streptophyta; class Magnoliopsida; order Asterales; family Asteraceae; genus Cichorium; species Cichorium intybus. Next base: position 109,901,232 of record CM042014.1, read on the forward strand.
CATTCTTAAACTCTTTGAACTTTTCAAAGGTTTTTGACTTATGTTTGATCAATTAGATATACCCATATCTGCTATAATCAACCGTAAAAGTCACATAGAAGCGATTGGCATCCCTTGTGGTTGATCTGAAGGGTCCACACACATCTGTGTGTATGATGTCCAATAGACCTTCACCTCTTTCACATGTCCCCGTGAAAGGTGATTTTGTCATCTTTCCCAAAAGACAAGATTCACATACATCATCCGACTTGAGGTCGAATGATTCCAACACTCCATCCTTTTGGAGTTGGGCGATGCGTTTCTTGTTAATGTGTCCAAGACAACAATGCGACAAGCATGCCTTTTCTATACCATTAGAATAATCAATTTGTAATACATTATTGCTTAAATTGTCTACACAAGTTACAGTTTCATACACACCATCACAAGGTAAAGCTTCAAATATAAAAACACAATTTTTATATACGGAAATAGAACCATTCAAATTATCAAAAGAATATCTAAAACCTTGTTTAAACAATGCATGAAAGGAAATAATATTTCGAGCCATTTCTGGCAAGTAACAACAATTTATTAAATCTAAACTAACTTCACTACTGAGTACTAGACTATAAACTCCGATCTTGGTGATAGGTGACAATCTCCTGTTTCCCATGATCAGGTTTATCCTTCTGTGCTCCACCTCCTTACTTTCTTTTAGGCCATGCAAATCACAACAAATGTGAAAACCACATCATGTATCAAGGACCCAAGAACAAGAAGATGATGAGTTTTTAGAGATAGTGATATACCTGCTGACGATGGCTTCAGTTTGTCATCCTTGATGTCTTGCAGGTACATAGGGCAGCTTTGTTTCCAGTGGCCCTTCTCGTTGCAATAAAAACAGTCGACCTCTTTAGGGTTCGAGACATGAGGAGTTTCAGAACTAGGCTTGGCTCTCGGGCCATTACTGGATGACCCAACTTGAGCCTTGCGCTTCTAATTCTGCTTGGGAGGACCTTTCCTCTTTTTCCCTCTTCCCTGACCAGTAGCCATGACAGGAGCGTTGGCGGAGGGTATACCTTTACCCTTTAATCCGTCCTCAGTGGTCTGCAGCATATTATGAAGTTCAGCCAAAATGGTCTGAGTGTTGTTCAAATGATAGGCCAAAATGAACTGATCTTAACAACTCGACAATGAGTTAAGGACCATATCAATGGCCAATTCCTCGTCGATCTGCATGTTAAGCTTCTGAAGCCTTTCCACGTATCTCTGCATTCTTTGCACGTGGATGCAGACGGACTCTCCATCCTTCAGTTTACAAGCCATGAGGGCTCGGACTACCTCATATTTTTCCTGACGAGCTCGCTTACAGAACTTTTCCTTGTTCATCTGATATGGCCAGTAGTCTTCTTAAAACCTTTGCAATTACGGGACCATTGTAGCAACCATGATGCAGGCCACTTTGGTCGCATCATCGTAATATTTCTTGTATGAGGCATATTCCTCAGGAGTAGCTGTATCGGGATCAGCTTCAATAAGCTCCTTTTCAAGGACATATTCACTGTCCTCAAACCTCAGAGCCATCTTGATGTTACATATCCAATCGTTGTAGTTGGTGCCATCCAATGTCACCTTAAAGCACAACGAGATGATCGAAGAGAAGTTGTTGGAGTGGGGTGCGGGTTAGCGAGCAGAAGCATCAGCACAGGAAGACATCTATAAAAGAAAGGTAGTTTTAATTAGATATAAATATTCCTTAATATATTAACCCAAAATAATTATTAAGGCTAGGACCCAACTATATAATTCACAACTTAGAAAAGGGATGCCGTAATCTAATTGTAAATTTTATAAAGGTACGTGAATGACGATTCACCAATTCCACCGCGGAAGATAATCATATTAAGTGAAATTCCTAGATCTTTGAGATTTATTGAACTGTTCAATAGCATGTTTAATCTCGAACTATGCTCTTCCATTTCTGACTGGGATGCCGAGGATCACAAACAAGATGTGAATAACCATGCAAATTAGCTTGGTAACCTCAATGTCGTTTATCATCTCGATTGATGTGCCGGTAAACCACACGCGCTCCATCAACAATGATAAATTATGAGATACCCATTACAACTCTTTACTAGTTCCTATTAGTGTGCTGGTAAGCCACACACGCTCCACTAACGACTAATAAAGTGTAATGTGCAATTTCATGGCTTAGCATATCTTTCACATTTTTCCCTAAAGTTGCTAGATTTGAGATTTTATAAAAATGGTTCTAGCACTTTTATTAATAGCATTATACTTTTAATGAGATTAAGTAGCCCTATCAAACCCGTTCTGCTAACGACCCTCCACTAATCAAGGAAGCGGTGGGTGAGAGTGCACACCCATTCAACCGCCATTTTATAGGCAGTTTCCTTATACCCCTCTTATAGATTAGCTTCGTGAATGAGGCATACTAGCGATTTGACTGACCAATTCTTATACATATAAATATTAACTTTTAATTATATTATATATAAGATGTATTTTTAAAATTTTAAAATAATTGTGGTTTATCCATTTAAATTTTTCGAGATTAAATTTTAAATTTAATTTAAATTTAAACCATAATTGATTTAATATTTATCTTTTAATTAACAACTAATTAAATAAATTAAATCAGATAGGGATCAACAAATAAATCAAATTAATTTAATTTTATCCTCTAACCCACTAAATTCGAAAAACCTATAAGGGTTTAAGGTTATCCATTTATTAATTAATCACAGTTACCAAAAATAGAAAAACCTTTTAAACCCTAATAGAAATCGAAAATAAGGTGGGGGAGGGGATAGGGTTTTGAAAACCCAAATCCCTAAAATCGATTTAAGCCTTTTTAGGGTTTAGTTTCAATAAACCCTAAAATCAAGGTATAACAATTACAACAATTCAAACAGAAAACAAACCAAATAGCTCTAATACCACTGAAAGGTTTTATGCAAATCAACTAAACTTAACCCTTAAGTTCTAATAGGATCTAAGTTTTCACTATTTGAACATATAATAAATACCTTAGGGCAAATCGAAAATTACTAAAAGATTAAAAAGAAATTACTAACCTTTTCTTGAATCTTTTGGAAACTAGCACCACATGTGTCGTGCCTCAAATGGTTCACACCCAAGCAAGCAATTCGAAAACCAGAAAGAGTAGAGAGAGATGGTGAAGTTGGCGCAGAAAAATAGGTGGCCAGGAGCCCCTATTTATAGGCTTGAAAGGATTATCAGATAAACCTTATGGATAAACCTTATTTGAATTCAAACGAGATAAACCTTTTAGCATTTACTTGAAACTCCATTTATCTATTATATATATATATATATATATATATATATATATATATATATATATATATATATATATATATATATATATATATATATATATATATATATATATATATCGAAATCTAAGGATCATCATATCCTTATTTTTTCGAAATCATCCAGCCTTCCCAAATTGTCACTACTCAACTATTAAATAATTACAATTCAGCTCCCTGCACTTTTAATTAATCTAATTAATCACCAAATTAATTCCAATTAATTCCTGATTAATTATTAATTAAATAATACTATTTGTAATTAATATATTATCAACATAATATATTAATAAATTATTTATCTTTATTTATATTGATTTATTAGTCACGTAATAAATCAATCTCTCTCTCTCTCTCTCTCTCTCTCTCTCTTCAGGTTATTTTGTCAAATTGTCAGCTATGAGGGCAACCCAAAAAAACTTTGCTACTATCAATTAAATATATACTAATTATGGTCATGGCTTAGACACCTAAATCAAAAAAGTTGTGCTGTCAAACAAGGCTGCCCAACTAGCTGCCAGGAGATGCAGCCAAACAATGTTGTCAAGCATGGTTGGCTGGCGGGTTGTCATGTCATGCTGCCAAGTAGGGCTGACAGCTACACTGTGTTGTCAAGTAGTGTCATCCAGCAGCCGTCAAGCCGCGTTGGCAAGTTGTCCATGTTAGTCGGTGCACCTAATATCATCACTCATCTTACTCCATGACAGGAATGTCGTGAATCATGTAGGGCTGTTCACTAAACCAAATAGTCCAATTAGACAATTTAGATTGGACTATTTGATTTAGATATTGAGATTTTTGGATTGGTTTTTAAGCAAAACCGAATTATTATTTTGGATTGCTTTTGGTTTATAAAACAAAACCGAATAATTACAAAAACCCGAATAGACAATTATTTATTTATTTATTTATACTTTTATTCTTTAATTATATCTTTTAATTATTTATTGAATTCTAATAAACTGTTTATAGTAGATTAGAAATTACCAATAAAAAACCGTAATATATACTTTTTCTTAATAGTGTTTTATCCGTAAAATATAAATTGTATTTTATTTTTATTAGTAGTTGTTTATAAACTTTAATTCACAACTAAATATTTTGTTTTTAATTTGTTTATTAGATTTGGCTTAATATTCAAGTTATATGTATATGTTTAAAATGACTTAACGCATGAAAACAAAATTAAAAAAACTGATCCAACCGAATTGTAATTTGGTTGGTTCGGATCGAAATTGATTTGTAGTTTGGACTATTTGGATCTATGTTTTGAAAACCGAAATCTATTTGGATTCACTAGATTGGATCGGATTGAACCGATCCATCTAAGCGAACACCCATAGGATCATGTATTAGATGGTGGATCAACTATGCAAAATCTGTAACACCCGACTTTTAAAAACATATTTAACACATCAAAAAGATAATACAGGTGTATATGTTACAAGTAAGAGGTACACAAGTGATATTTGATCATAAATAACAAAAATATGAAAAAAAATATATGCATATACGCAATTTGCACATTTCGTATATGCATTTTTTTTCAATTTTTTTGACAAAAGGTCTTAAATAAAAACGACTTAGTGTATTAAGTCATTTTTTGAAAAAAAAAAACAAATTCAGTCAAAAGTTTTCTATGTTCTCACGAAAAAATGGTTCTCATTTGATCCTGACTATATATATATATATATATATATATATATATATATATATATATATATATATATATATATATATATATATATATATATATATATATATATATATATATATATATATATATATATATATATATATATAGAATAAATTGAGAATGCCTAAAAGGTTGAGAATGTGAGATCAAATCTAGACCCTCTAAATATTAAGATCAATGGTTAAAATCAAGTCGCCGATTATGTAAATTTTAAAACTCAATGTTGTCAAATTGTAACTTAGAAATGAAGGTAAGGGTACTGCTGGCATTTTGCATTTAACTCATTCATTATTATTAGGATTTTGCATTTAACTCATTCCTTATTATTAGGATTTTAAATATAGATAGAAATCAATTCGTATTTCTCTGTCATACCATTCGATCTCTCACTCTCCCGTTCATAAAGCTTCTGCACCTCTCTTTCGCTTATCTCTCTAAATACAGATTTTAACCTAAAACCTAATATCCATGTGCACCATTCGATCTCTCACTCTCCCGTTCATAAAGCTTCTGCACCTCTCTTTCGCTTATCTCTCTAAATACAGATTTTAACCTAAAACCTAATATCCATGTGCTCTGCATCCACAAGAAATCACAGCACCGATTACCCTTGATCCTTCAACCCTACTTGATTCTCCAGCGGCGCCGCAAATCACTTGAAGAGTAGCAACAAACGCAACTTTTTTTTATCATTGACCGACTTTGAAGAACTGCATTTGATTTTAATCCAATTTATTATGAACAACAATTGATTTTACTCTCCTCGCTTCTTCAATTTCTTTCGATTTGAGTTTAAGGTTACTTATTAAAGATATATACTTTACGCAAAGAGAAAGCACCAGAAACAAATGTTTCCAACATGGTGCTGATCGTAAATATCTACTGCATTACATTTGTGACATTAACTTGCTATATGGCTTAATTAATTCTATTAGTCATAATAACCAATATAAAGGGATGAGAATATAAAGAGTATGCTTTATAACATCTATTATGAGATGTTTATTTGTTTTATGAGTTGGGTTTCGGTAAGATATTAGCGACATTTATAATTTTTGTTTGATGTGATTTTAGATGCAATTTCTATTCCGCATTATGCAATCTCAAATTATAGCTATATGGAAATTAAATGAACGACCCAACCAAGCCCGGACAGAGGTTTTATGAATACCTGTGAAGTTTGTGAGCGAAGCCCTTTTGATTCGTTACGGTTTGTTCACCGGGATACACGGTAATAATCATTCAGCAATTTAATTTAGGGGAAATGTTGAATTTGATTTTAAATTTGGTTCACCTACTCTGTTTCGTGGTTGAGATCTTTACGTGTAGACCAATAAAGGGTCTTTGATTTTTCTTATTCAATTTTCAAAATCAATTTGTTCATTTTTTACTGGGTTGATGATGGTGATTTGATTGAAAAATGTTTTTAGTCTCAACCATTGAATTGGGGTTTTCAGTTTTTGTTTACAATCACAATTTTGACTTTTTGTTGACCATGTTTAGTGGGAATACCGTGCGTGATAATGGGAGAATATGGCAGGTATAATCATTTATAATTAAAGATGATTAAAGGTTATTTGATTACTAGAATAACAATGATTATAACTGTGGACAAGTTTCATATAACAATAGGCTTCATAAAATAACCTTAAATTAGGAGTGTATTTATGTATTCTGATTAGAATCCCTAATTTTAATTCTTGTAGATTTGAAATTAGGATTGTATTTATGTATGTTGTTTTGTTGTTTCTTTGCTTATTTGCTTCTAGGTCTAATTCTAGTAGATTTGTATATGTGGTCAATCTTTGACTTAAGATATGTATTTAATTAATGTATTTAGTTGTTAATATGTTCATATTAATCTATTCTGTTAGAAGAGAAACCAATGGTAGACCCACCGGTTGAGGTTCATCAAAATGAGAGATTTTCATACCTGTTGGCATCGACGTATAAGTAGAAGAATGAGAGTTGCAATGATTCAAGCCTGTTAATCATTGATGATTAACACATGTTAATTAAGAAGTGTTGATGTAGAGAAATGATAATCACATGTTGATCATTTATGGTTAACATATTCTAATCATTGATGACTAACAAATGCTTAATCATGAATGATTATATTACAAATGCTCATTTGATGATAAACACATCTTAATCATTGGTGATTAACACATGTTAATCATGAATGATTATATTACAACTGATCAGTGATTATTAACACATGTTAATCATTGATGATTAATACATATTATTCATAAATGATTATATTACAAATGGTCAGAAATGATTAATATATGTTAGTCATGAATGATTATATTACAATTGATCATTGATGATTAACTTATTTGTTTGTGTTTGTTATTACCTAATCTTATATGATTAAAGCTAACCTAATGTTTCTAATGTTTTATAGAAGTGATGCCCAACTACAAATTATTTGTGGTTGCAATCTGATTCAAAGTGAAGAAACAAAGCTACGATTGATTCAAGAAAAGTGCTGACATCAGGATGAATTTTGTGACTTTTATCCTGTGAATGATTTCATCATTTCTGAAGATAATCATGTCTAAATTTTTCATTTTTCTCTAAAATACGCTAATTATTTATAAATATGAATGTTGTATTTGAATGTGTAATTCGATTTTTCTGTGTAATTTTTCTTATTTAAAATGCTTTAATCACTTATGAATTTAACTATACAAATATATAAAACTAGTCTTGTTACATTCAATAATGAATATAACAATATAAATGTATGAACCTAGTATTGACATATTCATTTACGAATATAATTTTGTCATCGTTACTATATTCATGGATAATTAATAATTTTTTATTCATTAATGAATGGAGTCGAATATGAGAACAAATGATGATTTTCTTTAATTTTAAAAGACATTTGATAAAAATATATTTTGATATATATATATATATATATATATATATATATATATATATATATATATATATATATATATATATATATATATCCTAATATATAAGTAACTCAAAGCCACATGTCATCTCCTCATTGAATTTGCCATATGTCATTTTCTCATAATTTTAAGTTTCTTAAAAAACTAATTGGTTTGAAACGTTTCTAACTCCATGATAATCGGTTTAATTATCATTCAATTTCAAAATTAATTGTTATCATTCAATTTCAAAATTAATTGTTTTTTAATATCATATTATTTTTTAATGTGTAGAATAATTTGAGAGACCATAGAGAGACAATTGACGTCATAATAGTTTAAAGAAGGATTCCAATCGTAATAGTGAATATGATTTTAGTACCGGTGACATTCTCATAATCAATTATATTTATCAAAATACAAAGTCGTAATAGTAAAATATCAAAACCAAGATGTCATGATACACAAACAAATTTCTTATGTAAAAATTATTAATGTTTAGATATTCTTAATTTATAATATTTTGTATCATCCCGTGTAATACACGGGTCTCACAACTAGTATATATATATATATATATATATATATATATATATATATATATATATATATATAGATACATACATACATACATACATACATACATACATACATACATACATACATACATACATACATACATATATATATATATATATATATATATATATATATATATATATATATATATATATATATATACAGCTTTTCTACTCTTACAATGCTTTGGCGTAATCATAACGATTGCACCTTCAATCGTAAACCTAGACAGGTGGCCGACATTTTAGCCCAAATTCAAAGAGAGGTGTTTGTGTGGATTTCAAACCGAGCAAAAAAATGGAGATTAATTGATATCGCGTAAATTATACACATTTTCCGGGCGATATCAGTGTCATTTTAGTTTAGTTTCATACATTTTATGAACTAAAGATACTTAATATGTTTAAAAATTCATTTTGTAGCTAATAAGACACGTATGGAGCAAAAGATCGGATTATACAATAGAATTGAGCTTTAAAAGAAACCAAGTGCAAAAGTGAGAACAACCAGGGCGCACCCCGCCCACACCATAGGCACACCGCGCCTCTGAAGGATCCAGTTATCGACATTTTTGCCTACTTGGCATTAAAATAATGGAGCATGGGTTCATCCAATGATTCAACCGGGTTGCCTAACATGTGCATAGGCGCACCACGCCTTCCTTTTGGGCGCACCGCGCCCTAGATCCGATCTTAAAAGCGAACTATCACGTGGCCTTTCCAGCGATAAAGGCAGCCAGATCTCTTCCACTAGGCGCACCGCGCCCAGATATAGGCGCACCGCGCCCTAGGATTTCTCCAGCTATAAATACAAGGCATTGCACGACCATTTAGAGGACCAATGCTAAAAAACCAAGAGAGAAATCAGAGAATTGACATTTTAGAGTTAGTATATTTCGTGTATTTCACCATTTCACGTATGATAAGTGTATTTGAGAGTTATTTTCATTACAAGAAGGAGCTAAGATCTTCATTGTAGCAAGGATTCATCGATTTTAACCGGTTGGTATCTTTTATCATGTATTCTTCATATTGTTGTTGTATGTTTGATACCATGCTAGGCTAAATCCATGTAGCTTTTGCCTAGGTGATGTTGATTCATTAATATAAAGATGTGTTGATCTAGTTCTTGATTCGAGTTTAAATATCGGTTAGGATATATAATTTGCATGCTATACATATTGAATGTGGTTAAAGTTTGTATTCTTAATAGTCATCTTCATATGATTAAGTTTAATGGCCATTTAAACATATTGATCATATGAATCATTGTGATGTGTAATTGACAACTATATATCATTGGACTAGTTATTGACCATTTAACTAGGGAAGTTATCTAAGTTATAAACTTGATTAGTGAAATAAGACTTATATCACATTTAGTTGCAACTCATGACCATTGATTGTATGAACATATCACTATGACCATTAGGATATGGGCTATGTTTACATGCTAGATTATATTAATAATTCTTGATTATAAGTTATTTAGTTGCATGACCATTGTGCTATATAAACTTAGAAGTCCTAGAATTGGTGACTTGACCATATGATCCTACCACTTAATGCAACCTATTTTAACTCATTGCACATAATCAAAACTAGTCAATATAGGTTTATATGAATCAACAAATCCTAGGCGAAAGCTTCCCTTGTTATTATTTGATCATATCATCTCTTATTTGTCGTGTTGTTACGATCGTTTTAATTTATTATTTAGTCTATTTTATAAACCCTTCAAAACTAAGTTTTACGAGTTTTCATTAAAACTCGCCTTTAAATTGTTTGATTGATAATTGGAGACTTTAAGTTAGTTAATAACTCCCTGTGGAAATTCGATACCTTTACTTGCCTACACTATACTATTAAATGATCGAGTAATACTTGCTCGTAAGTCTAATAGTCATATAATTAGGTAGATAATTGATTTAAGACTTTATAAACATAACAACCACAAGTGAGTTGTTTTGAAAACAACAAGTTTTTGGCGCCGTTGCCGGGGAATTATTCAATTAATTTTATTGTTTACAATTGTTAGTTAATCGATCCTTTTTACGGTTTCTACCGTGGGAAGTTAAAATTTCAAGTTTTTTTTTTCAAAACTATCATGTAGTTCTCTATGTTTGTTTACTAAATAATTTTAAGACCCGCTTGCAATTTATTTAGTTGTTTCAAACTAAATTGATTATCAATCCAACTATCATGCTAGTAATTCTACTTACGAGAACGATGTCAGAATAGACAGATCCGGTTTGGTTGTTGGATTTTCGAAAGGTCATTGACCGAAAGAGTCCTGCCTCCTTACTGTCCTGCCTGGCCGTTCTTTATTTGATAGTCAACGCATTATAGTGGATTTGATAAGATATTCAGTTGTTATAACTGATTGATTACATAAAGGTTTTAAAGGTTTTAAACTTTTTGTTCATTTGTTTTTTTTAATATATATATATATATATATATATATATATATATATATATATATATATATATATATATAAATATAATTTTAAAATAAAAATAATAAAAATAAAAAAAACCCAAAGTGCAAACAGTTTCTAATGTGCAGTTTATGACCCGAAGTTCACAACCGAACATCATACCTGCACTGAACGAACCAGAACGTGAATTTAACATAAGGAGAAAAACAAGAAGAAGCATATTCCCAAAAGAAGAACCAATAGAAGAAATGGCAGCCCCAGTAAACGAACCAGAACCAACCTTGAAAGCATACTACAACCGAGCAAGAGATGGAACAGGACCAAGCCTCATACACCCAAAAATTCCTGAAAATGCAAATTTTGAGCTTAAAGGTCATTACCTTTCCGCTCTAAAAGGCATTACTTTCAAAGGAACGGAAGAAAAAGATCCAGTCGAACACATCGAGGAAGTCACGGAAATAACTGATTGTTTCAACATTCCAGGAATCTCCTCAGACGCAATCATGTTACGAATTTTCCCAATGACACTACGCGAAGGTGCAAAGAAATGGTTGAAGAGACTATCTCCAGGTTCCATCACTACCTGGAACGGATTAAAAGATGATTTCATTGAAGAATACACTCCACCTTCCAAAATCAATAAAATGAAAGCAAAAATTCAAAACTTCCTTCAAGACGAAGATGAAACTTTGTACCAAGCATGGAGTCGATTCAAAGAATTGATTCAAGATTGTCCACAACACGATATGGCCAAACATCAGAAAGTACAGAAGTTCTATGATTGCATCAATACATAAACCAGACAATTACTCGATGGGCGAGGACCAGTCATAAACCTAACCGCCACAGATGCTTACGAAAGAATTGAGGAACTTGCAAAACATTCCCACCACTACCATTCCTCAAGAGATCCGTCATGTCGAAGGAAGATAAAGGAAGAAGCAGTGGAAGGAATGTCAGCCATACATAACTGACTGGACCAATTTGGGAGAGACCTCAAGAAAATGAATCAACACATCCATGCCATCACGGTAGGATGTGACAACTACAGCGGTCCTCACCTACAAAAAGACTGTCCTTACGATGAAGACGGTAACAAGAAAGTAGATGCTTGTTACTCATCCGGAGACAGATTCGATTACCAAAGACCTCGAAATAACTGGCGGGGAGGAAATGATTTTTATAACCAACAAAAACAGCCACCACCAGGATTTAACCCACAACATACCCAAGAGAAGAAACCAAACTTGGAAGACATATTGTTTAAATTCATGGAAGGGTCAGAAAAGAGACACACAGCAACTGAAGTTCAACTAAGAAATCAAGCCGCCTCTATCCAAAACATAGAGAACCAAATTGGCCAAATTTCAAAAGTGTTACAAGAAAGACTACCAGGAACACTTCCTACCAACACCGAACCAAACCCACGAGCACAAGCTAAAGCCATCACAACCAGAAGCGGAAAATTCATCCCACCAGCAGTCATTGAAGACGCCATCAACTCAACCCCTGAAACACAAAAATATAAAGCTGGAAAAGATTTGGAGAGCACTAAGGATGGAGGAACAAAAGAAACAGCTTCGCCTCAACCACACCAACCGACCATTCCATTCCCTCAACGGTTGAAGAAGGAGAAGGAGGATAAAGAATTCAAGAAATTTCTTGAGCACTTGAAACAGCTGAGCATCAACATTCCATTCGTTGATGCAATAACACAAATGCCAAAATATGCCAAATTCCTCAAAGACCTCCTAACTAACCGAAAGAAAATGGAAGAGGTGTCACTGGTAACATTAAGTGAAAAATGTTGCGCATCGATGATGAAGAACCTACCAGAAAAAGTGGGAGATCCAGGCGGTTTACATATTCCCTGCACCTTCGGAAACCATGCCAGCAGCTATGGTTTGGCAGACTTAGGTGCCAGCATCATTTTAATGCCATATTCTTTCTACAGGAAACTAAATCTACCAGAACCAAAACCCGTTCGAATGGCAATTAATCTTGCTAATAAGGCGGTAACTTATCCTAGAGGGATTGTAGAAGATCTTCTTGTAAAAGTTGACAAATTTATTTTTCCTGTAGATTTTGTCATATTGGATATGGAGGAAGATGATGACGTCCCCATTCTTCTCGGAAGACCCTTTTTAGCCACAGCGAGAGCTTTAATAGACGTCCATGATACAAAACTAACCATTCGGGTTGGCACTAACGCTATCACTTTTGGCATGGACCGCATGATCAAACACTCGACGATGAGTGATGACATAGTCTTCCATATTGACACTTTTGATATACTATTGGAAGAAGAAATATATTCACACGGGACTGTGGATCTTTTCAAGGAAGGAGGAGAAAGTTTCAAAGTGAACGGGCACAGGCTAAAAAGGTATGAGGAAGGCGTTCAAAACGAGAACGAACGCGAAGACATCCCACTCCAAACAGTTGAACCTTAGAGTGGAATGGAGTCCAGCTAAAAAGACTCCAAATCTATGAAAAAGAAGCGCTTCCGGGAGTCAACCCGAGTTTTGATTGGTATGTGCTATTTATTATTTTTCTTTTAATAATAAATAAAAAAATAAAAAAAAACAAATTGTGTGGTAATAGCAATAAATAAAAAGAAATGAAAACATGGGGCAAAAATTTAAAAGCAAGAAACAAGAAGGGTCAGGCGTAGGGCGCACCCCGCCCAGGAGAAGGGCGCACCGCGCCGGTTCAAGGTAAGTATACACGGGTAAGCTGTCAAATTTCATTCTTCTCACCCTCATTCCCTTGGACGCGATCCGCCGCAAGAAACAGCACAAAAACACCCACAAACTCGATTTTTACTCCAAATTTCTTGGTTAATCTTCAACAATGGGTATGTTTTCTTTGATTCCTTCTATTCCTTGCATGCTATTCTAAATTTTCTTGCTAGATTTCATAGTTTAAACATCAAATTGATTGGATTTCTTCCAAAATTGAATGCTTGAGTTGAAATTTTCGTGTTCCTTGATTATTGTAGAATTTGGGTATTGTTTTGATAGGGTTATTGATTCATATGACTAGAAGATTACATTACAAACATCAATTGCACAACAAAACATCAATTTCACACAAAATTGGCAAATTGGGGAAGAACAAACCCTAGAAATTAGTTTAGTGATTTTCGATGTAATCGATGTTTGTTTTGTGATATTTTTGGTCTAGTACATCAGTAATCATATTGCATATACGAATATTGGCTGGTTTTGAGCAAAAACATGGTTTGATATCGCATTGAACAGGCAGTCCCGAGTTGCCGCTGGGCGCATCGCGCCGGGTCCCTGGGCGCACCGCGCCGGTCCCCTGCGAAGCCAATTTTCTTGTTTTTCTTACTTGTTTAGCTCATTATTTGAATTGTTATTGCAGGAACCAAATTTAAAACCTCAAAAACAAGTCACCCATATGTAAGATTTGGAAATTCGGATGAAGAACGGGATGCTAAATATGTCATAGCTAATTTACTAAAGAAGGATATGATGGTTGCTCCAGCTGTGGATTGGGACAAGCTGGATGCAATTGGTATATCCGACAAATTAGCACCTTACCTCATTCGCACATTCGAAGATCCGATATTTGGGGTGGTTACGGATGAGTCTTGGAACAACATTTTTCGCATAAACGAAAATGTCCATATGGAGCTCACACTCGAGTTTCTTTCGACTTTCAAGTATGAGAAAGAAACAACTGAAGAGGACATTCGTTTTCGATTGATGGGGAATTGGCATGATGTGTCTCTTGCCCGGTTCGCATATCTCCTAGGCCTTTACCCCGAGGAGCTTGCATCTCACCCACACTTCCCAACTTATCTATCAACTTATGACAAGGGAGAATTCAGCGAAGGGCGATGCAGTTTATTCTTTCAAGAAATCGCAAATGTAAACAATACCATACCGCGAGACAACAAAGCATCACAAATCCAAAATCCGATCCACAGAATGCTCCACCGTCTTCTTGCGTTTACCGTGAACCAATCCTACGGGTTTGACAAATGCCCGTACTTAGATTTGCCGGCACTTTGGGGAGCAATTAACCCCGATGTGAAATTCCACCTCCCACACGCAATTGTAGTTTTCTTTAGGGAGCGAGCAAAAGGGCAAAACACGCTTAGCCCAATTTGTGGTGGCAATATGATTACACGGATCGCAAAGAATTTGGGCGATTTTTCCTCGATAAACATGCTCACGGTTAAAACCGAACACCCGAAAATCCTATCCGAATCCCATTTTAAATCTATGATTCGGAGGGTGGCGCCAAACACGTTCGATTTCGTCGGTATTACTTCAACCATTCCGCCATCGGGATATGGGGCAGAAGAAGCACAGCCCTCTGCTTCCAGACAAAACCGACGCCGCCAGCATGATCACGCACAACAAGGACCAGAACAAGAGGTAAACTTAAATTACCTCTATAACCAAATGGTCCAGATGGATTTAAACAGGCAGGAAGAAATGCGCCAAATGGATATGCGTCGCCAGCAAGAGGCGAATGCCATGGGACACTACCTAGATGACACACATCAGTTCCTGGGGCACATGTATCAGCAGGCAGGATGGCAGCTGTCCCTGCAGTATCCATATCAAACTTGGGATCAGAGGATGGGACGCTCAGGACAGTCCAGCGGGGCTCATGGCGATCCATCAGGAGGATATTATCAGCCACACGGGCATGGATTTGAGGAGGCAGAGGATTTGGATTGACATTACTGGTATTGTTTGATATATTTTTATTTTGGGTGATTTCAAAAACAAAAAAAAAAAAACAAAAACTATGATTTTTATTTTATTATTTTAATTTTTAGTGTGTTTTATTTGTGGTGTGTTTTATAATTTTGGTTTATATCTAACCGTGTTGTTTGAGATATTGCTTGCTTTATTTGATGATTGTGCAGAATGACTGACATTCGTTTCAATCCATTTAAAAATAATAATAATAATAAATAAATAAATTTTAATAATAAGATCGCACTTAAAGGATGACATTTCACGAATCTTATTCGATCCATTACGAGAGCTCCAAGTTCAGCATCTGCAATCTCGTGTACTATACCTCAGGGGAGTCTGTTCCAATACTTCTTTTTCTTATGCTTAATTTATAAAATATTTTTACAACAGGGACGTTGTATTAATCAAGTATGGGGTAGGGATTGCAGTACTTACACTTGTATTTTATTTGTCTTTGAGCATTTTTTGGTTAAAATTCGGGTAAAATTTTGAAAAATTTATAAATCAGATACCATAGTGCCAAGTCATAAAAATTGAATCATATGATTGGTCCCGAGTTTTGTTTGAAATTCTTATTACTGAACAAATGG
Organism: Cichorium intybus; assembly: GCA_023525715.1. Lineage (NCBI taxonomy): Eukaryota > Viridiplantae > Streptophyta > Magnoliopsida > Asterales > Asteraceae > Cichorium > Cichorium intybus. The sequence goes on from CM042014.1 coordinate 109,917,535, forward strand.
GTCACACTTTGAGCCTAACGGACCACTTTGAAACTACTTGTTTGGAAGACAGATGCAGGTGCTCAATGAATTAAGATACGTTTAGAGGAGGTTGATTGGGATGATGTGTACACACAAATTTTAAACCTTGCTTATTATTTGAAAATCAGAAAATTCGCATCTTGGCTTCTGAAAGGATTAACCCTTTGTACTCCCAAGTCTCAACCAACCTTACATTGCCACTTTCTCATCACTATTCTTGATTCATCACATCCTACAAATGGATTCTTGATGAACTTTGAAGACGGTCCCCTATTCTACATCTTTGGGATCAAGTTTTTGTCGATAATACCAGTTTGATCACAATCTACTCTACTTCCACGCATCTAAGAAATTCTTATGATAAGATCTCTTAGAAGCCAAGTTTCTGAGAAAAGAAAAGAAAAAAATCAAAGAGAACAGCGATTAATTAAAGACTTCAAGAAAATGAAGAGCAAAAAGACAGAAACATCAAGAAGTCTACAAGAAATAGAGACTAAACAAACACGAGCTAAAAATTGAAGATATAGCATATATGGGCATTTTATTGTTATGTTCGAGATTGAAGATTGAAGTTTTATGATTGGTGATGAGATAAAGGAAATGAAAGGTTTGAGACGGTAAAAAGTAAAGGACAGTACAAGGGTGAAACTATCGAAACCAGATGTTTGCCCAGAGGACATTTAAAAACCAAATTTCTTTAGGATAAAAGCCTCATCAAAGATAGATAAAAAGTACCCCCACTGGGTACATCCTCTGTTTCATTTGTCTGATACACACTCCTAATCACCAAATCTTGACGAGTCTATTCGTCCTTCAAGTGGCCAAGGAAAGTGGTTCACAAACCTAAAAGTGGGTAACGTTTGTTCAATATTTAGGGTCCTCACAAAACTGATTCTGACCATGTTAATTGACATTGACCTATTTCTATGGTGTCTGTATTTGTTTATTTGGATTGATTTTTAACTTAAAAATTATTCTAAAAATTGCTTGAGGACAAGCAAAGTTCAAGTATGGGGTATTTTGATATCGCGTAAATTATACACATTTTCCGGGCGATATCAGTGTCATTTTAGTTTAGTTTCATACATTTTATGAACTAAAGATACCTAATATGTTTAAAAATTCATTTTTTAGCTAATAAGACACGTATGGAGCAAAAGATCGGATTATACAAGAGAATTGAGCTTTAAAAGAAACCAAGTGCAAAAGTGAGATCAACCAGGGCGCACCCCGCCCACACCATAGGCGCACCGCGCCTCTGAAGGATCCAGTTATCGACATTTTTGCCTACTTGGCATTAAAATAATGGAGCGTGGGTTCATCCAATGATTCAACCGGGTTGCCTAACATGTGCATAGGCGCACCACGCCTTCCTTTTGGGCGCACCGTGCCCTAGATCCGATCTTAAAAGCGAACTATCACGTGGCCTTTCCAGCGATAAAGGCAGCCAGATCTCTTCCACTAGGCGCACCAAGATATAGGCGCACCGCGCCCTAGGCTTTCTCCAGCTATAAATACAAGGCATTGCACGACCATTTAGAGGACCAATGCTAAAAAACCAAGAGAGAAATCATAGAATTGACATTTTAGAGTTAGTATATTTCGTGTATTTCACCATTTCATGTATGATAAGTGTATTTGAGAGTTATTTTCATTACAAGAAGGAGCTAAGATCTTCATTGTAGCAAGGATTCATCGATTTTAACCGGTTGGTATCTTTTATCATGTATTCTTCATATTGTTGTTGTATGTTTGATACCATGCTAGGCTAAATCCCTGTAGCTTTTGCCTAGGTGATGTTGATTCATTAATATAAAGATGTGTTGATCTAGTTCTTGATTCGAGTTTAAATATCGGTTAGGATATATAATTTGCATGCTATACATATTGAATGTGGTTAAAGTTTGTATTCTTAATAGCCATCTTCATATGATTAAGTTTAATGGCCATTTAAACGTATTGATCATATGAATCATTGTGATGTGTAATTGACAACTATATATCATTGGACTAGTTATTGACCATTTAACTAGGGAAGTTATCTAAGTTATAAACTTGATTAGTGAAATAAGACTTATATCACATTTAGTTGCAACTCATGACCATTAGGATATGGGCTATGTTTGCATGCTAGATTATATTAATAATTCATGATTATAAGTTATTTAGTTGCATGACCATTGTGCTATATAAACTTAGAAGTCATAGAATTGGTGACTTGACCATATGATCCTACCACTTAATGCAACCTATTTTAACTCATTGCACGTAATCAAAACTAGTCAATATAGGTTTATATGAATCAACAAATCCTAGGCGAAAGCTTCCCTTGTTATTATTTGATCATATCATCTCTTATTTGTCGTGTTGTTACGATCGTTTTAATTTATTATTTAGTCTATTTTATAAACCCTTCAAAACTAAGTTTTACGAGTTTTCATTAAAACTCGCCTCTAAATTGTTTGATTGATAATTGGAGACTTTAAGTTAGTTAATAACTCCCTGTGGAAATTCGATACCTTTACTTGCCTACACTATACTATTAAATGATCGAGTAATACTTGCTCGTAAGTCTAATAGTCATATAATTAGGTAGATAATTGATTTAAGACTTTATAAACATAACAACCACAAGGAGTTGTTTTGAAAACAACATTAATTTAGATAGTTGGGTGAATGCCCCTAGAATAGCGGTTAAGAAGTTGTAATCGTTGTTTGTTGTTTTCGAGCCCCTTAGTTTCTTGCTAAGGTTTTTGGCTTGTTTTTTTAATGATATGTTGCGGTTTCAAAAGAACATATATATATATATATATATATATATATATATATATATATATATATATATATATATATATATATATATATATATATATATATATATATATATATATATATATATATATATATATATATATATATATATATAGGGATGGGTTCAATGCAGAAACCAAAATATATTGCCTAACTGCAGAACCATATTTTTCACCGTTGATCTAGTTTTGATGATAAAGGGTATGATGATCTAATTAACAACACGTATCGTATATAAAATTGCATCAGTTCATATGTTCATCAATGAACATATGTTCATCAATGAACACATGTAAATTACATGAGCAAGGTTCTCTGTTCTCTCTCCCTTTGATCAAAATACAAAGAAAACTTCAATCCCAATAATATCAATCATTACATTGATCAAAGTCTTAAACAATTACATGAGCAAAGTTAAAAGAATAAGAACATATCACGATTCAGTATCAAGGTATCAAATCAAAATATGTTCATTGATGAACATATGTTCATTGATGAACATAAATATCCCCCTGCAACCAGTGTTTCTAGTTTGTATTGATTCCTCTGATTCTCATCGTAATATCAAAGCATTTGCATGTTCTACAACCTGCAAATTAACTAATGAGAATGAGATAGCTAACCACTGCGTTGTAATCTGCTGATTGATGTTCATAGTTCATTGATGAACATACCAAAAATGATAGCTAACCACTGTGTATACCCTCGATCACATCAAGAAGAAGAAGATAAGTTATATACCTTGAACTATAATGGTTTGTTTTGTTCTTTTAATCTGTCAAGCAATGCATTTTAGTCATCATGCTTGGTTGAAGTAGCTTTATCCATTCTTGAATATGTCATGGCATTTTATCGAACATATGATGTGCAGGAAGAAAAAAACTGAAATCACACACAAAAATGAAGGTTACTCGATGGATACGTACACCAAATCGCTGATTCCAGATTGACATTCACATATCCGCTAGTTCGAAAAGTAGCCTATACATTGTCAAATGAAACTTCAATTGCAAAACCACCATAGTTGAAATTGGATCAGAAGAATTTTATAGACTGAAATTGAAATTTACACAAAAGCGGGGAAGACAAGGATGAAACTTCAATTGCAAAACCATTTGGGATCTATGGGAAAATCTGAGCATTTTATAGACTGAATATGGTGATCGATTATTCGAGGAGAAACTTTTTAATATAATTTACTTAATATATTTACAAACAGTTCTGCATTTGCCATCGACACAACCATGCACGGCCTCTATCAAGTATCACCATCTGTTGTTTTCCTTTTTAGTTCTCTTCAATACTTGCTTGATCTAAGGTAGCTATTTGTGAAGTAACCCATCAAACATGAACGTAGCTATTTCATACAATTCTTAATCTAATCACATAAGTTTTGCAATAAATTAAGTATGATAAAATAGAAGGAATTAAAACAAACTGTATCTGGTGTGAAGGGGAACGGAGGAATTAAATCGATGATGGAACCTTCACGCATATAAACATCCAAATAGTTTATTCCAATCGCCTTGTTTTTCCTAGCTATTTCATACAATTCTTAATCTAATCACATAAGTTTTGCAATAAATTAAGTATGATAAAATAGAAGGAGTTAAAATAAACTGTACCTAGTGTGAAGGGGAACGGAGGAATTAAATCGATGACGGAACCTTCACGCATATAAACATCCAAATAGTTTATTCCAATCGCCTTGTTTTTCACTTTAATTTCTTCGCTTCTCGGTTTGACTACATTCACATCAGTTTATTCCAATCGCCTTGTTGATATAATCACATAAGTTTTGCAATAAATTAAGTATGATAAAATAGAAGGAATTAAAACAAACTGTACCAGTGAAGGGGAACGGAGGAATTAAATCGATGACGGAACGACTTACTTGTAAAGTTGGAACGAAGAAGAAGAGATGGATGGGAACGAAGGGTGAAATCGAGATGTTAAAGGAGCCTGTGCAGTCAGATGTAAAGAATCGAGATGAAGATGGTGATCGATTGGGTTAAAAACCCATTATACCCTTACCTAGGAATAATCCTCTGCACAAGGTGTATAAAAATATGGTGCATCTTTTTTAATCTAAGATGTTGATATAGTGATCCAAGGGTTTTAAGGATGATTATGTGGTTAGGTGATTTAATTTTAGTTCTGCATTGAACCCATATATATATATATATATATATATATATATATATATATATATATATATATATATATATATATATATATATATATATATATATATATATACATACATACATACATACATACATACATACATACATGTATGTATGTATGTATGTATGTATGTATGTATGTATGTGTGTGTGTCCAGACCAATGTAAGGATGTTGTGTGTTAATAGAAAAAACAAAACGTTAATTAACACAACTAGGAAATTACCATTTCCTATCCAACTAGTAAAAACCGAGGATATTGAAAGAATCTTCCCGACAGGTGTGTGTTGTTCTTATGTTTGTATCCAACAAATATTATTAATTAACACAACTAGGAAATTACCATTTCCTATCCAACTAGTGAAAACCGAGGATATTGAAAGAATCCGTTGGTGAAAGAAAAAAAAGAGGTAACCTTGGAACAGAAGGATCAAATACGACGATTGGCCATGTAACAATATATGTGCTTCATAGACGTAAGTGTTGCCGGATATAGTTTCATCATATCCAACATCCTCTTCATTAACATGCACCACGTTCCCGTAATCAGAGATACAAGATGGAATCTGTTTAATGTCTTCTTTATAGATAACATGTGCCCCACATCGTAAGGATCGAGTGAGATTTCCTAAACATACAGTAATGTCAAGATTACCTTTAATAAGGGACCAATCTTCAGGTTGAAGATCATTATACATTTGCTGAAAGAAACCCAACGGCATATAGCTAATCCATACATACCACCCATTCTTGGCTGTTTCAGTTGCATCCATCATATAATTGACCTTTGACCTAGGAATTACCTTTCCATCACTTACAATTCTGAAGGTGATGCTAGGACAAGCATAAGACGACCGGATGTTCTGTGGAAACACACCACATACCACAAAACCCATGATCTTGTTGTGCCATTTGTGAGGTAACTTCAAAGCTATTCTGCACCCACCCTTTTCTTGTTCCATTTGTGAGGTAACTTCAAAGCTATTCTGCACCCACCCTTTTCTTGTTTGATCTAGCTTGGAATCATGCTTCCAGGAATAGCAATACTCAAACGATGATTTACAGCAGCACATTTCTGTAATAAATGGAAAACATCATGCTTACATTGTTTCTTGCTTAAACAGTACAAAAGTTGCTTCCAAGGTATGTCGGTCATGAATTTTCTCTCAGTAGGAGTAAGTCTTTAACGACACGACACGACTCGACTCGACTCGTTCTCAATCTCTCGTATGTGCGGAAGACGTGAATGACCTCGTCATCTACGTAAAAAATATCCTTATAAAATGTCTCTATCCTTCCCAGTTAAATCTAGTCCAGTCCTGTGTACCAAATGTAGTCTAAATAAATTAAATTGAATACGAGACATAGAGGATCACCTTGATAAAAGATAGTTGCAACATCTTATCAACGTATCTTTGATTCTTTTCATCCTCTAAGAGTTTGTGGCAATTAACTAGCCATATCTTATATAACCATTTACACTTTGCTGATAGATATATAATCTTTCTCAATGAGATACATTCATTTGCCTGCAACACTTGTATGCTTGATGGTGTGAGTGTAAACCCACTTGGCTTCACCAACCCACAACCCACCATTGTTGAAGAACCAACCCACCATTGTTGAAGAAGGTGGCAAACTTTGATTTCTCTTGTTTAAATTCATTGAATGTAGTAGTTTTCATTAGTCTTTGTTTGGCTATAAATAGAGGTTATAGTTTTACTTGTTAAACACCACACAAAAACATAGATAGTGTTTTAGAGAGTTAGTAGTTCTTTCTTGTATTTCAATTTGAGTTCTGAATAGAAGAACATTTGAGTTCCAACAAGTGGTATCAGAGCTTGGTTAAGCTCCCGGGGTAATTCTCTAAACACCCTCGATTTTTTTGGTCGAAATTTGTTTGTCTCAAAGTCGATTTCCGGGCACACCATTGTAAAGTTCTCGTTCCCACGATTCCGAATATACATTTTTCGGAATTTTTCGATCATCGGAAAACCTCCAAAAGTCCGGTTAAAGGTTCGCCGGAATAATCACCGGAAAAACCAGTTCGCCGGAGATCTCGCCGGAGAAGACGACACTGTAGCGACACTGTAGCAGATTTTGAAAATTTACAGTTTGGTCCCTGAAGTTTCGAAAAGTTACGTTTTGGTCCTTGTATTTCCGAAAAATTTTAGGTTGGTCCCTATTTTTCAAAAAAACTTCAGAATAGCCCTATACTTCTAAAAGTTTCAAACAAGCCCCTGAACTTCTCAAAATTACATTTTAATCCTTGTAATTTTCATAAATTACACGTAATTTTTTATAAATTACACGTAATTTTCGTATACGCCAAGCATGTCCACACCAAGCTCGTCGTCCCATCCCGAAGTTGAGAACGTCTAAAGGACGGGGAAGGAAGTGAAGGGTTTTCTAGCAATCAATGAACAAATAATCCTTATGGTTCACATGCAACCCTAAAAAGATCTATGTTTTCTTCTATGAAGATAATAAACTAAAACCCTAATGCCAACAATTATTTCTACAGATCAAATAAAGAATAACCAACCTTTTTGATCTTGTTCTTGAAGCCAGCAGCAAAACAATCATGCCTCAAATGCAAGTCACACCCAAAGCAATGGAGAAGAGAGTCCAGCAGAGTTTCTCTGGTTGAAGTTGGCGCAGGTTTTGAGCCTCCAGAGGGTTCCTTATATAGCCTCCAAGAGGCTACAGCTGAAACCCTAGAGAACCCCTCAATGGACAAGCCTGTTATCCAATTGGGCAAGCCTCCAAAAACCCTAACTAGGGTTTCGAAAATATGGAGATAGCCTCCATAATTTCGTCCAACTTGAGGCTTCCACTGGCTAGCCTTTTATTCAACTATTGAATAATTACAAAACCAGTCCCTGCACTTTTAATTAATTAAATTAATCACCAAATTAAATCCAATTTAATTCTAGATTAATTTCTAATTAATTATTATAGTTTATAATTAATATATTATCACTTTAATATATTAATAAACTATTTATTTATTTCTATTGATTTATTAAACAATTAATAAATCAACATTTCTCTCTACTGAACTCTACACTAAACCTCCAGCTATGAGGGCAACCCAAATGAAATTTGCTTCAATTAACAAGATAAATACAATTATAAGTCATGGCTTAGACACCAAATCCAACAGTCTCCCACTTGGATAAGTCTATGACTTTAATTGTCATTTTACCTTCTGATTAATATCAGTTTCCTCGAAACTGTTCCTGAACTCTGACCTAGTCAGTTTTGTCCATAGATAAGTGATCATATGATCCTTCGTCCAACAAGATATTTTCAGACACGAGACATGGATTGAGATCAATCTCTGTCCGATACTCTGTTTTCCGATTTCCGATTTAGCTTATGACTTTTGGACTTCTAATTGAACAAATCAATTTAGTCCAGGCTGGCCAGCACTTTAGTCAACTTCAAAATCATCGAGCGGCCTACAGATATCTGTTTCCCATCAGGTCTAGGAACGAAAAAGCTTTGACTCATATGCTTGTGTCTTTTACTTGTCAAAATCGTACACAACAATGCGTTTTATAACATCGAGTTACCGATGCATTTACGCATTATCAATGGACGACCGACTCGTAAATTTCAACTTATATGTCTCCGCTTCAAGATCATACGATATTATCGTCTCAACATTTCTCGTGATGTAATCCATGAAGCAATCTATTGAGCGCGGGTTTATCCAATACTCAAATATCTATTTCTAAGTACTCGTGAACGTCGTAGCAGTCTTATTGAAATGTCTAACTCCTTAGACAATCTACAAACCAATTCACGACAGTCTTCGTTCATACTTACTCCTGACAAGTATGAGCGACTGTGGACCTTTGGATAATCAAATTATTCAGGAAGTGAAAACATGCAAAAACGAAACTTAAAATCTAACTGGTAGCCGCTCTTGCTTATTACCAAGTCTCTACGAGGTAATCACCAAGTCGGATTCTTCATAAAACTATTATCGGTTTCTAGATTCCTTTTAAACTTCTAATTCATGTTATGTATCTATGTTTATATGACCTTTCACTCTTTCTATGTATCCAAATGTCATACAATGATACACTTTATCCGATCGGACATTCATCCGATCATATATCAATTCAGTCATATACTGTCATTCTCACATACATCTCCATTCTATGTACTCTGACTTTCCATGGTTCTTGGGATCTTTAGTCTACATGACTGTAGCCTAAGTCTATTTCGAGGTGTTACGATGTGCCGGTGACTCACAGGCGCTCCATCGGAATTCCAACAAAATTCTTTAACCATTAAGTCCTTATTTGAAACTCTTTTCAAATTAATATTCACCCCCAATCATTTTCTAATGATTTCTCACGTATGTACACAATCTATTAAGTATTCCTAGCCAGGTCATATCCTGAATCTGACTTACTATGCTTTAAGCATTAAGTTATCAGGACATGTTCGTGACACTTTTGATCGATCCAAAAAGCTCGTGGGATTCGATCTAATATTATTCCAAAACCCTTTTGGAATCTTAAGATTACTATAATCCTTGTGTCATGACTTTCAATAACTATTTCCTTTCGGAGACTCTTTCTCATGCATCTTGAATCTAACCAAGAACATGCTTACTATGGCTAGGTCTATACTGATGATAACATCTATCTGATAGATGTCTATGGATTATGTGAGTATGTTGCACCTTCTTTATATCTCTCATGCCAAATCATTGCACTTTGCAATGATAGAAAACTCTTTTTCCGGGGTTATGAATCTTAAATCTTATCAAGATCATCTTGGCAGAGTTTCGATCTATCTTATGGACGTTTATAACCACCTGAGTATTTCGTATCTCTATTAAGTCTTTCATAGCAATCCGTATCTTAACACCAAGTCATTACACTTTGTAATGAAAAAGAGACGTTTCCTAGAAACAGTATGTAATCTACATATAGTGATAGTAGATAATAGCGATACTCCCACTGGCTTTGACATGGTCATGGACTATTCACAAAATCCAAAACTTTTGGCACATTTTGAGAATCCAAACCTTTCTGGCATCTTAATGGAAATCTTTCAGCCCTTTCTCAAAATCCAATCCTTTGGCACATTTTGAAAAACTGAATATCCTTTCTAGCGAGATGTCTGCGGGGTGTAATCCCGGGCTTATGTACTTTTGTATTGGCATACTCTTTGTCAGTCCCGATTAGTGTGCCGGTTATCCACACGCGCTCCACTAACGACTTACAATGTGTCATGTAGTATCCTTTTGGATTTCATCTTCTATTGAGAGTGCTTCTCCCGGAATCAATTACTTGACTCTGGTATCGTCTCACTCAACCAGGTGTTCTGAAGGTACGTTTCTGTCCATGCTGCTTTCTTTTGATGATTCAATTACTCCCACTGGTTTTTAGACCAGGTGTAAAATCAATCAAAATGCCACATAGATTGTATCTCGTCCTAAGGTTCTCTTGATTGGCAGCAACCGGGCTCACCAATGCTTCCAAGTAGTCGGATTGTAAATCCGCACCAGCTATAGTGTTTCACCACTATTCGGTATGTCACCCCAATCATAACTACTTATGATGGTGATCAGTATTACTGGTCAAGAGAAGATTATGTCAGTGTTGAACCAGAAATCTGATTTCTGCTCTAAGCCTAGTGATGACTAAAGGTTCTTTCACTTGGCTAATCCTGAACTCATTCAGGACTGTCCCAACTCCCACTGTTTCCTTAGAACATGAGTTCTTTCTAAAAGAGCTCTTTCTTTTCTAGGTACAGCGGGATAGCCAATGAAATGACATTTCTGATCAGGTTCAGGCTAGTCATGAGGTTCGAACGAACACTACAAAACCCTAGACTTTCTATTTCATATAGTGTCTGCAAAACCTACTTAGTCGAAGGATGTGGTTCGAATATGGTTTATATGGTCTGACTGGTATAGTATTCAATTTATTGAAAACTAATTGGCAATATATCTCATACATTGAGGATCGAACTGTTTCGATCAAAGCTCCATCATCTTCCCTAAGACACATTATAACTATTAATGTTTTTGGAAGAGAATAAACCGTGAAACATTTTCCCATTTTATGTTGTCACTCAGGTTCTGTGGATCTTGTGCTTCCTTTGAAGTCCTTGAACTGTTCAAGGTTTCAATTCAATCGCTTATTCTGATAAGCGTAGCCATATTCGTCATTCTGAATGACAAATATCGCGAAGTACAAACAATTGTGTTCTATTTGAAGATTCAAGCAATACACAGTAACTGATGTGTTCGTTGCTCCTGATCTTGATGTCTTTTACATCTCTATGTAAATTTTATGACTTTGTTAATCTTGGTCAAGACTTGCAATCTTCAGTTGACTCTAAGTTAACTGATTCCAAAGTCCTATCCTCTAGATCTTTGGGTGATTCATTTCTTGCCAAAGGTGCCTTATGAAGAACTTAATCATCATCTGACTCTAAGTCAAATGATTCCAAAGTCCTGTCCAACTGGATCTTTGGGTGATTCTTTTCTTGACACATTAAGAACTCAATTCATCATGAGACTCTAAGTCGAGTGATTCCAAAGTCCTGTCCAACTGGACCTTTGGTTGAATTGATTCTTATAACATTTATATTAACAATCATAAAAGACACAATTCCTAAATCCAAACGCTTTGGATGCATTAATATTCAAGTTATTACTATTCATGCATTCAACACATTCATATAACATTTCAAGGACAATTTCAAAACAACACGTGTTAAAAAGAAAATGACAATTTTATTAAAACAAAAATCCTTGAACAATGTACTATATGATAGACAATGTCATATGCATCTAAAGGCTAATAACAATATTTCAATATCTAACTAAACTTCAAAACTGCATGAGCCGGAAATCCAATCCAAATGTGCTCCTATGCGCCAAAGTCCCGTATCCTACTGATTCCCTGCATACAAACCAAAATGTGACTATCACATCATGTATCAAGGAATTATGGAATAGGAGTTTTGAGGTTTTTAGATATACCTGAGCTTTCAAAAGATTTTGACTTTGGAGCGTCTTCCAATCTTTCCGCGACTGTATCCGATTCTTTGGATTCCTAGCTTGAGACATATCCAGACGATCTGGATCATTTCTTGCTGCGTCTTCCCACTGCAATTAATCCAGAAGTAGCTGAACCATTGGAGCTATGCCTATCCAAGAGTGACTCGTACAAAATCAACAATGGACGCATTTCCATAAAGGTCTTTTTCTGGTCTTCCTTTCTATACATCTGAATGAACAGATCGTACTTATATGTCAGTGAAGCGAGTAGAGTGTTAACACTCGACTCCTGACTCATGGAATAACCATGTTTGTACAATTTACCTATGTACGCTTCAATCTGAAGAACATGCGAATCGATGCTACTTCCTTCTTTTAACTTACACTCTACAAGTCTTTTAAAGATCCAAGCTCGTTCCTCTTCAACCGGTTTTTGGAACGTTTCCTCAACCGACTGCATTAACTCATATGGCTCCAAGGATTCAAAATCCTTGCGGAACTCGAGGTCAATGGTCAGTAGCATGAGGTCACGAATCTTTTCGGATTCATCAACTAACAAGCATGCTCATCATAAGAACTCTTTATGATGACTTGTTTCGGTGGAACCGGGATCGGATACTCGGTGAGATGAAGCTTGCCAGAAATGACGAGACCATTCTCCAATTGCGAAGCCATTCCTTACAGTTAAGGCCAGTCAGCCTTTCCATATTTGACAGGTGCATTCTGATGCTCTCAGAATTGGGTAAAGGATGAGAGGGAGGAGAATAGACACTTGATTCAGACATCTACAATAAACATAATTTATTAGTTTAATTAATCCTTTTAAATAATTACCCAATATATTATTTATTAAGGCTATGACCCAAAATACCACAACTATGATGTGAAGAGGGATGACGTAATCACAACATAATGGTCATTAAGGTAGATAATACACTTATCAATTTCATCTTATGAAATTCCTGGATCTGTTGAGACACATTGAACTGTTCAATGGCATGTTTAGTCTCGGATATGCCCCACTGTTTGTGACTGGGATGCCGAGGATCACAAATTGGGTGTAAATAACCATGCAAGTTAGCTTGGTACTCTCGAAGTCAATTGTCATCTCTAATTAACGTGCCGGTTAACCACACACGCTCCGTTAATAATGACAAAATCGAGAAACCCATTGCAAGTCTTTGTGAACCCCTATTGGTGTGTCGGTTAACCACACACGCTCCACCAATGTTTCACAAATTGCAATGTGCAACTTATTCACATTTTTGACCTAAAGTAACTAGATTGGGTTTTGTTCAAAGTTCTAGTACTTTCAATTATAGCATTATACTTTTAAGAGGCTTAGCGGTTCTATCAAACCCGTTCGACTAACGACACTCGACTGGAGAGCAGTGGGTAAGAGTAGATACCCATTAGACTGCCATTTTATAGGCAGTCGTCTTATACCCTCTTTATAGGACAGTTTTGTGAATGAAGCCTACTAACGGTAAGACTAACCATTTAATCTTATATATAAATATTAACTTTTAATCATAAATATATAAGATATATTTTAATCTTATTAAAATATTTTAGATTTAATTTTAATCTAATTTTCGCAAATTATAAGGAATTTTTTTTGAAAATTTAAATTAAATCTTTAAGCTGATTTAATTGATCTTTTAATTAACAATTAATTAAACTAATTAAATCTAAGATAGATATCATAAATTAATCAAATTAATTTTATATCCAATAACCCTACTAGGTCGAAAATAGCATGCAAGGCAATTAGGGTTCCAATTATTCAATTTAGTAAACTACCAAAAATAACAACTAACTAATTAAGGCAAGCATGGGAGGGGACCAACAAGGGTGGCGACTAGGGTTAGGAAACCCTAGCCTAGAAATAGATCAAGGAACCTTCCAAGAGGTGTTTTTCGCAAAAACATTGAAGGCAAAAGCAGTTCATGCAGTTTATATCAAACACAAGAAAACAAGTCTATGCTCTGATACCACTGAAGGGTTTTCTAGCAATCAATGAACAAATAATCCTTATGGTTCACATGCAACCCTAGAAAGATCTATGTTTTCTTCTATGAAGATAATAAACTAAAACCCTAATGCCAACAATTATTTCTACAGATCAAATAAAGAATAACCAACCTTTTTGATCTTGTTCTTGAAGCCAGCAGCAAAACAATCCTGCCTCAAATGCAAGTCACACCCAAAGCAATGGAGAAGAGAGTCCAGCAGAGTTTCTCTGGTTGAAGTTGGCACAGGTTTTGAGCCTCCAGAGGGTTCCTTATATAGCCTCCAAGAGGTTATAGCTGAAACCCTAGAGAAGCCCCTTAATGGACAAGTCTGTTATCCAATTGGGCAAGCCTCCAAAAACCATAACTAGGGTTTCGAAAATATGGAGATAGCCTCCATAATTTCGTCCAACTTGAGGCTTCCACTGGCTAGCCTTTTATTCAACTATTGAATAATTACAAAACCAGTCCCTGCACTTTTAATTAATTAAATTAATCACCAAATTAAATCCAATTTAATTCTAGATTAATTTCTAATTAATTATTATAGTTTCTAATTAATATATTATCACTTTAATATATTAATAAACTATTTATTTATTTCTATTGATTTATTAAACAATTAATAAATCAACATTTCTCTCTACTGAACTCTACACTAAACCTCCAGCTATGAGGGCAACCCAAATGGAATTTGCTTCAATTAACAAGATAAATACAATTATAAGTCATGGCTTAGACACCAAATCCAACAGGAAGGAAGTGTGACGTTACACTATCCACTACTTACAAAGTCCAATTATTCGGTGTGGGCTTTAAAAATGCGGGTAAACATGCAAGCGCAAGGAGTATGGGAAGCGGTGCAAAATCAAGTAGTCGAAGAACGTTTGGATCGCATGGCATTGGCTGCGATTTACCAACCAGTTCCGGAGGACGTGTTACTCATGTTAGCGGAGAAGGATACGGCAAAAGAGGCGTGGGAGACGCTTCGAACAATGTATATGGGTGCCGAACGCGACAAAGATGCGAAAGTTCAAACCTTGAAAAGTGAATTAGAGGTGATTCACATGAAGGATAGCGAATCAATTGATGAGTCGCCATGAAATTGACAACAATCGTTACCGGCATTCGTTCACTTGGAGAAAAAATCGATGAAACTTCGGTGGTGAAAAAGTTTCTTCGAGCCGTTCCGATACGATTCATGCAAATCGTAACCTCTATCGAGCAATTTGGTGATCTGAAGAACATGTCGATTGAAGAAGTCGTAGGCCGACTCAAGGCCCACGAAGAAAGACTTCGCAGATATGGAGAGAAAGACAAAGAGCAAGGGTTATTGCTCACATACGCCGAGTGGGTGTCCCGCTCGAAACAACACAACGGGAAAGAATCATTCTCTAGCTCGAAAGGAAGTGGTAGTGGAGGCCATGCCGGGAGAGGGTCATGGTAGAGGTCGAGGTCAAGGACGCGGCCGAGGACGAGATTCAAATCAGCCCCGAAATGAATCTAACAAGCCGAAAAAGGATAAAAGCAAGGTAAAATATTATTCTTGTGATGAATTTGGTCATTATGCATCGGAATGCCACAAAAGGAACCAAGGTGAGGAGGCGAACCTCACTCAAGCCAGTGAAGAAGAGCCCATCTTGATGATGGCAATCTCACAAGAAGTCACATCCAGAAAGGTATCGCTGGAGGAGAATATTTGTGTTAATCTTCTTACATCGGGAGAAAGTCGAGTGAATTCCGAGGTATGGTATCTCGACAATGGTGCTAGCAACCATTTGACCGGAGACCGCTTAAAGTTTCATGAGCTAGATGAAAACATTACCGGTCACGTGAGATTTGGCGATGGTTCAACGGTCGCTATTTTGGGAAAAGGGTCGATTTTATTCGATTGCAAAAATGGTGATCAGAGACTCCTTAACGAGGTATATTTCATTCCAAGTCTTAAAAATAACATTATTAGTCTTGGACAAATGACGGAAGAAGGGAGTCAAGTTATTATGGATTGATCAATTCTATCATTGTTTGATAGAAACAAAACTCTACTTTTGAGAGTTAAAAGATCTCCAAACCGGTTATATAAAACTATTTTAAAAACCGGTAAAGCAATTTATATTTTAGCAACAAAAGACGAACCAGCTTGGACCTGGCACTCTCGAATTGGTCACGTTAACTTTCCTGCCTTAAAAAAGATATCAGAAAAGAATATGGCAACCGGTGTACCGAAGATTGAACACCCAAATAAAGTGTGTGAAGAGTGTGTTATTGCCAAACAAACTAGAACTTCGTTCCCGAACCAAGCGGTTTTTCGGGCACAAAAACCGCTACAACTTGTTCATGCGAACTTATGTGGTCCGATTACACCCACCTCTATTGGAGGAAGCAAGTATTTTCTTCTTCTGATAGATGACTTTAGTCGGTGGATGTGGGTGTATACGTTATCCGAGAAGCTTGAAGCATTTAGTGTTTTCAAACACTTCAAATTGATGGTTGGGAAAAGTTCGGGTTATAAAACAAAGGCACTTCGTATAGATCAGGGAGGAGAGTTCACTTCTAAAGACTTCACAAGTTTTTGTGAAGAAAACGGCGTTAAAAGGCATCTAACGACACCATATTCGCCTAAACAAAATGGAGTTGTAGAGAGGCAAAATCGAACCGTTATGGACATGGCAAGGAGTCTTCTTAAAGGAAGAAATGTCCCAGGGGAGTTTTGGGGAGAAGCCGTTAGACATGCCGTTTATTTCCTCAACCGCCTACCAACGAAAGCACTTCCTGACATCACGCGTTATGAAGCCTGGTTTGGCAAAAAGCCAAGCCTTGGACACCTAAAGGTCTTTGGGTGTGTTGCTTTTCCTAAAATTGTAGGTGGTCAGCTGAAGAAGCTTGATGATCGAAGCAAAAAGATGGTGTATTTATGTGTGGAGGATGGAACGAAAGGCAATCGCTTATTTGATCCGCAAGATCGAAAGTTGCGGGTTAGTTGAGATGTTGTTTTTAATGAAGAAGAAGGATGGAATTGGTACAAAAACAAGGAAGAAGAAAAGGTTACTCCTAGAACATTTACCATCATTGAACCACAAACCCAAATACATCCCGAAACACCCCAAAACAGCCCTGAAATCAACCCAGATCAATTAGAAAACCGACTTTTTGAATCTGTCCAACCTGAAACAACCCCATACACTTCAACTCCTCCAACCTCATGCGACACATAAAGCGATCCAAACGAAGTTGGGCCAAGAGGCTATCGTTCGCTAGATGATATGTATGAAAATGCCGAAAGTGTGATCCTTGAGCCTGGAGAATTATTGATAATAGCAGCAGATCAACCCTTGACTTTCAAAGAGGCAGTAGCCTCAAAAGCATGGTAGGAGGATATGCAAACAGAGTTGGATGCTATCAAGAAAAACAAGACGTGGCAACTCACTGATTTGCCGCCGGGTCATAAAGCAATCGGTTTGAAATGGGTATTCAAAGTGAAGAAAGACAACTTTGGAAACGTGGTCAAACATAAAGCCAGACTCGTCGCAAAAGGCTTTGTGCAAAAGAAAGGAATCGACTTTGATGAAGTTTTTGCACTGGTAGCACGACTTGAGACCATAAGGCTTATCCTTGCCTTAGCAGCTCAACATGGGTGGGTTGTCTACCACCTTGATGTCAAGTCAGCCTTTCTCAATGGAGATCTCAAGGAGGAGGTCTATGTCACCCAACCAGAAGGATATGTTGATAAAGTCCATAGTCACAAGGTGTACAAGCTATTTAAAGCTCTATATGGTTTAAGACAAGCTCCACGAGCATGGAACATTCGCTTAGATAAAAGCTTAAAAGGGCTCGGGTTTTCAAAATGTTCACAAGACTCGGCGGTTTACATAAGGAAAACAAATGGCAAAACTCTTATTGTTGGTGTCTATGTTGATGACTTAATCATCATCGGGTCGAACACCGAAGACATTGTCAAATTCAAAGATCAAATGAAAAATGAATTTGAAATGAGTGACTTGGGTTTGCTTTCTTACTACCTTGGAATCGAAGTGTCGCAGGAGAAGTGGGGAATATCTTTGCGACAAACAGCTTATGCAAAGAAGATTTTAGAGCAATTTGGGATGATAAATTGCAACCCAGGAAAATCACCAATGGAACCAAAGTTGAAGGTCAAGAAGGATGAAGATGGTGAAAAAGTGGACCCAACCGAATACAGGAGAGTAGTGGGATGTTTAAGGTACTTGACACCCACTCGACCAGACTTATCATATTCGGTTGGAGTTGCAAGTCGTTTCATGGAAAAACCAACAACTTTGCACTTCCAAGTAGTAAAGCATATTTTACGGTTTGTAAAAGGAACCGTCAATTATGGACTCAAATATGGAAAGGGTCGTGAAATTGAAGACTTGGTTGAGTTCACCGATAGTGATCTTGGAGGTGACTGTTGATAGCAAAGGTACTAGTGGGATGATTTTCTACCTTGGTAGAAATGTAGTAACTTGGCAATCTCAAAAGCAAAAGACTGTTTCTTTATCCACATGTGAAGCCGAGTTCATGGCAGCCACGGCGGCAGCATGTTAAGCCATTTGGCTTGCAAATCTCATGAAGGAACTCACCGGATATCATGTCATGCCTATCACTTTGTATGTCGATAACAAATCAGCTATTGCCTTGATGAAAAACCCTGTGTTTCATGGTCGAAGCAAACACATTGACATTCGTTTCTACTTCATACGAGAATGTGTTGAGCGTGGACAAGTTATGGTGGAATATGTAGCCTCAAAGGATCAAAGGGCGGACATCTTTACCAAGGCTTTGACATATGTGAGGCACAATGAAATGTGCAACATGATCAGCGTAACGAATCTCAAGCCAAGTTTGGTTTAAGGGGGAGAATGTGAGTGTAAACCCGCTTGGCTTCACTAACCCACAACCCACCATTGTTGAAGAAGGTGGCAAACTTTGATTTCTCTTGTTTAAATTCATTGAATGTAGTAGTTTTCATTAGTCTTTGCTTGGCTATAAATAGAGATTATAGTTTCACTTGTTAAGCACCACACAAAAACATAGAGAGTGTTTTAGAGAGTTAGTAGTTCTTTTTTGTATTTCAGTTTGAGTTCTGAATAGAAAAACATTTGAGTTCCAACAGATGGAAGCATACACAAACTTTCAAGTCGCCTGCACTCATTCAAGTCTAGACGTTTAAGACAAGAAAGATGGCTAATGATTGATGGTAACTTAACTAATTTTGAGTTACCACTTAAATATAATTCTTCCAAGGAGGCCAATGCATCAATATTTTTTGGGAAGCTTTCCTCTTTAATTTTTATCCAACTGAGATCTAATTTCTCAAGGAAGAGTGGAAGACAAACCTGTCAAACTATGAAAATCAATACATTTCCGTGGCCTTCCAATGTCATATGTAAATCCCAACCAAAGTTGTTCTAAGTTATTCATGCTTCCAAGCTTCTTTGGAAAATAATTCAGTTTTATGCAATTTTCAAGACGAAGGCATTTAAGATACTTTAACTCACAAATAGAGTTTGGTATGCCACAAGATTCGAACAATCTACGAGATTCAGGAAGCTTAGGCTACACAAATATCTAATTGATTATGGCAGTTCGTTTATTTCAGAACAAGAATAAAGATCTATTTGTGATAGCTTAACCATACATGGCGAGACTTTGGGGAATCTTTTAAGACTCGCATCTAGAGAGAATTAGAGTCTCCAAGGATTCCATCTCAAGCCTTGATGTTAGACGCTTGAGCTTTTTGCAACCATTCATGTCCAAGTAAACAAGCCTTTTGTGAGTTCCAAGAGACTTGTGAACCTCCTCCAATCCCCAACAGTTTGCCAAATTTAGCCTCTCAATATTTTGTGCCCTAGAGACATTGGGAAATGATGTGTCTGTGCAAGTGCTCGAGGTGAATGAATTTCAAGTTCGGTAGAATCTGACAAGTAAAACATAAATTAAAAAAATAATAATAATATGGAGATCATTCATAATTAAATACATTTAGAAACATTTGCTTTATTCATCTTAATGGCAATTGTCATAAAGAAAGTGAGTTCATCCACTAAATACCTTTCGTGCATTCCATAAATGTTTAATGTCTCCATTGGCCATTTCAAGCCCAATAAGCTTACACTTATCCCCTAATGGAAGAAAGAGGAATGGGTAGTCATTCCAACGAAGCCATCGCAACTCGTCAGGGAGAATAGTAGGTTGGGTAGGGGTGAATAGTCGAAGCTTTTTCATACGATTAAAAACATCAGCACTTAAACCCAACTTTGCATCATAGGTATCAACATGGTATTCAATATCCATATATCAACATTATAGCTTCAATTACTTTTTGATTCTGCTATAATAAACCTAACAGTGAGCCATCAGTCATTACAATTTCTTATCATTCGATAAAGAATATTCGATCATAGTCGAATATGTTGTGATGAATTGTTTAAGCGTGAATGAGTAGTCGATTATTGAAAGATTTCATAGGGGTATTTTAGTAACTTGGGTATAATCTAATTTAAAAACTGTTTTTTATTTTTCATGAAGATTAAATATTATTAAATTAATCTTTTGGGTATATATATGATTTTTTAGGGTTTGTAAGGATATATACGTAATTTCAAATTTTATAAGGATATGTGCGTAATTACAAGGTTTGTAAGGACATAAATGAAATTCTCCATAAAATTAAAAGGTTATATAGCATGGTAAATTGATGAGAACAGAATTCAACTGTGTTTAATTAAAAAATTAGCCCTTACTACGGCTGGATAACAATCGTTTTAAACAATATTCTTATCATTATATAACCTATTTTTTTTCATTTTTAAATACTCAGTTACATATTCATTTTTAATTTTCCTTTGTGGGTTGAAAAACCCCACGACCCGAGCCAAAGCCTACTGTTAAATCCCCTAAATTACAAATTTAACCAATTATCTATTTTGTTACAATTTTGGTCCTCGATTTGTTTTTCATTTTACAATTTTTTGCTAATTTGTTTTTCTTTTTTTATCAATTTGGTATTCATTAGACTTTTATTTTCTTTACGTTTTTTACTTCCTTTTCCCTTTTTCTTTGGCTATTTTTCCTTCTTTGTTTTTCTTTGACTACCTAAAAGAATATTAGTGGGCTTAGCTTATTTTTTTATTTTTGTTTCCTTTTCCCTTTTTCTTTTGGTTTTCTTTTTCCTTCTTTTTATTTTTCTTTGGCTACGTAAATGAATATTAGTAACCATTAATTACCTTATTAATATTTATTTATTGATTTATATATAATTTTTCCGGACATAGTTATATACATTTAGATATATACGGATTTTTGCTTTATTATATATTTTGCCATGTTTTATATTCAAATAAAAATAGTTTTTTTATTATTAAACCGATCAATATGAAAATGACTTCAACAAATCTAAATTAAAAAATATGTAATAAAATCATCTAATGTTTTATACAATTTTTGATATTTAACTTGCAAATTTTAACAGCATTTAGACTATAAATTTGTATCAATAACTTTTCTATTATTTTTAAATTTAGTTTACTTTTACGATTTTTTTAAATAATTTTTTATATCAACCTTTTGTATTACTTTATTCAGTCGAAAACGTTAGATCTACAAACCCACCACAACGCGCGGGCAAAACCTTCTAGTTTGTATACATTATACAATATTCTAATAGAGAGCATAGTAAACTATGCCTGTAAGTAGTTGAAGCAACAGATTAAGGAAGATTCGCCCACACAAAACATTTGAACTGTAAATAGATGAATTTGCAATTCAGTTGGTTGATGGAAATTAGTCCATAATACAGTGAGATAACAAGTACATACGCACAAAATCCTTATCATTGGTAGAACAACACACGATAGAATATGTTTCTTGAGTGCCTGCAGAGGGGCCTTTTTGTACCCTCCACAAGATATCTATCTAGGGAAGATGATTGAGATCCTGTAGTGTTTTGTACCCGCTTTTCTTCTTTTCTTTCTCACATCATCAATTTTAATTCCCATATCTATAATAGGAATTTCATGGTTCAGAATATTATTTAAGACAACCTTGAAAACATCCTATCCAACTAGTAAAACATCAAGGATATTTATAGACAGGGATTATGCAAAACATCGGTTGGTGAAGAAACGAGGTAACCTTGGAACAGAAAGATAAGATACCACCATTGGAGGAACACTGTATGTACATACGTACAGGACTTTCAAAATCAACGAACCACACTATCATAAAGGCCTTCAAAATCATAAGATACTTTTAGGGGGCCCTTTTTTATTCTTCGCACAGGGTTGGACCGCTTTTGTCGCATGCCACAACGTATGTGCTTTATTCTGCGCCTCTTTGAGGTTCTACTTCTTAAAGGCATCAAGCTCATCTCATCAAACTTTTCTTCATAGACGTAAGTGTTTCCAGATATACTTTCATCATATCCAAGATCCTCATCATCAACATGCACCACGATCCCGTAATCAGTGATACAACTTGTAATCTGTTGGAAATATTCTTTGCAGATGACATGTGCCCCACATCTTAGGGATGGTGTGCCATTTCTTAACATTACAGTAATGTCAAGATTACCTTCAATATAAGACCAATCTTCAGGTTGAAGATCATGATACATCTGCTGAAAGAAACCCAATGGCATATAGCTAATCCATACAGACCACCCATTCTCGGCTGTTTCAGTTGCATCCATCAAATAATTGATCTCTGACCTAGGAAACACCTTTCCATCACTTACAATTTTGAAGGTCAAGGTCGGATAAGCATCATACGACTGGAATTTCCATGAAAACACACCACATACCACGAAACCCATGATATTGCTGTACCATTTGTGAGGTAATTTCAAACCAATTCTGCACCCACCCTTTTCTTGTTTGATCCAGCTTGGAATCTTGCTTCCAGGAATAGCAATACTTAACCGATGATTTACAGTAGCACATTTCTGTAATAAACTAAAATATCATGCTTACATTGTTTCTTTCTTAAAAAATACAAAAATTGCTTCCAAGATATGCCGGTAAAGATTTTTCTCTCTGTAGGAGTAAGTCAGTAATGACACAGACTGAACAGGACAAAACAGGTTGTATGGCCTGCATTCGGATAGGACTGATGTCAATGGGAAAAAAATTGCAATTGTTTGTCCCATCCCAGATTCGTAATAAAAAAGTGGGATCGGACTTGTTCACAATCTCTCGTATATACGGAAGACGTGAATTCCCTTCTCATCCTCTACATAGAAAATATTCCCGCAAAGGTTGTCTATCGTGTCCGGTTCAATCCAGTCTAGTCCCGCGTAACAACTGTAGCCTAAATAAATTAAATAGGATACGAGAGAGATAGAGGATCACCTTGATGAAAGATAGTTGCCACATCTTATCAAGGTATCTTTGATTCTCTTCATCCTCTAAGAGTTTGTGGCAGTTAACTAGCCATATCTTGTACAACCATTTACCCTCTGTTGATAGATCTCCAATCTTTCTCAGTGAGACACAATCATTTGCCTTCAACACTTGTATGCTTGATGGAAGCTTACACAAACTTTCAAGTCGGTTGCACTCATTCAACTCTAGAAGTTTAACTCGAGAAAGATGGCTAATGATTGATGGTAACTGAACTAATTCAGAGTTGCCACTTAAATATAATTCTTCCAAGGAGGCCAATGCATCAAGATTTTTGGGAAAGCTTTCCTCTTCGATTTGTATCCAACTGAGATCTAATTTTCTCAAGGAAGACAAACGTGTCAAACTATGAAAATCAATACAACTCTGTGGCCTTCCAATGTTATATGCAAATCCTAACCTAAGCTCTTCTAACATATTCATGCTTCCAAGGTTATTTGGAAAATAATTCAGCTTCATGCAGTTGTGAAGATGAAGGCACTTAAGATACTTTAATTCACAAACAGAGTTTGGTATATTCTCAAGATTGGAACAGTCTGTGAGATTCAAGAAGCTTAGGCTAGACAAATATCCAATTGATGATGGCAGTTCCTGTATTCCAGAACAAGAATAAAGATTTATTTGTGATAGTTTAACCATACATGGGGAGACTTCTGGGAATCTTTTAAGACTCTCGCATCTAGAGAGAATTAGAGTCTCCAAGGATTCCATCTCAAGCCTGGATGGGAAACGCGTGAGGTTCCTGCAACCATTCAGGTCCAAGTAAACAAGCCTTTTGTGAGATCCAAGAGACTTGTGAACCGTCTCCAATGTCAAACAGAATGACAAAATTAATCTCTCAATATTTGGTGCCCCAGAGACATCTGGAAACCATATGAGGCTGCACAAGTTGGCTAGGTGGATGAATTTCAAGTTGGGTAGAATCTGACAGGTAAAACATAAATTAAAAAAAATTAATATCGAGTACATTGAGAAGTAAATACCAATAACAATTTTTTAATGACAATATTCACAAAGAAACTGATTTCATCTACTAAATACCTTTCGCCCATGCCATAAATGTTTAATGCTTCCTCTGGCCATTTCAAGCCCAACAAGCTTACACTTATCTGCTAATGGAAGAAAAAGGAATGGGTACTCATTCCAACAAAGCCATCGCAGCTCATCAGGGAGTAACGTAGGTTGGGTAGAGGTGAATTTCCCATCGATATCAAGTAGCCGAAGCTTTTTCATGCGGTCAAAAAGATCAGCACTCAAACCCAAGTTTGCATCATAGTCATCAGCATGGTATTCACTGTCCATCAACATTATGGCTTCAATTGCTTTTAGATTCTGCTACAATAAACCAAACAATGATCAAACTCATGTACTCATTCTAAAAACAAAAATTTTAAGCAACTTTATGAAGATAGTGAATAATTTTTACCTTGTTTCCATTGACACAATCATGGATTTGTTGAAGTTGCCATAGCCTGCTATTTGGGAAACTCCTGTGAACTATATGCCAACCCATTTCCTGTATGAGATCATGCATGTCTTGTTAGAAAAGTTACAGAGAATAACTTGGAGAAGTAAGGCTTTCATTCATATCTTTCACAGGAACACAAATGTTGTTTATAAACGATTACAAAGAAATATAAAAATACCCCTAGTGACTTTAGTGGGAGCACCATTACTGAAAACATGTTTCAGTGGGAATAACTTTTATTATTAAACAAACTTTCTTTTAACACTCCCCCTCACGTTGAATAATGGGATTTCCAAAATTCAACTTGATCAAACAATTTTTTAGGATTTTTCCGTTGACAGCTTTTGTCAGAATGTCAGCTACTTGGTCTTCCGATCGAACAAAAGGTAATTCAATGATTCCGGCTTCCAGTTTTTCCTTGATGAAATGTCTGTCAACTTCTATGTGTTTCGTTCGGTCATGTTGTACAGGATTTTCTGATATTTGAATAGCAGCTTTATTATCACACATAATTTTACTTGTGTCTTTTTGGAGAAAACCTATTTCAGTTAATAGTTTCCGTATCCATAGAACCTCGGCAACTCCTCGTGCTATTCCTCTGAACTCTGCTTCGGCGCTAGATAAAGAAACTACCTTTTGTTTTTTACTTTTCCATGTAACCAGATTTCCTCCAACTAAGGTAAAGTATCCAGATGTTGATCTTCGATTTCCTTTGTCTCCTGCCCAGTCAGCATCAGTGTAGAGTTGGGTTTTTAGATGCCCGTTTGTTTTAAACAAAACTCCATGGTTGGCTGTTCCTTTGAGATATCTGAGAATTCTCCAGACTGCCTCCATATGAGAAACCTGGGGTTGATGCATGAATTGGCTAACTACCCCTACAGCATATGATATATCAGGTCGAGTATGTGAGAGATATATCAATTTTCCCACAATTCGTTGATATCTTTCCTTATCTGCTGATTTTGCCTTATTTTCTATACATAGCTTTTGATTTATCATCATGGGAGTCTCTGCTGGTTTGCAATCAATCATTCCAGTTTCTGCTAATAGATCTAAAACATATTTATTCTGGCAGATAAAAATCCCTTGTTTTGATCTTAATACTTCAATTCCAAGGAAGTATTTTAGTCTCCCTAGGTCTTTCATTTCGAACTCTTGAAACAAATTTTTCCTCAGTTTTGCCATTTCCTTCTTATCATTCCCTGTAATTATCATATCATCAACATATATAATTAAACAGGTTATATGGTTATTTCTTCGTTTAAGAAACAAAGTATGATCAGAGTTACTTTGTTTAAAACCATATTTTTTCATAGCTAGAGTGAATCTTCCAAACCAAGCTCTGGGGGATTGTTTTAATCCGTAGAGAGATTTTTTAAGGCGGCAGACTTCTCCTGGTTTAAAGTTCTTCGTGAAACCAGGGGGGGCTTCCATATAAACTTCTTCTTTTAGTTCACCATGTAAAAAGGCATTTTTTACATCAAACTGGTGTAATGGCCATCCTTCGTTTGCAGCAATGGAAAAAAGAACCCTAATTGTATCAATTTTTGCAACCGGAGAGAAAGTTTCAGCGTAGTCAATACCATAGGTTTGAGTGTAACCTTTGGCTACCAATCTTGCTTTATATCTCTCAATAGTACCATCGGGCTTATGTTTTACTGTAAAGACCCATCGACATCCTACCGGCCTTTTTCCAACTGGAATAACACATTTTTCCCATGTGTCATTTTTGAATAGTGCCTTCATTTCATTTTCCATTGCATCTTTCCAGTTCTTCATCTTCAAGGCTTGATCTATGCTAGTTGGAGTTTCTTCAGAGTATAATGAGGCAACAAAGGACCTTGCTTCTTGAGTTAAGTTTCCTTTTGCTATATTAGCCATAGGATATCTAGAACCTCGAGGTTCTCTTTCTGGAGAGTATCTTTTTGGAGGAATCCCTCGGTTACTTCTTGGTGGTAACACATATCTCTCTGTTGATTGTTCCTGTGCTGGTTCTTCTTGTTCTGTGTCAGTTTCATGATCAACGGTAATATCTGGAGAACCAGGAATATTTGGAGATTGAGTATTACTTACCTTGGATGTCAGGTTTGGAGATTGATCAGGGATGGCACTAGAGTTAGGATTGTTTGCTTCTGTGGATTGTGTGGAGATGTCACGTGATTCTTCTTGGGTGGGCTTTTCTTGAGTTTGAGTGATTTCTTGATTGTTTTGAGTGTTGTGATTTTCTTCTGATGTTATCTGAACATACTCTAACCAACTTAGTGCGTCTGTATTTTCTTTCTCCCCCTGACCACTATGTTGGGAGGTATAGTAGTATTCCGTTTCAAGAAAGTCACAGTTCATGGTAGTGAATATATGACGGGTTCTTGGGTTATAACATCTGTATCCCTTTTGGTTCACTCCATATCCGACAAATACACATTTCTCAGCACATGGGTCAAGTTTATTTCGTTGAGACTTAGGTATATGGACAAAAACGGTACATCCAAAAATCCTTGGCTCAAGTATAAGAAAGGATGGAATTTTCACAAATTCGGATAAGGTTTGTATTGGGGTTTTAAGTTTGAGAATCTTTGTTGGTAACCGATTTATGAGATATGTTGCTGTGGCAAGGGCTTCAGGCCAAAAAGATTTTGGAACTTTTGATTCGATTAAAAGAGCCCTAGTTATTTCTAATAAAAACGGTTTTTTTCGTTCAGCGACACCATTTTGTTCGGGAGTATGTGGACATGTGGTTTGATGGATTATACCTTTTGACTCACAGAATTGTTTTATGGCGGTGTTAACAAATTCCCCTCCATTATCTGACCGAAGAATTTGGATATTTTTTTGAAATTGGGTTTGGATCATGGTATAAAACATAGTGAATTTGTCGAAAACTTCTGACTTATTTTTTAAGAAATAAATCCAGGTCATACGAGTGCAATCATCCACAAATGATACAAAAAAACGAAGATTTTGTCCTCCAGATATTGGAGAGGGACCCCATACATCGGAATGAATCAACGAGAAAGGAACATCAACTCTCGTGTTATTTGGTTTAAAGGTTTGTCTATGACTTTTAGCTAACACGCATGTTTCACAAAGTGAGGTATTTTTTGAGGAAAACAACTTAGGAAAGAGAGTGTGTAAATAACCCGTAGAGGGATGACCCAATCTTCTATGCCATATCCATGCTTCTCTTTCTGTTGTTCCATGAGCTAACATTGCAGTTC
This sequence comes from Cichorium intybus, assembly GCA_023525715.1. Classification (NCBI taxonomy): domain Eukaryota; kingdom Viridiplantae; phylum Streptophyta; class Magnoliopsida; order Asterales; family Asteraceae; genus Cichorium; species Cichorium intybus. Next base: position 109,945,699 of record CM042014.1, read on the forward strand.
CATTTTGGGTCACTTCATCCACATAGTACAATCCTTGTCTCTCAGTGCCACGCCCAATGATCGCCCTCGTCCTGATATCCTGTAAGATACAAAAGGTTGGTTGCATTAGAACTGAACAGTTTAGTTCTTTTGTAACGTGGCTTATTGATAAAAGGTTTTGTGACAAAGAGGGAACATAAAGACAATTAGATAGTTTCAGTGTAGGAGAGATCTCGATCATTCCTCCATTTTTAACTTCCATTTTCCCACCATCTGCTGTTTGTATATACGTTCTTCGAGGTTCAGACAATGAAATAAGATCAGATAGTTCATGAGTCATAGTGTCTGTAGCTCCGCTGTCAAGTATCCACGTTTTTTCTTGTTTATTATCATAAGAAAAAACCACGTTTGCATTTCCTCCAATTTGTGGGTTTTTCCTGCAATTTTTAAAACTTGTTTCCAAAAAAGGAACTATAGAGTAAATCTTGGGGTTTATTTTTGTCACTTCTATTTCTCCAGGGTCAAAAACGAAATTCTTGCAAATTGGATTTGGTTTTGGGTTAAAAATCGGGAACCTGTAATTCCCTTTATCTAAAAATTCTTCCTCCCCTTCTTCACTATTTTGTCTTGCTGTTACACCACCAAAAAACCCACCGCCGCCGAAGCTCCTGCCGCCGGAATCGGTTTCACGTGGAGGTTGTTCCCGTGGAGGTTGTTCGAAGGTGGAGGTTGTTCGAAGGTGGCGGTTCTCGATGTACTGCTCATCGAGTTTTCTTTGGAGTTGGATTCGGTTTTTTGTGGCGATTTTGGACTCGGAGTAAGTATCGGTCGGACGCTCGGTTTTCTTTGGAGTTGGGTTCGGTTTTTTGTGGCGATCCGGCAAGTCGGACCAGGTAGAAACGTGAGCGGCGGCAGTGTGCCCGGTGTGAGAGGCGGCGGCGGCGGTTCTCCCCGATCCAGATCCGTCGGCGTGATCGAACCAGGTAGAGGCATGAGCGGTGGCGGCGTGCCCGGCGTGAGAGGCGGCGGCGACGCTGCTGTTGTTGTAGTTGTATGCGGCGGTGGCGGTTCTCGCCGATTCAGATCCGTCGGTTTTTTCGTAGCCGGAGTGAGTATCGGTTGGACTCCCGCAATTCCGGTAAACACTACTAGTTGCAATTGCTGCGGTTTGTTGCTGTAGTCGCCCGGCGTGTTCACATTTCAGGTGGTTTTTTTCTTCTTCGTTGGTTGGATCGTTTTGTTGAAAAATCTGATCGACAGATTTGTAGCTTATTTTTTCTGCTGTTGTAAGTAGCCGAATAATTGATTGCAAAGTGTCGGATAATTTAGGATTTTTTGGTTGAGAATTTTTGAGAAAATTAGCTAGTTGTAAAGCTAATTTTGAATTCAACGTATCGGTTTCTGACATGGGTAATTGATTTGGGTAATTGATTTCTTTGTGGGATAGGTTGTAGATGAGCTAGTTGATGATTTCTGGCTCTGATACCATGTTAGAAAAGTTACAGAGAATAACTTGGAGAAGTAAGGCTTTCATTCATATCTTTCACAGGAACACAAATGTTGTTTATAAACGATTACAAAGAAATATAAAAATACCCCTAGTGACTTTAGTGGGAGCACCATTACTGAAAACATGTTTCAGTGGGAATAACTTTTATTATTAAACAAACTTTCTTTTAACATGTCTAGCCTTTTATTGGAAATGGTTATAAGAGATTTTTCAATAAGAACGCTAATCCCTATCACGGGGTCAAAACCAAAACTATCAAGTACTCTAGTTACATGTTCTTCATCTTTGCCCTTAAAGAAGCATGCAATGTCTAGGAATATTTGTTTCTCGGAAACATCTAAGCCATCAAAACTTAACTTCAGTGTCTCAAGTATCTTATTGTTTGATGCTTTGCCTAGTCTATTTAAAGCACTTTCCCACACACCTACTTCTCTTCCATGGAAAAATGAGCCCAAGACTTTCAGTGCTAGAGGAAGGCAGCTAGCATAGTGTATTGCACGACATGAGAGGTCCTCATACTCTTCTGGAGGGCTACATTTCCGAAAAGCATGCCAACAGAAGAGCTCAAAAGCTTCATTCATACGTAAAAAATCAGGTTTATATATGACATCTGCATGTGATAGCAAATGCTCGTCTCTAGTGGTCATGATGATTCTGCTCCCTGGACCAAATGACTCATGTGTTGCAGCTAGGAACTCTAATAGCTCAACATCATCCACGTCATCAAGAACTAGAAGAACCTTTTTATTGCAAAATCGACTCCGTATCGTGTGGGCTCCATACTCCGGATCCTTCAAATGCGTCTGATGTTCCATGAATAGAATTTGTCTTAGAATATCTTCTTGTAAAGCGCATACATCTTTTGTACTACAACTATTTTCTCTAACATCTTTAACAAAGACGCTACCTTCGAAATTATGAGCAATTCTGTGAAATAAAGCTTTGGCAACAGTTGTCTTACCTATTCCTCCCATTCCCAATATCCCTACAATGCGCACCTCTCCTGTTGCTTCCATACCCAATAATGAATATAGTTCATCTATACGAGACTCGATACCAATTAGATTATTCTCCATATCACAAGGTCGTATACCAGCTGAGATCTTTTCAACAATCTCAAGGATGATAGCAGATTCTCCCCTACATATTTGAGCATTGTTAACAAGTTAGCCGGTCAGTTTGGGGATGTCAATGGATAAAATTAAAAGGCTAGCATGGTAAATAGATGAGAAAGGAATTCAACTGGATAATTAAAATTAGCACTTACTACAGCTGAATAACACTCGTTTTAAAAAATATTCTTATCATTTGTAACACAATATTCTAATAGAGAGCATAATAAACTAGTTCATAAGTGCCTGTAAGTAAATGAAGCAACAGATCTAGCAAGGAAGATTTGCCCGTACACAAAATATTAGAACTGTAAGTAGATGAATTTGCAATTCAGTTGGTTGATGGAAATTAGTCAACAATTCAGTTAGATAACAAGTACATACGCACAAAATCCTTATCATTGGTAACACAATACACGATAGATGAGTGCCTGTAAGTAATTGAAGAATCAGATGTAGGAAAACTTACACATAGCCTGTTTCCTTGATATGCCAGCCAGATAGACCGGCAGCTGCTACTAAAGCTTTCCTCCACTTGTTGACTCTATCCGTGTCTCTTCCAAAATTATCCTCCTGTTACTTAAAGGCAGTATCAAAGTCTCTTTTCTGTCCACGCACGTCGGATGGATCCACGTGATAGAACACCGGTAAAACCATCTGTCCAATCTGATGACATTCCATGATTTTGACAAGTTCATCCAAACACCATGAGGAGTCTGCATAATTTTTAGAGAAAACAACGACAGCAAACTTTGATTCTTCAATGGCTTTCAGCAGCTCCAGGGAAATTGGTTTCCCTTTGTCGAGCGCCTTATCGTCTTTGAACGCATGTATTCCTCTTTGATCCAGAGCCGCATATAGATGATCTACAAAGTTGTTGCGCGTATCTTCGCCCCTGAAGCTTAGGAACACTTCATGTGTCCATCTACCAACTGAAGATGAAGACGACTTAAAAGATGCCATTGAAGGATTCAAGAGCCTGGAAAGGCAAAATGCAAAGCACAAAAAGAAGTAATGTCACCCAACTGTTAGGTACAATTATTCTACATTTTCCTCCCTCCAACCGCTACTCCCATTGGCAGCTCAAGAGAAAAGTCAAAAAATAATAAAATTGTTTGTGTGACCAAGTCTCTCGCAACAACCCGGCTCACCAAGCAACTCACCATTCTTCATGAATAAATATTACCAAGTGTCCCTGATTTAGTGTTGCAATTAAATTAAACTTTATAATTAAAAGTAAGTATCCCTGATTTAGTGGTGGAATTAAATTAAACTTTATAATTAAAACCAATATTGTTAAACTATGTTTTATCTTTACTAAAATATTAAATAAAATATTCCTAAATACATGATTTATTTTTCTTTATAAAATGAGACCAATAGTGATATGATATAATTTTTTTATGTTTTTTTAATATAAAATTGGGTTGGTTGAATTGGTAATGGGTTTAAAATATTGAATTCACTTGGGTTGTGTATGTGGAGCAGTGGAGGAAAGAGAAATTAGCTTTTTAAATAAATGATTGGATTAGGTTGGGTTGTTATGGTAAACTCTTGGTGAGATACTAAAAAGAGTGATCAACTACCTAGGCCCACCCAATAACTTGGTGACTCTATTAGACTCTAAGGAAGCAATAAATTTGGAAAAGAAAATAGAGGCTTATAAAAGAAAACAGAAGTGTGAAATTATGCCTCCAAAAACACTCGGTCGTGATTGTTCAAGGGGTAAAGTTGTACTTGGCAAAACTTAACCAGATGTACCCCTTTTAATCAGACTTGGGGATCACATTTAGTAAGAGAGTTGTTTTTCTTTTCTTTGGCATACAACACGATTATAATATAAATCACCAGTATGAGTAATCTCGTTGTTTAAGATTTCTAAATAATGCAGTTTTGTCACACCCTCAAACCGTATTGGCGGAATAGTTTAAGGGTGGATGACTTCATGAACAATATCATAACAAAGTTGAATAGTAGTGAAATCCAAGCACACAACCATCGTTTAAATCAATTACAAATGTTACAAAGTTTACTTATTACATGTCTCAAGTACAATTGAAATGATAACAAAATAGATAAAAATGACGTCGTAACGTCATTACTTGTAGCGCTTGTGTTTACCTTGTCAGTTTCCTGAGAATACAAGTAGTTGAAAAAGTGTATCATAACAAAGTTGAATAGTAGTGAAATCCAAGCACACAACCATCGTTTAAATCAATTACAAATGTTACAAAGTTTACTTATTACATGTCTCAAGTACAATTGAAATGATAACAAAATAGATAAAAATGATGTCGTAACGTCATTACTTGTAGCGCTTGTATTTACCTTGTCAGTTTCCTGAGAATACAAGTAGTTGAAAAAGTGTCAACAATTAAGTTGGTGAGTTCATAAGATTTTGTAATAGAAAAGCCCTTTTGTTTGTAAACGGTAGTAATTGAGAATCAAGAAAATCCTATATTTTCTTATAAAAATGACCAAGTCTTTAACTCCCAAAGACTAAAATGTAATATGTATAATTGTAGTGTAATAAATTGGTTTTACTCTTTATTAATTCCAATATAATATTTCATGACTATCAAATAAAGAACGGCCAGGTAGAAGATCAAATGGGGAGGCAGGACCCTTTCAGCGTATACGCCTTTCGGAAATCCAACAACCTAGCTCAATTGATCGGCCTAGACACAGCTATCGTAAGTAGATCAATCGGTATTATATTTTTTGGAATTATAATTGAATTGTTATAATAATAACGTAAATAATTTATAAAAGAAATTATTAAGTTGATATTTTTCCCCGTGAAATACCCTATAACCATACTGTGACTAGTTGGCCTGTTGCGACGTTCTTCAAGCGTCGAAATGGTAGACATTTGGACACCTCAGACCTGCCGGTCTAGCTGTAGCAAGCAGCTCAGGTGCGGGGTTGTCAAGCCCCGTATAGATCTATACTCAAATATCGCGCTCTCTTACCGAGACTCTGGTTATAAATATACAGGACTTATAGTAGGTACTTATAAAAGTATTGTGAAGATTCATCTCACAAAATGTATGTATTTCAATCAACTTGTTTACGTACGATTTGTATATAAAAACTCTTGTAATTGTCCATTATCATTTTTCCCATGATAATATAGTGTTGTTAAATAATTATATAATTTTATATAATTATTTGTAACACCCGGCTTTTAAAACAAAACACCCCTGAAAAATTTTTCATTTAAAACCAAGATTTCAATACATAAAACCATAACGAAGGGGTATATTTTAATAAACACGGGTACAAGTGTATCTAGGAGAGTATAAAATACCATAGTCTCCTTTGAAGCCGGGCTGCTACATACAGTATCTACAAGTCCCACTCCGAAGTCACGGACTCTATCTTGTCCCCTATCAGTATCATGCTAACCTGCAGGGACATTAACAAACGGTATGAGCTACAAAGCTCAGTGAGTAATCAAATCTGCAAATAACATGTATCAAAATACAATAATATAATTGTCTGGATATCGAATCCAGAATCCTAGCCTTACTGGCTGACCGCATATATTCTAGGATTTCACATCCTAATCTGTAGCCTTACATGCTGAATCATAGTAACCTGTAATTAACAAGCCACGTCAGTTATTTGCACATAATATCATATCTAATCTTTTCTGTCCCATGTTTCTTAGTCACAGTGGACTGCATCATATATCATGGCTATATAAGCCGCACCATAAGTCATAGCTATATAAGCTGCATTGGAACATTCCTAACCTTTAAATCATGGCCCGAAGGCCGCACCAGTTTATCATAGCCCGTAGGCCGCACCAGAATATCATAGCCCGAAGGCCGCACCATAATATCATAGCCCGAAGGCCGCACCAGAATATTATAGCCCGAAGGCCGCACCATAATATCATAGCCCGAAGGCCGCACCAGAATATTATAGCCCGAAGGCCGCACCGTTTAGATATAACATCTAATTATGGCTCACGGGTTAGCCCGCTGTTGCCTTGGCTCACGGGTTAGCCCGCTGTTGCCTAGACTCACGGGTTAGCCCGCTGTTGTCTATATAAGTTTGGCTCATCAAAATAAACCATGGCTCACGGGTTAGCCCGCTGTTGCCTAGACTCACGGGTTAGCCCGCTGTTGTCTATATAAGTTCGACTCACAGTGCCGTTCTTGTCTATTAAAGACTCACGGCTTATCTGGTCTTGTCGATATAAGTTCGACTAACAGTTCCGTTCTTGTCTATAATAGACTCACAGCTTATCTGGTCTTGTCGTCTTCATATATCTTCAAACTTGTCATTTTCGTCCCACAAGTCAGTTTTAACCTGTAACAATTCAATCATCATATATCATATATGATATCAGTGAGATTACTCACCTGGATGCTAGCTGCGTTTCAATTCCGGTTGTTTCTTGCCTTTGCGTGCACCACAACCATTTTGTCCCACACCTATAATTCATTTATATACCAAATGATCATAGGTTAATTACCATTTCAATTGACTCTAATACAATAGAGTTCAATACAATATCATTGCAAACAATGCCTAGTTAATAAACTTTCCGTTTACTAACTTTTTATGAATTTTACTATTCACCGAGGCATTCGAACCGATCTACAGTGCCCCCGAGGGGTCGAAAACTCAATATAAAAATTTTCCCAAACTTTTTAGACCATAACGAGCCTACGGTTCAAGTTTGAGCTAAAACGGACATGCCAAACAAAAGTTAGCATTTTTGATCCCCTGCCTGCCCCTGCTTGGAGGCGCACTGCGCCTAGGGCTGGGCGCATTGTGCCTGGGCGCACCCCGCCCTGGGGTCCTGGGCGCACTGCGCCCTGCGCCCTGCGCCTGGGTAGACCTCCTGGCCAGTCGCGATTTATGCACTGTAGCAAGCAGTTTTGGCCCATTAAGTCCTTAATCCAGTCCTTAATCGATTGGGGTTTGTTTCTAGGCTAAAACCTTATACTTTAACAAGGTTTTCAACCATTCAAAACAACTAAATCAATCAAAATGAAGAATTAGGGTTCTTAGTCCCAAAACCCCCAAAACTTCAAATTCATCATAAATAACAACCTACTTCCATTATATTGAATTAAGTCCTTTTTAGCATCACTTAATGGATGTATTAAACCATTTTAACCACAAAATCCTAACTGAAAATGCAGTTTTCAGTTCCTATCAAATTCATCAAGGACTAACAAGCTAGAACTTGAAGAACTAACCTTTCAAGCTTCAATTTCTTCAATTCCATAGCTATGATCCGAAATGCAACTTAAACCTTCAAGGATTCTTCAACTTTTGCAGAATTTGTAGAGAGAAAACTCTCTCCCGTTGCTGCCCAAAATCTCCACATGTGGGGAGAAATTCCAACTATTTATACCTCCAAAATTTACAATTGTGGTCCCTAAGTTCCATTTCTTGAACTTTGACCACAATAATCAAGTTTTATTACAATAAAACTTTCATTCTTTATACATTTGCCACAAACAACAATATTTTTCATATTTGGTCCTTCACATGGTCAAATGACCAAATTACCCTTTTGTGGTAAAACGACCAAAAATCCGTTTTAATAACATTTTTAAGTCCAAAACTCAAAATTTTATTTCACACTAAATTCTTTGCTGTCCAAAAGACCAATTTACCCTTCCAAGGTAAAATGTCCTTTTTACCCTTTTTATTATAATACATAAAAAGAGCGTCTTGGCGTTACATTATTTTTGTCATGTTTAAGCGTCAATATAACCTTATGTTCGTAAACTATTCCAATAATAGTCTATTTTTAGTAATTCCATCGTAACAATCATATTTTGCGAATAATAACGAAGTAACTTGTTCAAATGTTTATAAATATCATCTTTTAAGATATTTCTCACAAAAATGGTGTAATAACTTGGTTATAACCATTTTTGTTGGAAAATAATATTTTTGTTTATAAAAACGTAGTTTTTACTAGTCTTCATTTTTATAACGTTTTTACCCAAGATCTGGTATTTTTGTACGTTTTATTTGTGGTTTTGTAATTTTTACATATCTTAATATGTCAAGGTGTTCATAATACATGGATCTATTCATATTTTATGTCAAGTTCATCTTTATAATATTTTGTCCAAGATTTAGTATTTTTGTATGGTTTATTTGTGGTTTTGTAATTTTTACATATCTTAATATGTCAAAGTGTTCATAATACATGGATCTATTCATATTTTATGTCAAGAGCATTTTTACACAAATATTAACTTTATAAACTTGTGTAAATCAACATGTATAACAATAACACACATATAAACTTGAATAAAACAACATTTATAGTAAAAGAACTTGTATTCTCCCCCAAAAGATTTGAAAAGATGAAAAGGAGGGGTATGAACTCACCTTGTGTGGTAGATCTTAAGGTTTCTTGGTAGAAGGTTGATGAGTTTGGTTCTAGGACTTGGATGACTCTTGAACAAAGCTAATATCCAATGGATTTTTATAGATGTTAGTGTGTGTAAAAGGTGTAAAACTTGTGTTATGTATATTAGAATCAAAAGAGGAATGAAACTTACTACTTAATCTTGTGAAGAGAGCTTGAAATTGACACTTGAAAGTGAAAATGGTGGTGATGGTCTTGGAGTCGTGAGCATGAGGGAGAGGAGAGAAAGAAGGAGTTTGGTTGGATACAAATGAATTTGGCTAGTCTCTCTTGGAAGATTTATACTTAGATATTTCCTATTATAAAATTACTAGCTTCATAAATGCCTAGATTTTAAATATTTACCACTAAGGTCTTAATGGAGCACTTGTTTCAGCCAAATGAGTGTAGGGTGGGGGTGGGGTAGGGTAGGGTTAGTTTTTATAAAAATAGCAATGTACTTATAAAAATGGGTGATTTTTATAAAATCGTAAGTCGTTTTAGTAAATTTTTATGCGTTTTTAACGAAACGAAGTTCTAAATAATTATTTTGTATAAAAACATTGTCAAACATTTATTTTGATTGAAACATAACTCGTTGGATGTCGGAATACGCGTTTAAGCGCGGTATTCTTCCGATTTCGCGATTTTTGACGTTTTACCGTAAATTGTATTTAGCTTTGGAATTAAATACTAGATACTATTACGTTACTTATCATATAAGTTTTTATTTCATATGTGATGTTTAAGGAACCACATTTTGAAATTTGAGTCCAAACCCTGTGTACATTTATCCGTTCACAGCGGTTTAATCGTTATAACTTTCACATTCGAACTCCGTTTTCGACGTTCTATATATCCACAGTTTCGTATTTACGAGTAGATCACTTTATGAATATTATTATTCTCAAAATAATAATTGTACGATTATCGAATTTTTACGCTACAGTAGTTTGCTGTCCGTATTTTCGATTTTTAATCGTTATTTGTTTGATTTAGCATACGTAATACTATAATATTAATAATTCATTGCAAAAGTTATGGAAAATAACTTTTCAACATATAGATTAACATACGCTTCGTTTGACTATAGTTGACTTTTGTTGACCAAAATTTACAATTGTCACATCACCTACCCGTTAGAAAGAATTTCGTCCCGAAATTTAGCTCTTGAGTGGATCCTCAAGGGTTTGGAAAGAGATGTGGGTATTTCTGCTTCATTTGGTCTTCACGCTCCCAAGTAAACTTAGGTCCTCGCTTGGCACTCCAACGGACCTTAACTATTGGTATGCGGCTCTGTTTCGTCCTCTTGATTTCTCTGTCCATGATCTCTACGGGTTCTTCCACAAAAAGAAGGTTCTCGTTCACCTCGATCTCGTCGAGCGGAATGACAAGAGTTTCATCGGACAGGCATTTCTTCAAGTTTGACACGTGAAAGGTGGGATGGACATTGCTGAGCTCCTGCGGTAATCGAAGTCTGTAGGCTACTGGGCCGATCCTAGCGAGGATCTCAAAGGGCCCAATGTATCTGAGGTTCAGCTTCCCACGCTTTCCAAAGCGTATCATTCCTTTCCATGGCGAGACCTTCAACAACACTCGGTCACCGACCTGGAATTCCAAAGGCTTTCGTCGCTTGTCTGCGTAGCTCTTTTGTCGGTCACGAGATGCTTTCAATCGTTCGCGGATTTGAACGATTTTCTCAGTTGTCTCTCGTATGATTTCCAGACCGGTGAGAGCGCTGTTAGGTGTTTGGCCTCTGGCTAGTTGAGTATCACCCACTTCGGCCCATCACAGAGGGGATCTACACTTGCGTCCATATAGAGCTTCAAATGGAGCAGCTTTGATGCTAGTGTGGTAGCTGTTGTTGTATGAGAATTCAATGAGCGGTAAGTGGGTGTCCCATGCCTTACCAAAGTCTATCACACAGGCTCTCAACATATCTTCCAGCGTTTAGATGGTTCTTTCACTTTGGCCATCCGTCTGCGGATGGTAAGCTGTGCTTATGTCAAGCCTGGTTCCCATAGCCTTTTGTAATGATTGCCAAAAGTTTGAAGTGAACCGGCTATCTCTATCCGAGATGATTGATCTCGGCACACCGTGCAATTTTACAATCTCCTTGAGGTAGAGCCTTGCTAGCTTATCCGTCCTATCACTCTCCTTGATTGGCAGGAAGTGAGCGGATTTGGTTAACCTATCGACAATTACCCATATAGTATCTAACCCACCGGTTGCCTTTGGTAATTTGGTTATGAAGTCCATTGTTATCCGTTCCCACTTCCACTCGAGTATTGCTGGTTGAATTAGCAAACCCGAGGGCTTTTTATATTCTACCTTAACCCTGGCACAAGTCAAACACTTGCCCACGTAGGTAGCAATTTCTGCCTTCATGTTTGGCCACCAATACAGTTTCTTCAGATCTAGATACATCTTGTCGGTTCCGGGATGAACGGAGTATTTAGTCTTGTGAGCCTCATTCATGATAATTTCTCTGTATCCACCAAATTTCGGAGTCCAAATTCGGTTCATGAGGTAACGAGCTCCGTCATCCTTAACTTCAAGGTTTTTATCCATCCCTCGCAACGCTTCATTTGAGACATTCTCAGGTTTTAAGGCCTCTAGCTGTGCCTCCTTGATCTGAGTGGACAAATGGGAATGGATCGTTATTGACAGAGACTTTACTCGGCGGCCCGAGTACTCTTTTCGACTGAGGGCATCAGCTACCACGTTGGCCTTCCCTGGGTGATAACGAATTTCACATTCATAGTCACTTAGTAGCTCTACCCATCGCCGTTGCCTCATGTTGAGCTCTTTTTGATTGAGGATATGCTGGAGACTCTTATGGTCAGTGAAGATTGTACACTTAGTGCCGTACAGGTAGTGTCTCCAGATCTTCAATGCGAATACTACCGCCCCCAACTCGAGGTCATGTGTAGTGTAGTTGACCTCGTAAGTTTTAAGTTGTCTTGAAGCGTAGGCAATGACTTTTCCTCTTTGCATGAGTACGCTGCCCAGACCTTGGTTCGACGCATCGCAATAGACCACAAAGTCTTCTGTTCCTTCTGGAAGGGACAGAATAGGAGCGCTGCACAAGGCTTTCTTTAAGGTCTGGAAGGTGGCGTCTTGTTTATCTTCCCACTTGAATGTTACACCCTTCTGTGTCAGGGCAGTAAGTGGCTTCGCAATTTTGGAGAAATTCTGTATGAATCTTCGATAATAGCCAGCAAGTCCCAAAAACTGGCGGATTTATGTCGGAGTTCTTGGTGCATCCCAGTTTTCGATGGCTTTGATTTTGGAGGGATCCACATGTATTCCTTTCCTTGCTGACTACGTGGCCTAGAAAGTCCACCTTTCGAATCCAAAATTCGCATTTAGAAAATTTCGCATACAGCTTCTCTGCTCTTAATGTCTCCAAAACCTGCCGTAAGTGTTGACTATGTTCCTCCTTACTTCGTGAATAGATAAGTATGTCGTCGATGAACACTATCACGAATTTATCTAGGTAAGGTCGGCATACTCGGTTCATTAGATCCATAAACACTGCAGGCGCATTAGTCAATCCGAAAGGCATCACAACGAATTCATAATGGCCATAGCGAGTTCTGAATGCTGTTTTAGGAACGTCTTCTTCTTGGACTTTGAGTTGGTGATATCCCGACCTTAGATCGATTTTTGAGAAATAACTCGATCCTTGGAGTTGATCGAACAGGTCGTCAATTCGGGGTAGCGGGTATCGGTTCTTGATGGTGAGCTTATTCAACTCACGATAGTCAATGCACATACGGAATGATCCATCCTTCTTCTTTACGAACAAGACTGGTGCTCCCCAAGGTGAGAAACTTGGTCTGATAAATCCTTTACTTAGCAGTTCGTTTAGTTGGCTGAATAATTCTTGCATTTCTGCCGGGGCTAATCGGTATGGCGCTTTTGCTACTGGGGTGGCTCCAGGGATCAAATCGATCCTGAACTCCACTTGTTGTGCGGGTGGTACTCCTGGAAGGTCTTCTGGGAATACGTCGGAAAAGTCGCAGACTTCAGGGATCTCTTTGATGCTTTTTACTTCTTTCTTCTCGTCAAAAACGTGGGCTAGGAAGGCATGGTATCTTTTCTGTAGGTACTTTCGGGCTTTGATACAAGACACGATTCGGAGACTGGTACTGGGTTTATCACCGTAGATAACAAGGGTCTTGTTATCCTACAGATGAAGTCGGATCGCTCGTTCATAACACATGATGTCAGCATGATGGGGAATTAGCCAATCTATACCAACAATCACGTCAAAGCTTCCTACTCTAACAGGCATTAAGTTGATTTGAAAGGAGTGATCGTCCATAGTAAGTGTACATCCTATGTAAATGTTGTTTGTGCTTTCTGTTTTGCCATTTGCCATTTCTACCGTAAATGTTTCATTGAGTGGTTGAGGTTTTTGTTTTAGTAAGTTTTTAAACTCGTGGCTTACGAAGCTCCTCTCCGCACCGCTATCGAATAGAATATAAGCATATGAATTATTGACGAGGAACGTACCGGTAACCACGGTGGGATCCTCCACTGCTTCCGCGCGTCCCATGGCTAGGACTCTTCCATTTCTCCCAACGTTCTTTGTCTTCGGGAAATCACGCTTCAAATGCCCCGTCTCACCACAGCCATAGCAAGCTTGACTCACCCCAACATTAGAGGTTTGGGTGGTTTGTGAAACTGGCGCCTTGTAGAAACAGACGGTATGCTCCTTTTTGTTACAGTTCGAGCAATGCATCTCCCTACATGCTCCGGTGTGGTGGAAATTACACTTGTTGCACTTGGATAGTGTCCCATTATACTGCTTGGTTGTTGTAGGGGTAGTCGGGACAGTGGCTGCACGGACTGCCATAATCTGTTGTCTCTTGGCATTTTCTTGGTTAGGCTGACCCCTCCCCCTGTTCCAGGGTTTCCTTTTGTGGTCCTTCTCCTTTGGTTGTTTAGTTCTTGGGGTCATGGTTCCCTGGCGAACCCCATGGTCAACTAGTCGTTGGGCTAGTCGTTTGGCGCTGTCGAAGGTAGCGGGGCTTGCTGATTCTACATTCCCCTGGATCTGAGGAGATAGCCCCCAGATATAGCGCTCCACTTTCACAGATTCTGGCGTGACCATAGTAGGACAGAGGGTTGCCAGGTCATTGAATCGGTTCGTGTAGGAGGTCATTGAATCGGTTCGTGTAGGAGGTCAGATCTGAACCTTTCATAGTGAGGTTCCACAGCTCTTGTTCTAGTTTCTGGATCTCCCCTCTGGGACAGTACTCTTTCATCAGCATGGTCTTCAATTCCTCCCAACTCATTGAGTTGGCCACAGGAAGTGTCAGAGCCTTAACATGGCCCTTCCACCAGGACATGGCCATATCAACAAAGGTACCAGCGGCGAATTTGACTTTAGATTCCTCGTTAAGCCATCCCCCATTTCCCTCCTCGGGGAAATAAGGGTCTCCCGGCAAATGGAATCCTGCCATGGCGTCTGTATGAGAATTGGGGTGTAAGAAGTAGGGATGAGATTTTGAACCGGAGAACCGGACCGGACCGGGAACCGAACCGGAACCGGAACCGAATAGGAACCGGAACCGTGTATTCGGTTCGGTTCTCGGTTCTTCATTTCTCACAAAATCGGTTCTCGGTTCTTCGGTTCTCGGTCCGGTTCGAGCCGGGTCCGGAACCGAACACATTTCTTACCTTGTATAACCGAACCGGAACCGGAACCGGACCGGACCCGAACCGGTAGGAACCGGAACCCGGGTATTCGGTCCGGTTCCCGGTTCTTCGTTTCCTATAAAATCGGTTCTCGGTTCTTCGGTTCTCGGTCCGGTTCGGTCCGGGTCCGGACCGATTCTCATCCCTAGTAAGAAGTATATAGGGGGACCTTAATTACCCATATATATAATTAAGTAATGTACACAAAATACTCCTATAGTATTTTAACTTTATTGTTTAGTTCTATCGCGTTTTAAAATACTCCCATAGTATTTTAAATTTTATGCTTAGTTGTTTGATTATTGGTAAGTGTTCGGACTTGTTGTTCACCACGACTATCCCTAAGTACCCGTTAATTATATCTTGAACCAATAGAGTTGATCAGGCTCTATTTATCCAAGACATAATTATCAAAGCACTTAGGTCTATTCGTAGTATTTCAACTCATCCTAATACTTTTGTATGTCTTCGTTATAATATCGTTCTAGTATGTATGTATGTATGTATTTACACTTTTATAAAAATTACCGTTGTAATTTTAAAAGTATACTTGTATGAAAATATTTTCGAGAGATTTAGTCCCATTGTATTTATAGTTGTATATCTTAAATGGATTGATATACTTAGTTCACTATAAACAATGCTCTGATACCAATCTGTCACACCCTCAAACCGTATTGGCGGAATAGTTTAAGGGTGGATGACTTCATGAACAATATCATAACAAAGTTGAATAGTAGTGAAATCCAAGCACACAACCATCGTTTAAATCAATTACAAATGTTACAAAGTTTACTTATTACATGTCTCAAGTACAATTGAAATGATAACAAAATAGATAAAAATGACGTCGTAACGTCATCACTTGTAGCGCTTGTATTTACCTTGTCAGTTTCCTGAGAATACAAGTAGTTGAAAAAGTGTCAACAATTAAGTTGGTGAGTTCATAAGATTTTGTAATAAAAAAGCCCTTTTGTTTGTAAACGGTAGTAATTGAGAATCAAGAAAATCCTATATTTTCTTATAAAAATGACCAAGTCTTTAACTCCCAAAGACTAAAATGTAATATGTATAATTGTAGTGTAATAAATTGGTTTTACTCTTTATTAATTACAATATAATATTTCATGACTATCAAATAAAGAACGGCCAGGTAGAAGATCAAATGGGGAGGCAGGACCCTTTCAGCGTATACGCCTTTCGGAAATCCAACAACCTAGCTCAATTGATCGGCCTAGACACCGCTCTCGTAAGTAGATCAATCGGTATTATATTTTTGGAATTATAATTGAATTGTTATAATAATAACGTAAATAATTTATAAAAGAAATTATTAAGTTGATATTTTTCCCCGTGAGATACCCTATAACCATACTGTGACTAGTTGGCCTGTTGCGACGTTCTTCAAGCGTCGAAATGGTAGACATTTGGACACCTCAGACCTGCCGGTCTAGCTGTAGCGAGCAGCTCAGGTGCGGGGTTGTAAAGCCCCGTATAGATCTATACTCAAATATCGCGCTCTCTTACCGAGACTCTGGTTATAAATGTACAGGACTTATAGTAGGTACTTATAAAAGTACTGTGAAGATTCATCTCACAAAATGTATGTATTTCAATCAACTTGTTTACGTACGATTTGTATATAAAAACTCTTGTAATTGTCCATTATCATTTTTCCCATGATAATATAGTGTTGTTAAATAATTATATAATTTTATATAATTATTTTTGTCATGTTTAAGCGTCAATATAACCTTATGTTCGTAAACTATTCCAATAATAGTCTATTTTTAGTAATTCCGTCGTAACAATCATATTTTGCGAATAATAACGAAGTAACTTGTTCAAATGTTTATAAATATCATCTTTTAAGATATTTCTCACAAAAATGGTGTAATAACTTGGTTATAACCATTTTTGTTGGAAAATAATATTTTTGTTTATAAAAACGTAGTTTTTACTAGTCTTCATTTTTATAACGTTTTTACCCAAGATCTGGTATTTTTGTACGCTTTATTTGTGGTTTTGTAATTTTTACATATCTTAATATGTCAAGGTGTTCATAATACATGGATCTATTCATATTTTATGTGAAGTTCATCTTTATAATATTTTGTCCAAGATCTAGTATTTTTGTATGGTTTATTTGTGGTTTTGTAATTTTTACATATCTTAATATGTCAAAGTGTTCATAATACATGGATCTATTCATATTTTATGTCAAGAGCATTTTTACACAAATATTAACTTTATAAACTTGTGTAAATCAACATGTATAACAATAACACACATATAAACTTGAATAAAACAACATTTATAGTAAAAGAACTTGTATTCTCCCCCAAAAGATTTGAAAAGATGAAAAGGAGGGGTATGAACTCACCTTGTGTGGTAGATCTTAAGGTTTCTTGGTAGAAGGTTGATGAGTTTGGTTCTAGGACTTGGATGACTCTTGAACAAAGCTAATATCCAATGGATTTTTATAGATGTTAGTGTGTGTAAAAGGTGTAAAACTTGTGTTATGTATATTAGAATCAAAAGAGGAATGAAACTTACTACTTAATCTTGTGAAGAGAGCTTGAAATTGAAACTTGAAAGTGAAAATGGTGGTGATGGTCTTGGAGCCGTGAGCATGAGGGAGAGGAGAGAAAGAAGGAGTTTGGTTGGATACAAATGAATTTGGCTAGTCTCTCTTGGAAGATTTATACTTAGATATTTCTTATTATAAAATTACTAGCTTCATAAGTGCCTAGATTTTAAATATTTACCACTAAGGTCTTAATGGAGCACTTGTTTCAGCCAAATGAGTGTAGGGTGGGGGTGGGGTAGGGTAGGGTTAGTTTTTATAAAAATAGCAATGTACTTATAAAAATGGGTGATTTTTATAAAATCGTAAGTCGTTTTAGTAAATTTTTATGCGTTTTTAACGAAACGAAGTTCTAAATAATTATTTTGTATAAAAACATTGTCAAACATTTATTTTGATTGAAACATAACTCGTTGGATGTCGGAATACGCGTTTAAGCGCGGTATTCTTCCGATTTCGCGATTTTTGACGTTTTACCGTAAATTGTATTTAGCTTTGGAATTAAATACTAGATACTATTACGTTACTTATCATATAAGTTTTTATTTCATATGTGATGTTTAAGGAACCACATTTTGAAATTTGAGTCCAAACCCTGTGTACATTTATCCGTTCACAGCGGTTTAATCGTTATAACTTTCACATTCGAACTCCGTTTTCGACGTTCTATATATCCACAGTTTCGTATTTACGAGTAGATCACTTTATGAATATTATTATTCTCAAAATAATAATTGTACGATTATCGAATTTTTACGCTACAGTAGTTTGCTGTCCGTATTTTCGATTTTTAATCGTTATTTGTTTGACTTAGCATACGTAATACTATAATATTAATAATTCATTGCAAAAGTTATGGAAAATAACTTTTCAACATATAGATTAACGTACGCTTCGTTTGACTATAGTTGACTTTTGTTGACCAAAATTTACAATTGTCACAAGTTTGTAGTGAAATGACTTTTTGCTTCCTCTGTCTATAGTTTTTCTTTTTCCAATTTGGGGTTTTCAAGTAAATATTTGTCTTTTTGTTTACTGGTAATTTTGCATGGGGTTATTACATTTGATATCCTAATTCTACTCCATTTTGAACTAATGTTATTCAAAACTATTCGGATCCTTAGGGTGTATTTCACCCACGTTTACTACAATTGGTATAAGAGCTTCCGAATTTTAATATTGGTTCATTAAGATTATTTGATCAAATGATTAATCATGTCTACAATGAATTACGATATTCCGTTGCTGGATCGAAACACTAGATTTCCTCTATTGCAAGTATAAGTAAAGATATGAGAGATATACTGATACACATGAATTTACACGAGGCGCTTTTGGGTTTTGAGAAGATTCTTGCTTCATGGACCAAATTGGAAAAGGAGATGAAAGATTTTTAAGGCTCTATCTCAAATTTGTTTGCATTTTTCAAATAATGTCTTGCGGAATGTATTAAAAGAAACTCTAGCAACGTCTTTATGTCTAAAGTTGGAGCAATTGTTCATAGCTAAGAGTTTACCATACAAGTTGCATTTAAATCAACGTTTGTTCATTCTTAAAATGATTGAAAGGAATTCTTTAGCTAAACATATAACCACATTCAAAGAGTTAGACAATAACTTAGAGAATATAGAAGTTGAACACGATGATGAGGATTTGCCTTTGTTTTTACCGTCGTCTTTACCCAAATCTTAGTCATTTTATGATATTATAATTTATAGCCGTGACACTTCTATTTTAGATGAAGTTTTGACAGCTTTGGAATCCAAAGGAAAAAATGAAACATGTCATAAGTGGTGGTTCAAGGGACATGAAATCCAAAGGTTAAATTCTAAAGGATGTTAGGATTAAGAACTACTCGATCACACAAAACAATTATGAAGATGTGAAGGTTAAATCAGAACACAAGGAAATAATGTGTTTCACAAGATTAGAGTAATCAAGTTATGTGTATAGGCGAACTACAGGGAGATTTATTGATAACCTTGAAGAGCATGCTACCCTGCCTCCAATTTTTTATAGTGGGCGTTATCATGAAGATCTATTTATAACAATCATCAGGCCTAATTTGTTTTCAGGAATGGGGGCCATAGGCCTTTGACATCATCAACATAAGTTAGCTCATGATCATACATAATGTACTTGTCCTTAAGTTATTGGTCAATCCACAGCTCGAAATCCGGAACTACTCCCGATCACCGAAGGTCGGATCATGATGTACAGTGAAGATGAAGCTCTAAAGCTAAGCCCTTGCAATATTGACTACACTTTAGTGTTTGGCTTCACTACAAAACTCTAAACTTCCTCTTTGTAACTTTGCTTCTTGACTTCTTCTCAAGTGCGACTTCTTGGCTGCTCCTTTAAAGGTATTCCATGAATTCATTTGTAGCCTCGCTTCTCATCAACCTCGAAGTTGCACTTCAGACTACTCGTTTGCAGCTACAGCTTCTTGGATGCCTCCAGGAAGCCACTACTAATTGTTGTTTCGCAACAGAATACTCAAGATCAAGTAGCACACTCCACAATCTCCCACTTAGAGGATGATCAACCCTCTATTACCATTCAAATTTATAACCATGTCTTTCTTTCTCTCTCTCTCTCTCTCTCTCTCTTTCTCTCTATGTCTCGCTAGTCTTTATTGTTGCTTTAACTCTTCAGAAAGCCAGTTCAAGCCATACATAGCTCCAAATTCTTTATCGACACTACCTTGGTAAATATGTATGTAGGATTCTTCATATCAATGATCTTCTCTAAAGTTCAGAGTACCCTCACATATCAATTCTTTGATAAAGGGTATCTCACTTCATATGTTTGATTCTACCATATATCTTCTTCTAAGGCGCATATATCATATGTATTGGAACTCTTTTCTCTAACATATTTACCAAAGATTATACCCTTAAGTTATGAGCAAATCTATAAAATAAACTTTTGGTAATAGTCGTCTTACCAATTTATCCCATTTCTCGATATCCCTACAATGTGCACCACTCTTGTTGCTTCCATATCTAATAATGAATATAGTTTATCTATACAAGATTGGAAACTAATTACATTTTTCTCCATATCAAAAGTTGAAATACCATCTTAAATCTTTTGAACAATCTCAAGAATGATCGTAAATTCTCCGCTACATATTTGAGCATTATTAACAAGTTAACCGACTACTTGGGGATGTAAATGGGTTAAGTTGAAAGGTTATCATGGTAAATAGATGTGAATGAAATTGAAATTGTTAAAGAAAAGTTAGCACATATTACAGTCGGATAACAAATCGTTTCAACAAATATTCTTATACTTTTAACACAATATTCTAATAGTAAGCAAAATACACTAGTTCATTAGTTCTAGTAAGTAATTAAAGCAGTAAATCTAGGAAGATTCGCCCCTATAGAAATATTTAACTGGAGTGGATTAAATTGAAAGTGAATTGGTTAATGGAATTTAGTCGATAATATAATGAGATAACAAGTGGTTTGCACAAAATCTTTATCATTGGTAATTCAATTACCTGGTAGCACAATAAAATATGTTTCATGAGTGCCTATAAGTCATTGAAACGACATATCTAGGAAAAGTTACACATAGCCCGCTCACACGTCGCAGTCGTTGATGCGGTTAAAAATACTTAATTTAACATTACCAGTCCACTAGCTAGTAGTAAGTAAGGGTCGAACCAAGGAGTTCGTGGTTGGCACTCTATGTCAAAACTTGACCAGTCTATAGTGTTACTCTATAGACGGTTTCCATTCATACACTTAAAGAACCAAAAAAACTAGAAAATGCGGAAAGCGAAACTAATGATCTAAACCTAAATACGAGGTTACAATCAATCAACCAACCGAATCTGATCTCGAGGTCCAACTCAGATATCAAAAATCAAACAATCCAAAACAATCACCAAATAACAAACAGTTATCAAAACCGAAACCATAATTGAACATTAAACAAAATCAAATCAAACTTGCATTAAGTAAACCCGAATCAGAGTCAAATGCTTCTGAAAACAGGAATAAAATCAGCTCCACGTGGTCGACGGTGTTCTACAATTCAGAACCCTTGATCACACGTACTAACAAAAACCGAAAAAGAAATGAATAATTAATGAAACTAACCAAACTACCCACTATGAATCATTAAGCTACGAAATCTGAGTCAAATATGTCTAAGTTTCACTCAAAGGTCAGATCTTCGCTCCCAAATCACGAAATTGGAGCCTCTATTTATAGTTGCTGATTTTGCCTTCATTTGTCACGGTATAGACTTATACGCGGGCGTGGGTTATCCTGAATCCCGACTTTTAATGATACCGATTGGAAATCTTTATTAGAGTTCATGCGATTATGATGATGGGTTTTGGAGTAGTAATACCTTTGTAATGTGTGATTTTGGTGACTAGTGTTGCAATTAGTTACGAATTCATCATTGTCTGCTTCCCCTCCATAGTCGAAGTCTTGTGAAATTGGGGTGCGTAAGTCTGTAGGTGTGTTCCCGGTACAGACAAGTTCTTGGGATGATACTCCAAATCGAACTAAAAATTTGATGTGCTTATTGGAAGTTTGTGCTTCAACTTCTGGTTACAATACATATCAAAATTACCCAATCTAATAGTCGTGAGTTGAGTTAAAAGGATAGGATAGAAGACGATAAAACCCTGGTCTCTAATCAGGATGAAATCGAGGGATTAAACCCTCGTCTGTAATCAGGATGGGATAGAAGAGGATAAAAAACGAGCTTCGAGAATCAGGGGCTGATATTTCTGACAGGTAGGTGATATACATCATTGTGCGATTAGAATGTTGTGGGAGGCGTCGACGGTAAGGAGCTGTCGACGGGGATACTGACTTTGTAGCGCTTTTGGATGCGCCGGCGACTTCAGTTTATTTCGATAATTAGCGTTTGTACCCACGTCTCTTTCCATCGTATCAGCTTGTAGAACCCACCGGTGGATTTGGTGATTAAACAGTCTAAATCTGAATATACGTACATATTGTTCCCCTTCGGAATCAGTGCACGAGAAGTAACCTCTAAAACCCACAAATCGTATATACGTACATGCATGTCCTTCTTAAAAATAGATCTGTAGAGATCACTGGACGAAAAGGGTTTTAAAAGTGTAACCTTTAAAGAACGGATTCGTGATATTGTTGAGCATAGGATGTTTGAACCTCGTGTAACGATGGCTATTCATCCAAGGTCCTACAGATGGCAACAAATGATGCGACATCGCATCTGTTATCAGGTCTAGGGATAGCAAAAAACCTTGTGGTACCCAAATCCCGTATGGGCGTATTTTTCTATAAAAATGACTGGAACAGGGGCAGGGGCGGGGGCGGAGGCGGAGAGGAAATAAACCTCTTTTTAATTTCGGGGGCGGAGGCGGGGGTTGGCATATTTAAATGACATATTTACCCTTATAAAGGGTAGTTATAGTTTAGTCATTTTATATACTTTATATTCCAATTCTTTCGATTAAATTTGCAAACTAGCAGAATTCAACAAATAATTTCATTTCATTATATGTCAAGCAAACACGCTACAGATTCAAATTCCTTCGGATTCTAATTCCGTCAAATTCTCATTCATCTTAAAGATTTTAATTCCTTTGTAAAAATTATGTAAACCAAACGCCCCCTAAATATTTTATGAGAATATGAGAACTAAATATAGCCTTTGATCATATTTAATCAACAGTTGTAATTAAGATGATATTTTTTATCTTTTTAAATAAATTAAATCTAGATTTAATTAACATAAGGGTAATTTAGTAAAAAAAATCAATTTTCGACTGTTCTCTCTCCTCCTTGTTGATTTCGGCAAGACGAATTTCATTTTCTAGTGAAGAAAATCATTCATGTAACACTCGAATTTGCAGACACGCCTCATACTTCAACGCTCCTAACTAAATCGACCAGGTTTTCTCATATCGATCGAAAATTTCCTCGTCCAGGTATCCACCAACCCAACGTCGCTGCCACTGTCGAAGTGTGATACGCATCCGCCGGAGGTAATCTTGCCGTTATCAATTGTTATGGTTCCGATTTCATTGTTTCTGACTCCGATTTCGTATTTTTTGTGGTTTATTGACTTTTCTCCTCTTCTCTCAAAAAATCTTCATCTCTCTCACCATCACTACCCGCCACCACCATCGACGCTATCACCATTGTTCTGTCCCGTATTCTCTTTTTTCTTTCCTGTTTCACCAAATACCCAACTTTTATTCAAGATCTTCAAACTCTTCTCTCCGAACATTGGTAATCTTCATCTTAGTTATTATTATTTTTTCTGAAACTAGGGCTTTGATATAACTTCATGTTGGTAACATAAGGTGTAGGGAAAAAATTTAGAGAAACAACGGCCAACACCACTCTCAGGTACGGGTATTACCGATCTGTTAGTCCTAATTTCTGAGTCAGAATCAAGAAATTGGGCCATATGATCACAGTGTTTCTTCTTTCGGTTGATAACTTAGCTTAGTTTCCTTTGTTTGATTGATGTTTCTTAGTGTTTTCTCTTTCATTTGCGGTTTAACCATCTGTCTCATCGAAGTTCTCATCGAAGTTTTATAAGTTCAGTTCAATATTTCTTAGTTTGATGATTCTTATGTTCATGTTGGTAACATAAGGTGTAGGGAAAACTGGGCAAACAAAAACACTCAGACAGTGAAGAAACGAGGTGGCAAAGGGATGGGATGTTTTTAAGGGTGGTTGCCCTCCTCCGCCGCCAATGATTTTCGTTTTTCCCCCCGAGATTTCAACTGCCCATTTTTGCTTGCAACAGCATGTGCTCTTTAAAGTAAGGAACCTTTTTTATATAGTAATTACATACATGTACAACATGAGCGTTGATGAATCGATTGATGGGAATCACATACATGTACTACATGTGCTCTTTAAAGTAAGGAACCTTTTTTATATAGTAATCAAGGGTTGTATGTATAGGGTCTTCCATCTCTATCGCCTCCCTTCCGGATAAAGACTATTTGAAATTTAAACAGTTAAT
Source organism: Cichorium intybus (assembly GCA_023525715.1). Lineage (NCBI taxonomy): Eukaryota > Viridiplantae > Streptophyta > Magnoliopsida > Asterales > Asteraceae > Cichorium > Cichorium intybus. The sequence continues at coordinate 109,969,986 of CM042014.1, forward strand.
ATTTTCACTTTAGTCTCTTATCCTATTTTAGTTTCTAATTAATATACATTTACTTTGATATATTAATAAACTTAACCCCTCATGTTTATTTTGGATATCTTTTGGCTAAATCGTCTCTTTTGTGTAACCCAAAAGGACCCTATTATTTATAGTAATATTATCAACTTGTTATAACGATAGGCATACAACCAACACATATATGTTACCTTAAGAATACAACAAATTAATTTTTGAGAGCTAAATATCTAAAACTACTTAAAGAATTATAACACTAAACTCTTTACTATATACGCTAATATTATTTAAATAACGGACCACACATTAATAATAGAATTTAATGATAATAACTCCTATTAAAAATAACTGTTATGCTACACTGGAATGACTATTTAAGGAGTATTCCAACGAAATCAACAATGATCCTTTCTTAACTTTGTACATAACAAAAAAAAATCAAGCAATATTGAGCATCAACAAATGGTCTTTATACCAGCAAGTTCTCTTCCCGTAATGGCTTTGGTGTTGGTATTGCTTTGCATGACATGTACTTCCATTTTAGGTATTTCAGCTGTTCAATGTTTTTATTTAATTTGAAATTATTGAACCTATTGCTTAATACACTGACAAAATATATTTGATTGAATTTACTTGTGTACCGCTCTTGAACCAGCATGTCGTGATTCTCTTGGATTTTGTGATGCAATCATGGACAGTTGCTTACAACTTTGCCAAGCAGTAGGATTTGTAACGGGTTCATGTAAACCGGGGCATTTATCTCAGTGTTGTTGCCACGACCACAATTAGTGTTCTCGCCACGATTAATTTATTTTAGTTTCATAACAAATGATTAGGACATATATTCATAGACCATCAAAGAAAGAGATATTACTAGTCAACTGTTTCTTTGGGATCATGACGTTCAATAAATTACCGAATAATTCTATAAAACCATTAAAAACGCTATTTTCCTTCTTATTGTCATTTTTTTTCTTAGTCTACATTGAGACACTAGTGAACAACCATTATATACGTGTATTCTATTTGGACGTGTGTTACAAGTCAAAAAAATTCAAAAATAACCGTCGCTTGCAAAACGACATAATGTGGATTAGAACTAACACGAAATAGCATAATATCCTGCAATAGATTTCCCAAAGTAGAAAGTCTTCATATGGAAAAACATTGTTCATCTTGAGTGTTAGAGTAGTAGCATATCTCCAACATCAAAAAGTATTTGTATTACTTGGCTACCGAGGGTATTATTAGTTGAGATATTGCTTCGTGGAACCAAGAAGCTCGTACAATTCTAGAGGTTGAGGTCAGTAAGGGAAATTACGTCTTAATAAGAAAAGATAAATGAATGTATAAAGCTATTATTGGATGGATTTTACAAAGTAGATTGCCTTTATAAGGAAAAACGAAAGGACAACGTTATGATAAAGGAAAAATGAAACTACAATGTTATAACATGAGAATGTAGGAAGAATATGAAGCAAATGTTTTTTCTCATAAGTCATAAGTAAGGTAAAACAGAGCCGAACGCCTCTTTGGCGTATAGTTTCTACAAAAAGGAAAATCATATTCTATTAATTATTCATAACAAATAAATTTGGCGACCAATCAACTTATCATCTTTAATTATATTCAATACAGGGTAAAAAGATTTAAAAATCACTGGAAACTAATACAAAGACAGATGATAAGTGCAGATACTCCAATTCAGAGTAGCATATCAACAGCTTTGTGTGTGTGTGAGCAGAAGAAAATAGCAGTATTCCTCATATAACTTCTCCAATGTCTTTTCAGCTTCCTCTTGAGCATAAACTTAAAAATGAAAAGTTAAAGATAATAAAGGCTCATTGAAAACCCAATCAATTTATAACAACAATATTATTTTGGTGAATTTTTAATGTAAAATTGTAATGTTCTACAATGTTGTGCTTTTATAGTATTTTGTGCGTTTTAACTTATGGGTGACCCAGGAAAATAGCTTTTAAAATGTCAAAATATATACAATGTTTTAATCACTACGGAAAAAGTTAAGTGACGAAAATAAAACCGCTGAAATGATGAAAGTGTAGTTTTTAAATTTTGCCCAAAAGAATAAAGAGAAAATAATCTGGTGGCGCCAAAACAAACTTGAGGTTTTATGTGAGTATTTGAAAGATGTTAAACAGACCACAATTGGCTCATCAGAAGGCACATTCGTTGTAGCGTCTTCAAGTCTCATCTGCATAGAAATAACAAGCACATAAATCTTTTTAATCCACAAGAACAGAACGACTAATACCAATAGTCGCAATATTCGGTAGTTAATCAAGACCTTTTGATTCACACAATTTCAGAAAGAATTGAAATTTGTAGATTTTGTTTTGTAGCGCCTGCACTTTTGGTTGACAGTAAAATAAATAGAGTTTGTGAGCAAGAAGAGGGAAAGCCTATGGTAGGCAATATAATTAAATTCCATGGTTTTTGGAATGGAATGTTGAAATCCGTTGGTCCAAGAATTTGCGAATTCCATTGGATTTCTATTCGGTACTCATTTGCAATCACAACAACATTTTTATGAAACTCAAATCCAACTTTGGCCAATCTCACGAAATTTAGAGAACCAAACATTAGAAGTACAAGGCTGTAATACAAAACAGTTATAAATGTAGATATATTTTTCAAAGTATGTTAGCCTTGATAAATAAAACATTAGAAGTACAATGCTATGATAGAAAGAATTCAACGTAGAATGCTATAACTCATAAAAAAATCAAAGTACCTGGTTATTTCTTGCATTATCCCATTATGTTCGTACAAGATGAACGATTGGGACAGAAATTGATTCTTCCTTACCCTCACCATTGATGGGAATTGTTGGTCCTGATAAAATTGCAAACCTGCAAATATACTTTTAAATTTCCCAAATACTATCTCAACTTTGGCACCAACTCTCAAATTAAGATATTCTGCCATCAATAAACAAAATCATTTCTTTGAAACACTTAAAATTCTCATTCCTCGCCATTAGAAACTAAAGCGTATTCACAGCGCACCCAAGCAACTTTGCATATGATTGTACAAATATTTTCATTGTTTAGATAATATATATTATTAGGGCATTGCATATTATTAGAGTTTATAATTAACCAATTGAGGTTTTCATCATTTACTTCAATTAAATTATTAGTCTTGTATTTAATGATGGTTCATATTTGCAATCCAATATGACGTAAACTATTAGTCTTGCATTTAATCATAGTTCATATTTGCAATGCAATACCAACATTTATGTTTATATTTAGTATTGTCTACTGATTGAAGACATAAATTTAGATACTATAGCCTTAAAATTCAGATTAACCCAATGAATTTTGAAAAGAAATATACAAAACCTATTATGAGACCGTGCCTTTTTTGAGAGATTTGGTGGCTGCCTATTCTAGCTTGTTCGTGAGTCGGTTGAACTCCACCATTGTCTCTAATATTTAACAAAAAAGCATATATCATTTTTGTTACTTTCATGTTACCATTTAATCACTTATGTTGTTCAAAAAAAATATTTAATCACTTGTGGTTGTCAATCAAAGACCAAACATGACCAATTAATTACACTAATAACAGCCGACACTAAATTATATAAGACATGATTGGTGATTCCTAGTGTTGAACAATCATAAGTTTGCCATTCACCTTCTCTTCTGGTGTAATGTTGAATATAGCCTAATAAGTAAACAAATAATAAAGGATTGAAAGTCATATACCAGTAGAAATGAAAATTATTTAATTTACATATTTATTGGAAAGTCAAATAGTAACAAATGACATTAATCCAGAAAATGAAGCTATGGTCAAGTCGAAAGGCAACAATTCGATTAATATCAAATGTGATTGGTTTAATTAGGATGGCTTCTCTATGTCAAGAAGAAATTTATATGAGCAAATATAAAGGCTAAATACATTTTTTTTTTACGAAAATAATATAGAAACACCATGCAATTATCATCATGCATCCAAAATAAACAAAATTTTTAAAATCAAAGATGACATGGATGCCTCTTTTAATATATCATTTATAAATCCAAGATACTAAAGCAAAACCTTTAAACTAAGCATCACAAAAAGGTGGAAAAACATTTAACCTTTACAAGATGGCCTAGTGGATAACGCTTAGGACTCATTCTCTTCCCCCATAAGGAGGTTCCGAGTTCTAATCTCACTCCCTCCCTTTCCCCATAGGGAGTGTTAGGTTTCAATCAGGGGATGGCCACTGGCCACCTCTCTACCCCCGTAGGTGATTGACCCGGACCACCCTGCTGCCAGGTGTGCGTGGGCCCCGAGGTTGCTTCATCAGGGTCATCCAAAGGATGGGTCGGGTGGGGTCCTCGGTTATCAAAACAAAAAAAAATCACATTAACTGGCTAATAAACAAATTAACCTAAGCAATAATTGCACAATTCATAAAATGATAAAACACATATAAAATCTATGAACAATATATTTTTATTGTATAGTAGAGATATAAGATTACCAATAAATTTAGCAAATTAATTGAAAAGGGCTAACTTGATAAAGTGACTATCAACAGTAGGAAGCTACCAAAAGTCCAAATCCCTAGGTACATTTTAAGGACCGTGCTCAGCACGGCCTACGACAACAGGTTACTTGGTTGAACGAAAAACAAATGTAGAATATTATAATCTGATGGATTTTTGAAAGTCTAGTATCATAATAAGAAAAGCTAAAAGTAGTTTTTTTTTTTGTTAAAAGTCATGTAGAAATCAGAATTTATGAAAGTACAATGCTATTTTCTACACATTTATAATGCTTTTTTTTTTGGTATTTTCTTTTATTCTAATAAATTATGCACAAAATTAGATTTCCTGAAAGTAGAATATTATTTTCTATATATTTTTCTAAAGTTTGTTGCTCATTTTCATATTTTTGGAAAATACTTGCAAAATAGTATTTCAACATCCAACTTTGGTCGTTTTCATTTATGTTACTTGGTGATTTTCTAAAGTTATGCCTTAGCAACCATTCTTAACTTTCTGCCATCACTTCTTTTGTAGCTCTTTCATCTACTAATGCTTTGGCTTCTTCTTATCAATTATTTTCAACTTGTGTTTCAAGAACTGTATCTGAAACCGTTTGTTAAAACTCCAATTGATTTCACCAGCTTTTAACTCGACTTTGCAAGTCACATGCACAAACTACAAGTGAGTTATTCGATTGAGCAATACACTTGAGTTGTCTCAAACTACCCTTTTGGCTTTTGCGTAGTGCTCAATTGATATTGAACATCATTTAAATTCAACTCAGTTTCACTTAATTGTATATTCGCATTTTCAAGATGCTCATCACATTTTTCAAGATCCACTAAAATCTTCTTGTCTTTTCAACTTCCAATGTTCAAATTCCTAAAATACATGTACATTAACATTAAGAACAAACATCATCTCAATTCTAATTTGTATAGCATCCGATTACAGGTCCTCTATTCAAGGCATTATTATAGAGACTTCATCTAAGCAAAGCTGCCAAGTGACAGTAATGGGGTCCTGCTAGTAGTTCAATCTGATCATGAATTGAAGTTCTTATGAAACTATTTGTAGACCAAATAGTCAAAGGAGAAAGCGTAAATAATTCATTTATTACATTTGTAAAAAAGGTTAAGCAACGCCAAGCCCTCCTTTATGGGTAAAACCTAAAGTAATAAACAAATTATGATAAAAAAATATGATAACAAGGCATTGATTAGATATCATGGCCTGCCATTATTGGTACACGGGAAGATACTATTGAAGTTTTCTTTAAAAAGTGTTCAGGTATCATTGTTTGCACTGTATTCTAAAAACAATGTAATAAACAAATCAAATACTTCAAAAAAACCCATTCATTTCGTACTACAAGTTCCTGTAGTAAAAAAACATTCCAAATTTTGATTTAAAGTTTCATAACTTTGAATATAAATCCAAACACAATCTGCAATATCTTCTTCATTGTTTGCGTGTATATGTGGCAAATTTAATCCATCATGACTTCAAAACCTGTTGAGTGTCGTAATCAACAAAATTAAAAGAGTTGAAATATGGTTTGAAATGATTTATTAATTACCAATATTTCGTGATTGCACTACTTGTTATAAATACTAACTGTGTAGTATGAATGGCAAGCAGGGTCGATCCACAGGGAGCGATGGTCTAATGGATTACACCTTGAATTCACGGAAGTCAAACTTTGTAAAGAAAGTAACCAAAAAGGGGGGTTTTTGATGAATAATTGGACAACAATTATGTAAATGTTGAGAACAAATAACTTGGGACAATAATATATAGAATGATTGTTTTTATAATTTGGGGACAAATTCTGGTTTTGCATTTGTAGTCATATGATTGAAAATAACAATAAGAATGATGTTTATAACTTTAATCTTTCTAAGTTGGTACTTTGTGTATGTTGAAAGCTCGCACATACACCATTCACTTAATGTACCTTAGTCAAGAGAAGCTCATTAACTAAGACTAATCTTACTAATCAAATCTAGATAAGATCATAGAATTTGAATGAAAGATTGCATTATGTATTATGTGAATGTTCCCAACAATGTTTAATACTCCTAAACAAGCGTTGAAGCGTTAAAACATGAGATATGATTTTCACCTAATTAAAGATGATTATCACAAATAACATTTTATAAAACAATTACGGATTTTATAATTTGTATGACTAGATTGGTTGATATTTAAGATCAAATGGCCAATATGAAATAAATAAAAACCAAACACTTGTTAAATCTCAAAATCATATCACTAGAAAGATATAAAATCAAACATCAAACTTTATATTAAATCATAATCATAATCCTTAATACAAAACCAGAAAATAAAGTTACTAGCCACTCATGACTAGTAAAAGAGAAATGAACTTAAAAATTGAAGATAATCCACACTTGAAATTGCACACAAACACAAGCACAATGTATCTAGAGAGTATTCAGAAGTCAATGGAATAAGGGATGATTCTAAGGCTAACTAGACACATCTATTTATACTAACATACCAAGGGCAAAATGGTAAAATGGACAATGGCAAACATCATCATTCCTAGACCCACTTCTCTCATCACATGGCCTCAAAATCAGGTTGGATCTGAATCTGGTCGTGTAGCATGGGAATGACAGCACAAGAAGGAATAAACAACTCAAAGTGGGCCAAAAAGCAGATCTGGTCACCAGGAAAAGTTACACGGCCGTGTAATTTCTTGGGCCAAAATTACACGGTCGTGTAATCCTGGATTTCATCCTGGGCCCTACCCTGAGCTGACATGGCATCCACGTGGCATAGCAAAGTTACACGGCCGTGTAACTTATAGGGCAAAAGTTACACGGTCGTGTAACATTCTGTCTTCGGGATGATTTTATTTTTTTGTAACTTCTTCGTTTGAGCTCCGTTTCTTCTGAAATTTCTTGTGTAGCTTCCCATTGTCATCCAATGCAAGATTCATCCTTCAAAAGCACCTGAAAACAACCACAAAGTGTGAAAGTAGATTGCTATTCTTGAAATCCCGAAAAACATGAAAATATGCAATAATGAGAATGAAATGCAAGGTAAAATAAGGATAGAAAGGCATGAAAACATGCTTAGAAATACACCTATCAAATATCCCCAAGCTTAGACTTTTCTTGTCCTCAAGGAAAACAAGGATCTAAACAATGTGGAAAACAAACTACAAAGTATAAAAAGAATAGACACCCTAGGTAGCAACCAAGACAACATCAATCATATCTAAAAATCATGTCAATTTGGACCCTACACACATATAAGTTAGACCATCTATTTAAAACAAAAGACCATTAAAAGGAACAAATTTTCATCAATTACTTAGCATAGGCACGTTGGGACAAAAGATAAACTCACACATGAAACCTTCACTTATTATTCAAAGCGTCTCGCAAGCAAAGGACGTGCTCACAATTGTTCACTCCTCTCGTGTTTATTCACTCATGTCACAAGATGTGTGACCTTGCAAGTTCTATTTTCAAGATTTGGCTATAAACACTCATTTTTATAGGAGGGGCGCTCGGATATCGAATCTAGGAAGCTTATACTAAGTTGACTTTGCTCAAGTCCTCCAACCGACCTCATTTGCATATTTATTTATTAAACACATGATTTTCCAAAACAGAGGGACAAAAATTTACAACTCGATTCCTATTTACAAAGGATAGATACCTAGATGACCGAAACAACTAAATCTTTTAAACTTCAAAATTGACCCAAGATGTATGAAGACTTTTAAAACATGGTCAATGAAGTTTTTAACCAAACCAAAATTGGATTTAGTTGTTGAAAGCAAAAAGGAGGAGGCTTTCAAAACAAGTAATCGTTTTTATTGTATTTTTGTAGAAAATTTTCACTTTAAATGACTTGAGTGATCACTTGGTTCGGTCTTTTATTATTATTATTATTATATTTTTTTTTTTTTTTTTTTTTTTTTTAGACCAATCTTTTAGAACCAAGTGAAATGATTTCTGGATTTTCACCATAAAGACATTTTCACAAAATTTTGCTAAAATGATTAGACAAAATAATTTTTATGATATTTTTGTAAACATAAATGAAAAACTCAAAAACACTAATGACCAAAATAATATAAACAAGGTCATATGATACCTACTACCATACAAAACTAAAAAAATATAGAAAATAATATTTTTGTCCATGACTTTGAAAAATCGCGATTTTGAGATAAACCTTATGTTTAATAGACAATATGCAAATGTATGGTCATGAGTGGGAACTAGTGCAACTTCCATAGTATTTCTCCTAGTCGATTACACACATTGATGAACTCACGGGTGAATAAAGCATCATTTGCTAGAATAATTTTGATTCAATTTCATGTGTGTTTTATAATTCCCCCAATCGTATCTATGCTAGAAAATTAATAAAAAGAAGTTCCTAATGAAGATCTAAAGTTTCAAAAGATGGTGATGTTGTATGTAGATAGGGGACAAAAATATAAGAAGTTTAACTATGAGATGTATTATAGTTGCAATTTAAAGGTGTCACATAGGTGGGAAGTAAGAGATAACAAAAATGCATGCAAAAGTTTAAAATAAATGCAAGAAATAAAATATTTTTTAATTTTTGTGGTTTTAAAAAAAAAAATTTTTATTTTTATTTTTTTTTATTTATTTTTTTTTTTATTTTTATTTTTTAAAATCAAGGGATTTATTCCCCATCCCCAAGCTTAAAATAAATACAATGTCCACAATGCATTAGGGAAGGAGAAAGAAAGAAACAACCTACTGAGGGTCGGGGAAGGGTCCCCGTGGCGGAAATGGAGGGTATGGGTACGGTGGGAAATATGGGTAAGGCGGGAATTGAGGGGGTGGTGGTGGTTGGCTGCCTGGCTGCTGTTGTTGCGGTGGCTGTAGTGGTTGCTGCTGTTGCCATGGGTTGAAGGCAACGGACCTTTGTATGTCAGAGAGTATAGACATAACATCTTGGTTATGTTTATATTGGTTCTCTCTAAACTGCTCAAAGTCTTGGCGCAGCTCCATTTGGTGTGTATCAATCTCACCAAGATTATCATAGATGCCTTGATAATCAAGGCGAAGATCCGCAAGCTGGGAGTTGATGCTAGAAAATTGCTCCATGTATAGACTGTGCTCTGGAGGAAATGAGCTAGCAGAGCTTGAAGGTCCAGGCTCCTGGGGTTGTCTTGGTGGTGGACTGGGCTCTTGAGGGGGTAGGTTGGGAGCGGGTAGTTGTAGGCCCATGTTGGAAGGAGGCTTCCAATTTGTGGTGGAGACAGGGTTGGCTAATCGTAGGATTCGGGCATTTCTGTTGTTGACCCGCAGATAGTCGCGTCCGTCGGCTTGCCATATTTCGTCTGATTCGGGGCGTCGAAATAACCTCATACCCTCGAGAACATCAGAGGTGAGGTATCGCTCCCCTCTGACTATCTCAAGGTTATCAGGAAATCTGATGCCCAGGGCTGGATGTTTGGCTATTAAAGTGATAATGCCACCGCAATGTAGCTGGCCAGATGAACTTCTACTTATTTTAAGTAGTTTGTACATGATCCAGGATCCAAAATTTGGGGTTTTAGGCCCTGGATTGATCATGCAGTAGAGAAGCTCAAGCTCATTTAGGCCAGCCTTGCTTATTTCTTCTTGTGGGAAGAAGATAGAAGCAATGATGCGGTGGGTGACTTTGAGGACGGGATGGATGATGCTGGAGGCTTTGGCATTACTGGGACGGTAGAAGTTTTCCGTGGAAATCTTGGTCCAGAAACTGCCAACTTCACGGTGGAACTGTCTGTTCAGTTTGCCTCTTTGGTCATAAGTGTTGGCGACCGGCGCGCCAATAAGTTCACACAATTGGTTTTGTGTGATTTGGTATGACCTGTTGAACATTCTAAAAGACAAAATTGTAGTATTAACGTTAAATTCAACGGAAGACAAAAATTCGATAGTGGGGTTGGAATAGCTTTTTTCGCTTATGTTCATCAACCCTTCCCAACCAACATTTGACAGGAGTTTGCGTACTCCTGCCTCTATGTGTAAGTCTCGCAAAGTTGGGACGTCTACGAATTTTTGGGCTTGCCCAATTCGTTCCAAAAAGTTATAAAAGCGGGCCTCTTGGGCATCGGTCATGAATGCGATACCCGCATCGCCCATATCAAAGTCCTGCTGTTCGGGCTCTTCATCGGAAGAGCCACTAGAGGCCGAATACACGATTTGCCTTTTACTTCCCCTAGAGTAGGTACGGGATGATGAGGCCATATTTTTTTTTTTTTTTTTTACAAAGAAATTGGAACAAAAACAACACTCAAACAATAAAACAATCAAATATAAACACAAAGGTTTCACAATTCAAAGCCAAGAACCAATTTTCTAGCCAAAAACCAAAAATTATGAAGATTTTGAGTTTTGGAAAGAATTCACCGAATTGAAGCTTGACAATGGTGATATTGACCTTGATTCCTTCTATCCTAGCCTTCCCCAAGCTTGAACCTAAACCAATTCAACAATTTAGCAATAAAAATTCGAAACCCTCATTTTCTAGGGTTTCAAGAATTTCGAATTTCACCATGGATTTGGATGATTCTTGTGGTCAAAATGATGGAAAAGATGAGAAATAGTGAAACTAACCTTTGGATTTTAACAAATCTTGAAGAAATTAGAAGAAAAATTGAAGAAATCGATCTTGGCTTTGTGGTTATCGGACTCGGCAGGGAGTTTTGAAGCAAATCGCGACCGTGTAATGATAAAAATGAAGTGTTTGGTTTATATAATATGCGGATAAGACAGAAATGCCCCTGGCCAAAGTTACACGGCCGTGTAACTTTGGCTTGAATAGTTACACGGTCGTGTAAACTTACCTTATGACCCAAAACGTTTTTGACCATTTTTCCAAGTTACACGGCCGTGTAACTTATAGGGTGAAAAGTTACACGGGCCGTGTAACATTCTGTCCCGTTTTTCATTTTTCGTTTTTCGTAACTTGAGCCTCGGTAGTCCGTTTTCGATTCCGATTGTTTCCACACGTAGGTAATTAAAAGTTATAAACAGAAAAATTATAAAAACACAAAAAATCACACTTTTAAAAAATGACAAAAATACCCCCGGGTTGCCTCCCGGTTAGCGCACTTGTTTAACGTCGTTGGCTCGACGCATGGCTCCCAAAATTTGATTATTGGGAGCGGGCCGGCTCTTCTAATTTTTCGTCTTCAACGTTTTGCTCGACGAAATTTTCGTAGAAAGGTTTTAGCCGGTGGCCATTTACCTTGAAAATTTTTCCAGTGGCGTTGCTTCTTATTTCTACTACACCATAAGTAGAAATATTAGTGACAATGAATGGTCCCACCCATCGGGACTGAAGTTTTCCTGGAAAAAGTTTTAGACGGGATTGAAAAAGTAACACTTTTTGGCCAATCTCAAAGCTCTTTCGTGCATTGACTTTATCATGAAAGGCTTTGGTCTTTTCTTTGTAAATTTTAGAATTTTCATATGATTCGTTTCTTATTTCTTCCAATTCTTGGATCTGAAGTTTCCTATGAATTCCATTATCTATAAAATTTTGATTTAAGCGTTTGATGGCCCAATACGCTTTGTGTTCAATTTCAACCGGTAAATGGCATGCTTTTCCAAATACAAGACGGTAAGGAGACATACCTATTGGTGTTTTATATGCGGTGCGGTATGCCCAAAGAGCATCGTCTAAACGGATACTCCAATCTTTACGGCTCGTACTTACCGTCTTTTCCAAGATGGACTTGATTTCTCGATTGGAGATCTCGGCTTGTCCATTTGTTTGTGGATGGTAAGCGGTGGAAACTCGATGTAGGACTCCGTATTTCTTGAAGAGAGCCTCTATCGTTCGGTTGCAGAAATGTGATCCTCGATCACTTATAAAAGCTCTTGGCATTCCAAATCGACTAAAAATGTTGGCTTTTATAAAATCTGCAACTACTTTGGAATCATTAGTCCGTGTGGCTTTTGCCTCTACCCATTTAGAGACATAATCCACAGCTAGAATTATGTACATATTTCCAAAGGATGACGGAAACGGGCCCATGAAATCTATACCCCATACATCAAATATTTCGCAGAAGAGTATAGAGGTTAGTGGCATTTGATCCCTTGGTCTAAGGTTTCCAACTTTTTGACATTGCTCGCAAGATTTGCAAAACTTGTAAGCATCGGCAAAAATAGTGGGCCAATAAAATCCGGATTCAAGGACCTTATGGGCCGTTCTTTTAGGACCAAAATGCCCTCCACAGGCTTCAGCATGACAGAAGTTTAGAATAGAGTGTACCTCACGGAGATCTACGCATCTCCTTATGATTTGGTCGGGACAAAATTTCCACAAGTAAGGCTCATCCCACACATAATGTTTTGCATCTTTCTTCAGTTTGTCCTTCTGAGCTCGAGTGTAATCTGAAGGGAAATCTTTGGTGACCAAATAGTTTACCATGTCAGCATACCATGGCGTGATTGACTGGTTGGTAAGCAGCTGTTCATCTGGAAATGAATCATTTAGCGGGGTTGGATCTTCATTGTTGATGATTCTACTTAGATGGTCTGCAACTAAGTTTTGCTTTCCGCTTTTATCCCTGATTTCCAGATCGAACTCTTGAAGTAGTAGGACCCAACGAATGAGCCTAGGCTTCGCGTCTTTCTTTGTCATTAAATATTTTAACGCTGCATGGTCAGAAAAAACAATGACTTTAGTTCCTAACAAATATTGTCGGAATTTCTCCAAAGCAAATATAATGGCAAGAAGCTCCTTCTCTGTTGTTGAATAATTGCTTTGAGCGGGGTCCAATGTTTTCGAAGCGTAGTAAATGACGTGGGGAACTTTATCCTTCTTTTGCCCCAACACCGCCCCTACCGCGTGATTACTTGCATCGCACATAATCTCGAATGGTAGACTCCAATCTGGCGGTTGAATGATGGGTGTGCTTACCAACAGGTTCTTCAAAGTTTCAAAGGATTGTTTGCATGTGTCAGAAAATTCAAATTCTACGTCTTTTTGTAGAAGTTCGCACATTGGTCTTGAGATCTTTGAAAAATCTTTGATGAACCTCCTATAAAAACCTGCATGACCAAGAAAAGAACGGACCTCTCGGACACATTTTGGGTAGGGTAGAGTTTTAATAACATCAATTTTTGCTTTGTCTACCTCTAAACCCTTTGCTGAAACAACGTGTCCTAGTATGAGTCCTTGGTCAACCATAAAATGACATTTTTCGTAATTTAAAACCAAATTGGTTTCAATGCATCTTTTCAAAATTTTTGTCAAATTATTTAAGCACTCTTTAAACGAATTTCCATACACAGTAAAATCATCCATAAACACTTCTATAATCTCTTCAACATACTCGGAGAAGATACTCATCATGCACCTTTGGAATGTGGCGGGGGCATTGCAAAGCCCAAAAGTCATCCGTCGGTACGCAAACGTGCCAAAGGGGCATGTGAACGTTGTTTTCTCTTAATCTTCCGGTGCAATGGGTATTTGGTGAAAACCTGAATATCCATCTAGACAACAATAATGAGTTTTTCCCGCTAACCTTTCCAACATTTGGTCGATAAAGGGTAGTGGGAAATGATCTTTACGAGTAGAAGAGTTTAACTTTCGGTAATCAATACAAACACGCCACCCGTTTTGCACACGGGTGGGTACCATCTCACCTTGCTTGTTTTCTGTCACCGTGATTCCGGTCTTCTTTGGGACAACCAGGATTGGACTTACCCACTTGCTGTCTGATATTGGGTAAATCATTCCTGCGTCCAATAGCTTAAGAATCTCCTTTTTGACCACCTCCATCATGGGTGGATTGAGTCGTCTCTGGGCTTCTCTTGATGGTTTGTACTCATCTTCCATGAAAATCTTGTGCATGCACATCGATGGGCTAAGTCCTTTGATGTCGGCTATTGTCCAGCCGAAAGCTTCTTTGTAGTTTTTTAGCAATCCCATCAATTCTTTTTCTTCTTCTTCAGACAGTTTGTTGGAAATGATGATCGGTAAGGTCTCCTTTTCTCCCAAGTACATATACTTCAAATGGTTGGGGAGATCTTTTAATTCCAACTTTGGTGCCTGTGAAATGGAAGGAAGAAGTTTTTCGTTAGAAATTTGTAATGGCACTTTTGGCAAATCATACCTTGTTTTCTTGTGGTGGTCTAGGTATGATGCGATTTCCAAGATTTCTTGACTTAGATCGAATTTCTCGATAAGCTCCTTTGTCTTCTCCTTGTCTAAATTTTTGTTTAAGACTAGAGCTAATAAATCGGTGTTAGACAATTCGAAACATTCTTCAACTAATGGGTTGATTACATCAAGAAAATTTAAAGACGAAACAGTTTGTGGATAACGCATAGCATCAAAAATATTGAAATTTATGATTTCTCCATCAAATTCCATGGAAAGCGTTCCATTGAAAACGTCAATTTTTGTTCTTGCGGTGCTCATGAAAGGTCTTCCCAAGAGTATAGAACAAGAATTTGATGTTTCGTCTCCACCCATATCCAAAACGTAAAAGTCGGCGGGAAATACTAGTTCATTAACTTGTACCAAAACGTCCTCTAATACACCTTTTGGGTGTACTATAGAGCGGTCGGCCAGTTGAATTATCACCCCGGTGCTTATTAATGGTCCCACTTTTAATGATTTAAAAATAGAGTAAGGTAGGACATTAATTGAAGCACCAAGATCTAGCATGGCTTTTGGAATGTAGAGATTTCCCATTTTACATGGAACAGTGAAAACACCCGGATCTTTACATTTTTTCGGTAATCGTTTTTGCAAAACAGCCGAGATGTTTTCACCGACTGTAACAGTTCCGCTTTCTTTTAGTTTCTTTTTGGAGGTACAAAGTTCTTTAAGAAATTTGGCATATCTAGGAATTTGTTTGATTGCATCTAGTAAAGGAATATTTACTTCAACTTTTCGAAACATGTCCATAATTTCTTGATTTTCCTTTTCTTTCTTTGTGTTTTTAAGTCTAGATGGAAAAGGAGGAGGAGTGATTTTTACCTCAACTTTGGATGGTTCCTTGGGAGCTTCGCTTCTTGAATCGGTATCGTCTTCGACTTCTATCTCTCTTTGTCTTTCTTTTGACAAGCTTGGTCCGTCATAGCTTTTCCCACTTCTTAAGGTAACAGCATTTACATTATGTTTGGGATTTTCTTGAGATTGAGAGGGTAACTTACCTTGAGATTCCATCTTGTTGACAGAAGTGGCTAGTTGAGCCATTTGTTGCTCCAGGTTCTTGATGCTAGCCCTCGTTTCTTGCTGGAATGAATGCGTGCTTGTGGCTAGACTTTTCACAATGTCTTCCAAGGACATGCTCGTGCTTGCTGTATTTTGTGGTGGAGGGTTTTGGTAGTATTGTTTTGGTCTCTCCTGGTATTGGTTACGGTTTTGATTGGACTGGTAGTTCCAATTTTGGTTGCTCCGAGGTTGATCAAACTGTCTCTGATTTTGCCCGGTAAATCCCCCCATTGCTTTCGCTTGCTCTTGATCATCTTGTAACTCGGGACACATGTCAGTTGGGTGTCCGTGTTGCAAGCAAATTCCACATGCTCTAACCGTTGGTTCAACTCCTTTTTCTTTTGTTAGTTGCATCACAGCTTTGGTTAGTTCAGAAATTTGATTTTCAAGATAAGGAGTGTTTACCTCTTTTACTCCTCATGGTGGATCTACATACCATTCGTCCTCTCCTTGTGTATGTTTGGACTCCTCCGCCATTTTCTCGATCAATGCTCTTATTTGGGTCGGTGTTTGATCGATTAATGAGCCTCCACTTGAAGCGTTTATTAAACGTCTCTCCATTGGTGTTAGGCCTTCACAAAAATATCGGAACAATTGGTAATCGGAAATACCGTGTTGCGGGCATCGGGCACACAACTTTTTGAATCGTTCCCAATACGTATGTAAAGCTTCTCTCTTCCCTTGCTTGATACCAATTATTTCCCTTCTTAGACTTGAAGCTTTCGTCTCCGGAAAATATTTGTCAAGGAATAACCTTGCTAGACCATTCCATGTTGTGACCGACCCCGGTGGTAGGTCATACAACCATTCTTTGGCTGAGTCTAACAATGAAAAGGGGAGTGCCCTTAACTTGATTTGGTCTTCCGAGACATCATGTGGTTTCATCCCTACACATACGACGTGAAATTCTTTCAAAAATTTATGCGGGTCTTCATTTTCTACTCCCCGAAATTGAGGTAGTAAATGAATGAGCCCAGATTTCAATTCGAAGTTCGTCATGTGCGGGTAAGTTATGCAGAGAGGTTGTTGGGTAACATCTTGGGTTGCCCATTGGCGAAGTGTTCGTTCTTGAGGTGGATTTTCGGCCATAGGAGTATGGTTTGTTTGAGAGGGAGGCGTATGTGGGTCGTTGTTATCTGATTCGGATTCTGTTTCAGTTTCGGATGAAGAAAGGTCTTGCCAAATGTCTATGATAGGAGGATTTGATGAAGAAGCGGTTTGGGAAGCTTGCTGCTTCTTGCGAAGTTTAGCTTGCTTTCTTAGCCTTTTCGCGGTTTTCTCAATCTCCGAATCTAGTTCAAGAGGCGTACCTGTTCGTGAAGATCTTGGCATAAAATATTAGTAATACCGTGCTCCCCGGCAACGGCGCTAATTTGTTGAGTGTCGTAATCAACAAAATTAAAAGAGTTGAAATATGGTTTGAAATGATTTATTAATTACCAATATTTCGTGATTGCACTACTTGTTATAAATACTAACTGTGTAGTATGAATGGCAAGCAGGGTCGATCCACAGGGAGCGATGGTCTAATGGATTACACCTTGAATTCACGGAAGTCAAACTTTGTAAAGAAAGTAACCAAAAAGGGGGGTTTTTGATGAATAATTGGACAACAATTATGTAAATGTTGAGAACAAATAACTTGGGACAATAATATATAGAATGATTGTTTTTATAATTTGGGGACAAATTCTGGTTTTGCATTTGTAGTCATATGATTGAAAATAACAATAAGAATGATGTTTATAACTTTAATCTTTCTAAGTTGGTACTTTGTGTATGTTGAAAGCTCGCACATACACCATTCACTTAATGTACCTTAGTCAAGAGAAGCTCATTAACTAAGACTAATCTTACTAATCAAATCTAGATAAGATCATAGAATTTGAATGAAAGATTGCATTATGTATTATGTGAATGTTCCCAACAATGTTTAATACTCCTAAACAAGCGTTGAAGCGTTAAAACATGAGATATGATTTTCACCTAATTAAAGATGATTATCACAAATAACATTTTATAAAACAATTACGGATTTTATAATTTGTATGACTAGATTGGTTGATATTTAAGATCAAATGGCCAATATGAAATAAATAAAAACCAAACACTTGTTAAATCTCAAAATCATATCACTAGAAAGATATAAAATCAAACATCAAACTTTATATTAAATCACAATCATAATCCTTAATACAAAACCAGAAAATAAAGTTACTAGCCACTCATGACTAGTAAAAGAGAAATGAACTTACAAATTGAAGATAATCCACACTTGAAATTGCACACAAACACAAGCACAATGTATCTAGAGAGTATTCAGAAGTCAATGGAATAAGGGATGATTCTAAGGCTAACTAGACACATCTATTTATACTAACATACCAAGGGCAAAATGGTAAAATGGACAATGGCAAACATCATCATTCCTAGACCCACTTCTCTCATCACATGGCCTCAAAATCAGGTTGGATCTGAATCTGGTCGTGTAGCATGGGAATGACAGCACAAGAAGGAATAAACAACTCAAAGTGGGCCAAAAAGCAGATCTGGTCACCAGGAAAAGTTACACGGCCGTGTAATTTCTTGGGCCAAAATTACACGGTCGTGTAATCCTGGATTTCATCCTGGGCCCTACCCTGAGCTGACATGGCATCCACGTGGCATAGCAAAGTTACATGGCCGTGTAACTTATAGGGCAAAAGTTACACGGTCGTGTAACATTCTGTCTTCGGGATGATTTTATTTTTTTGTAACTTCTTCGTTTGAGCTCCGTTTCTTCTGAAATTTCTTGTGTAGCTTCCCATTGTCATCCAATGCAAGATTCATCCTTCAAAAGCACCTGAAAACAACCACAAAGTGTGAAAGTAGATTGCTATTCTTGAAATCCCGAAAAACATGAAAATATGCAATAATGAGAATGAAATGCAAGGTAAAATAAGGATAGAAAGGCATGAAAACATGCTTAGAAATACACCTATCAAAACCCATCTGCTTCATAATTGTCACCCAACTTCATATTCGTCACAAACATAATACGAACACAAAGATGATGAAAAACGAAACGTAAGTCAAACCACATACAAAATACAATAACTCAAATGCAATTGACGATAAAAAGTGTTCTTTTTCGTCACAACTTTGAAAACAAGTTCCAGCAAAGTGAAGGTAAATCCAAAAATAAAAACCAAAATTTTGTATGTAAAGATGAACCTGAAACCCAAAAGAAAACCCTAATCTGAATTTGATGTAAAAAATGATAACATATTCATAAACGATTACAACAAAAACCGAAAATTAGGGCTTTGATGTGGCCAACATCTTACAACAGACCTTATCAGGATGTGATTTAGCACCCGTAATTGTGAATAGACGGCAGTATGCGACCAGAAGGGGCCGACATCTTCCAACTTCATGAAAAATACTTGCATATACATGACATTAACTAAAAAAAGAAAGGAATTTCAAACCAAAAATCAAAACAGAAAATCGAGAATTCAGGGATTACAAAAGAGGCGGAGGAGGGGGATAGAGATAAGGGGGGTTTACCTGAAATATCGTTGATGGAGAACGAATCAGGAAAGAAAAAGATGATATTGTCTACGGTTTTCGCAGAACGCTGAGTGTTGGTGGTTGCGAGGGCGGAGAGTGAGTGTTGGTCCGTTGGTGTGGGAGAAAAGAAGATGGATCACAAGAAATTTTGCAAAACCATCTTAAATACATCATGTGTCGATTGATAGTGGGGAAAAGTGGTGTGGAATAAGAAGTGAGATAGCGACGTTTCAGTCCGGATAACAAAAAACAACGGATTCTGGAAATTTGAAGTTGAACGGGTATGACGGTGTGTAACCAGTTTGTAACGAGAGAGGATGTGTGCGTGGCAGGCTGAAAACCCTATGTCAAGCCAAATACTTAAAGGAGAAAAAACGTCTTTTTTATATAGTAATGATATATATATATATATATATATATATATATATATATATATATATATATATATATATATATATATATATATATATATATATATATATATATATATATATATATATATATATATATATATATATATATATATATATATATATATATATATATATATATATATATATATATATATATATATATATATATATATATATATATATATATATATATATATATATATATATACTAGTTGGTTTTTTGGCCGTGCTAAAGCACGGCCCAGATACAGAAGATATAATGTATAAACAAGTAAAATTATGTTTTTTTTTTTTTTGAACGACAAATCTATCCTACTCCTACTCCTAAACTACTCCTTGTTATGTTAGTGCCAGGGTTTGAACCCATGACCTCCTTGTTAATAATCACCTTGTTATTTTGTGATACTACCTATCTTGTCTTCCAAAAGTCTAATTCTATTTGAAACTTTAAGATCTGATGTGTGTTATGTAGTAGATATGGTACAACTCGTCTTCACAATCTAAACAAGGGGTTGAAGAGTTGGATCCCATGAATATGTGGTTTGATAGAAAGCATGACATCCTTGACCCTTGGTTTTCAATTATGTTTCATGTTGTTAACTATTTAATCGGCAATAAATCATCACAAGGCATATCATTGTACTATTGTAAATACGATAACAAGAAACAGCTACCGCATCTAATTCTTCATTCCTCATTTTACCCTTGGAATATTTAGGTTCCGTTTCATTATTAATGGATCCAATTAGTAAATTCTTTATCAGTTCCTAATTCCTAAAAAAAGCTAAACGCATTTAATAAGGAAGCATTTAAAATAAGATATGTTGAAGCCATTACTAACGAAGACAATGGATCTCGTAAGAGATAACGGATGAATAGATAATAAAATCATTATTGTTTTAAAGTTTTTATATATAGTATTGGTTGCAAAAGGATTACCATGAGCATAAACATCAGCCACAGCTTCTATGTGACCATGTTCATGCTGAAAACAATATTTTGGTCATTCTTTGAACTACCTTAATACAGCAACGAGCTTTGATAGTGGTCTTTGAGGCCATTCGACATTTCAAAATCACAAAAGCATTTAGAATAGAACTTTTATTTTGTACAAATCCCCAATTTATGAAGTCACTTATGTATTAAAGATATAAGAAAATGAAATTAACATTAGGAGTACAACCTACTTTTAAATTTTTTTTTCCCAACGTACTTTTAAAAATATAGTTTTAATAGCAATGTGTTTCTAAAAGCTTTTCAAAATAAGTTTATTTTTGTAATGTACTAGTTGAACAGGGTTTCTTTTAGCAATGTACTTATCAAAATATGGCTTTTTTAGCAACGTACTTTTAAAATTGGTTTTTTTTATTAATGTACTTTAAGAAAAATAAATTTTGTTGAAATCATACCGATCGAACAAGTGTTTTTTTTTCATAAAATTGTACCAGTTTAAAATTGCCTAAAATCGTACATACTTTTAAAATGTGTTTTATAGCGACGTACTTTTAAAAGAAGCTTAAAATCGCATCAATGACCTAAATTGGTCTAAGGTTTTTAAATATTTGACAAAATCGGAATAAATGATTTTTTAAAAGTATTTGAGAAAATGACTTGCCGACTCCAATTGCGTACTCATGTTTAACCTTCCCATGTCTTCACGACGATTTTATTGTAATCGACTATATAATTATAGTTGGTCCAAATCACATAATTATTTTTAAAACGCACATCCAAACACTACTAGAAAACTGGGGGGTTAGCCACGCACATTTGCGTGGCTGTTGTGTGGCAAAAGCCGAATAAACACGCAATAGCCACGAAAACTGACCCGTTGAAGAACCATTTGTGTCTAAATTGTAGTGACGCTTTAGCCACGCAAATTTGCCACGCAACTACCACGCACAGTTTACCACGCATTAGCCACGCCATTTTAACACTCAATAGCCACGCACATTATCCACGTGATAACCACGTACGTTTAGCCACGCAATAATTCCGAGAACTTGACATCAAAATTAGCCACGCAATAGCAACCCAAATTTAGCCACGCAATATCCACCCAAATTTAGCCACGCAATATCCACCAACATTTTACAACGCATTAGCCACGCAAATTTAGCCACGCAATATCCACCAACGTTTTCAACGCATTAGTCACGCAAATTTACCCACGCAATATCCACCCAAATTTAGCCACGCAATAGCCACCAACATTTTTCAACGCATTAGCCACGCAATAAACACAAACATTTTCTTTGACTTTCTTTGACTTTTAACCACGAAATAGTCACGCAATTACCACGCATTACGGTTTTTTTTTAAATACCAGAATATTATTTTTAATTCAAATTTTTTTTGTAATTAACCACATTTGACAAAAAACAAACACACACACACACACACACACATATATATATATATATATATATATATATATATATATATATATATATATATATATATATATATATATTTACTATATTATAATACATACATAATTGTACACATATTTTATGCACAAATGTCTTAAAATTAAGAGGTACACACATTTTATGCATTGAAATCTGAATTTGATTTATACCACATGTTACATTTAATCTATCAATGGCTACAAAGATATCAAATGTAATTAGATGGATCACTAATTCAAACAATTCACCCTCCAAAATTTACTATAAAATCATGTTCATTCATACACAATTCTGCACTCCATTTCTTTAATTACATTCTTCACTCCATTTCTTTTTCCAAATGCATACAGATGTATAGTCTAATGTTAGTGTTTCAGATCCTTTTTTGTGTTGTATATCTGTAATTTGCAATCTTCTTTTCATGTTCATCTGCTTGAATACCTGTAAAGATAAGTTTAATTGTCAAGAATCAATGAATGTGCAAGATAATATTTTACTTATATAAACATTCTTTTTTTGTACAAGAATTTCAAACAGGTCCAATAAATATAAAGAAGAAGCTGCAAACTACCATCAATAACAGAAGTTCACAATCTCTCATTTCCATTTGCAGGTTTGAAAAAATTACTATTGTTCTTTGAAAAAATCTAATTCAAAATTTAGAGATTCATATTAACAAATAACACATTCAACAGAGTGCGAACAAGTGATGAATAACCGCTTTCTAAAATTTTTATATAAACATTTTAACAAGAAACTTAGATTTTTCAAACCATCAAGAATATTAGACGTGATTTTCTGATTATTTACAAGAACAAAACATGAACATTAAAATTTTGAACATAAACATGACACAAAAGTTTTATTCATATAAAACCATTTCAGCATAAATATTAATCAGATACAACCTCTAGATCTATGACCATCCAAATACACTTTATTCATATAAAACTATTTCAGCATTTCAGCATAAATATTCACATACAACCTCTAGATCTATGACCATCCAAATACACTTTTTTTACAACAAAAATAGAGCATAAATATTAATCAAAAAATGTCAGATTTATTACACAAATTTTTAAACATAGTAACTATATCAGATCTGAAATATTCAATAATTTGTACCAAAAATTATCCAAAAGTAACTAATCAGATCTGAAATATTCAAGAATTTGTACCAAAAAAGAGTTGATGGTTGGTAGGTTGAAGCTTTTATCCATTGGTCCAAAGTTTTATCCGTGAAAAGGGTTTGATTGTAAAAGGCTTAATGATTGCCTTCAATATTATTCATCAATATATATAGCGAAGGCACACAAGATTACAGGAGCAATTGTAGGAATATACAAGGCAAGCACACAAGATTACAGGAGCAATTGTAGGACTGTACAAGGAAACATATTAGTGCATATTATTATTCGTAATACGCCCCCGCAAGATGGAGGATCCGTCGGAGACTCCAATCTTGGAACGCAACGATAAGAATGGAGCTCGAGACAACGGTTTAGTGAGTGCATCCGCTAGTTGATCCGTAGAGTTGATGTGATGAACTCGTAAAGACCCGGCTGCTACTTTCTCACGTACAAAGTGATAATCCAAGGCGATGTGTTTCATGCGAGAGTGGTACACAGGGTTGGCACATAGATACGTGGCACCTGTATTATCACAGTAAAGTCGTGGAGGGGCTGGGAGTGTTAAACCAAGTTCTGTGAGGAGATTTTGTACCCATGCTAATTCAGCGGCAGCGTTAGCGAGTGCTTTGTACTCGGCTTCGGTGGAGGAACGTGAGACCGATTTCTGTTTAGCAGATTTCCACGAAATGATGTTCGAACCGAGGTACAAAATATATGCTGTTGTAGACCTTCCTACTGTGGATACCCCTCCCCAATCTGAATCCGAGAAGGCTGTAAGTTCCATCGGTGAGTTCTTGTTCAAAAATAAGCCGTGATACATGGTCCCTTTAAGATAGCGTAGCAAGCGTTTGAGGGCTTGCCAGTGTGTTTGAGATGGATCTTGCATGAACTGTGACAGTTTGTTGACGGCGAAAGAAATATCCGGTCTTGTGAAAGCAAGGTATTGAAGAGATCCAACTAGCTTGCGATAAGGTAAGGGATCCACTCTTGGTGTACCATCATCAAGTTTCAAAGTCTCGGATGAACATAAAGGTGTGAGAACCGGCTTGGCCCCATCCATGTGATGCGTGGTTAATAAATCAAGTATGTGTCTATGTTGCGAGAGGAACAAACCATGAGCTGTTGGTATTAATTCAACTCCAAGAAAATGGCTTGGATATCCCAAATCTTTGATGGAGAATCTTGAAGCTAGCTTAGTAACAAACTGATCAAGAAAGCTTATAGTGTTACCGGTTAGTATAATGTCATCGACGTAAACCATAAAGTAACACAATATATCATCACGATTATATATAAAAAGAGAAGCATCGGCGAGGGACTTTTTGAAACCCGAGTCAAGTAAGAATGATGTAAGAGCCATATACCACGCTCGTGGTGCTTGTTTAAGACCATAAAGAGATCGTTTGAGCTTACAAATATGATTCGGATATTGTGGGTTTGTGTAACCAGGAGGTTGTACCATGTATACCTCCTCTTGTAAAGTCCCGTGCAAGAATGCATTGTTTACGTCAAGTTGACGTAATGACCATCCTCGAGATAAGGCAAGGGAAATAATTGTCCGTATAGTAACAGGTTTAGTAACGGGACTATACGTGTCAAAGTAATTCTTACCATACTCTTGAAGGAACCCTTTTGCAACGAGCCTAGCCTTATACTTATCAACGGTACCGTCCGGGTTTCGTTTGATACGAAAGACCCACTTGCATCCGATAGGGTGACGAGAAGTTGGAGGAACGAGTTTCCACGTTTGATTACGAAGCAATGCGTTATACTCATTGTCCATAGCTTTACGCCATAGAGGGTCTTTGGAGGCTTGGAGGTAAGTGTGGGGTTCAAGGGCACGAGGTATAGGATGAAGAGTGGAATTGTTGACAAAGTGTGGGTTGTAATACTTGACGTTTGGTTTGCGAGCTCTAGGTGGTAGAATTGGAGAAACCGAAGAAGGTGGAGAAGTGGGTGTTGGAGATGAGGTGCCAGGTGACGGGTTAGATGAGGGAGAAGTGGGTGTTGGAGTGGTTGTTTCTGGAGTGTGAGTCGGTAATGGGGTAGAAGTCACGGTATGTGAAGGTGAAGGTGGAGTGCCATTGGTAATTATGGGAGGGTTAATAGGGTGCATGACAGGTGTGAAAGGAACTTGTGCAATGGTGGGTGGTACATTATGCAAAGGTTGAGGAGGTTGCATGGATGGAAGGGTAGAGATGGTATTTTGGTGCAAAAAAGTCATCCACGTGGATAGGAGATGGTGTTTTGGAAGATTCAATTTTAGAAGGAAATTGATTTTCAACAAAAACCACATGTCGAGAGTGGTACAGACGGTTCATTTTAGTGTCAAGACATTTATAGGCTGACTTAGAGGAGGAATAGCCTAAAAATATACACGGTTGGGACCTTGGGTGTAGCTTGGAAGGAGCATATGGTTTAAGCCATGGATAGCACAAGCAACCAAATGGTTTTAATCTTTTGTAATTTGGTGAGGTGCCATAGAGAACCTGGTATGGAGATTTTGAACCAAGAATTGGAGTGGGAAGACGATTGATAAGATAGACGGCGGTTTGGATCGCATGAGACCAAAAGGTGAGTGGTAAGCCGGCATAGTGTAAAAGCGCAAGTCCGGTTTCGACAATATGTCGGTGACGGCGTTCGGCAATTCCGTTTTGTTCGGGTGTATGAGGTGGGGTAGTGTAATGAGAAATCCCAGCGGATTGAAGAAAGGTAGCAAGTCCGATATACTCACCACCATTGTCGGTGAAGAGCGATAAGATCGGTGTTTGAAAGAATTTCTCGACAAGTGATTTAAATTGAGGGAAAATTCTTGCAACATCAGACTTGGATTTGATGGGGTAAAGCCAAACATACTTGGAGTAGTAATCAACAAACACAACATAATATAGGTAGTCGTCAATAGATTTTTGAACCGGACCCCATACGTCCGAATAGAGAAGTTGCAATGGTTTCGTAACAGCAAAGGAGTTTTGACCAAATGGCAACTTGTGACATTTATTGATAGCACATGACTGGCAATGAAAGGTAGAACTTGACAATGATTTAAAATTAAGACCTAAATCTTTGCAAATAATATTAAAAGTACGAAAACACGGATGTCCAAGAGTGTGATGCCATTGGATTGGTGATGTTGTGGAGGTAGCATTGACTTGAGGAAGACGAAGTGAGCTATTAAGGTAGTAAACATCATGGATGTTGTCCCCCCGCATGAGACGCGCCCCCGTGTTGAGATCCTTCACAAAAAAATGAGAAGGGAAGAATTCAACAGAAACGTGATTAGTACGACAGAATTTAGCAACCGAAATCAGGTTTCTACGCAGTTTAGGAACACAAAGAATGTTAGGTAAAACTAATGATTTTGACGGAGTGTAAATATTAGTGGAACCTGTGTGAGAAATAGAAAGGTTTGTACCATCACCCAAAACGATTTCGTCTGGTCCTCCATATTCAGAAACGGAGGAGAGAGTAGACGGAGAGGAGGTTAGGTGGTGTGAAGCACCGCTGTCCATCATCCACTGTTGTGGTGATTGAGAAGTGGATGAGACGGCATTGGCAACCGGAGCAGTCAGGTTGTTGTTGAAGGTAATGTGATGATCTTTCAAAAACTTAGCAAGTTTCCGACAGTCTCGTGTATCATGACCTTGAATGTTGCAAAAGTTGCAAAACTGATTGCTTCTATTCTGTCGTGAATAGTTAGCATGTGAATTGTTTGCCATCCGATTTGGCCTTTGAGAGGATCCTGAATGGGACCTGAATTGATCAGTAGTAGATCTGAATTGGGAACGACCCGGTTGTCGTTGTGAAGCATTAGCGGTAACGATTTGAGGAGCGACAGGTTCGACTTCTTTAAGGGACCGTTCAAAATCCACGAGTTTATCGAAGAGTTCCGGGTAAGAAATCGGTTGTTCTCGGACCTTAAGGGCAGCAGTGATGGAGTTGTATTCCTCACCAAGTTGGGTAAGGATATGAACAAGAAGATCTTCTTCATGAATAGGACTCTGAACCAACGCCAATTCATCCGCAATAGATCGCATTTCATTCAAGAAAACCGCAACCGATCGATTTCCCTTTGGGTTCTTTGCAAGTTTTGATTTAAGTGAAATAATTCTGGATCGAGATTTGCTTGCAAAGCTGGATGTAAGACGATCCCATGCTTCTTTAGCAGTCAATGCCGATGCAATAACCGGTTGAATCTCATCGGAGCATGATCCGAGAATAGCACTGAACAAGATTTGGTCTTGTCGATACCAGACGATGTATTCTGGGTTTGATTTAGTGGTCTCCTTTTCGCCGATAGTCTTCGATGGAGCATTGCCATCGGTGATGAAGTTATCGAGCCCTAGTCCGATTAAGGTGGACTGAACTTGTCGTCGCCATACAGGAAAATTTTGTGAGGTAAGTTTGGTGGGAAAGTGGGTTGCAGTGGTGATTGGAATTATCGTTTGTGAGGTTGTCATGGGAATGGTTTAGAAGAAGATTACAGATGAAGGATCGCTATACTCTTCCGAGTTATAATGGCTCTGATACCATGAAAAGGGTTTGATTGTAAAAGGCTTAATGATTGCCTTCAATATTATTCATCAATATATATAGCGAAGGCACACAAGATTACAGGAGCAATTGTAGGAATATACAAGGCAAGCACACAAGATTACAGGAGCAATTGTAGGACTGTACAAGGAAACATATTAGTGCATATTATTATTCGTAATAATCCGATGGTTGTCTTTATGATTTATTGGAGAAGCCATATAGAGTAGATCCGATTTGACTAAAGATCGACTTCGGATATGAGGTTAACGACAAAGTGGTTGGAGGGAGATAGTTATGGAAGTGATGAAGGCGGAATGAGGGTTAACGACAAAGAAGCAAAGGAACAGAAGCACCGAAGTGGGAGAAAGAAACCGTCGGCGGCGGCGGCGGTGGCGGTGGTGTAGCTCAGTTAACAGAAAGATATAGACAGAGGGAGAGAGAGAGAGGGAGGGAGAGAGAGAGAGAGAGAGAGAGATTGAGAACGGAGGCAAGGGAGGGTGATTATACCACATAGAAATCAAGTGGATGTATTTTTTCTTTCATTTTAGGTGTTGCACGACCCACACACACAAATGCACATGAAATTGATTTTTTTTCTCTTCTTTTGTTGCTAGCCGATCACACATACATGCACACTTGCAATTTTTTATTAGTTTTGAGGTGGTCAAAAGAACAAACATATTTTGCTTTATTCCCTTTGTCTCCCATATTTGGGATTTCTTTTTAATTTTTTAATTTTAATATTTTTTAATAGTTTTAATATTAAATCCGAAATTAACTTATTTATTAATGATTTTCAGAATTTAAATATATATATATATATATATATATATATATATATATATATATATATATATATATATATATATATATATATATATATATATATATATTATAAATTATTTGGATAAAAATATAAAGGGTTGAAAATAAAAGATTTAAATAGGTTAAAATAAAATAAAAGAACTAAAATACGAAACTAAAATACGGATCGGTGTATATTTTAAAGCACAAGGTACAACACGTAAAGCTTTAAATAAAGGGCTGGTTGATATTGCGTGGCTAAATAGCCACGCATCTGCAACGAAACCATAAAATCGAAAAAATGAGGTGCCGAGATTCGAACCCTGGTCTCCTCTATGGGGGGGAACATCAACTACCATTTCGACTATAAGCCTCATCCGTTTATTATTTCCCTTTATTACAATATAACCATTTCAAATAATAATTATTGTTATTATTATTATTATTATTATTATTATTATTATTATTATTATTATTTTCGTTTATGTTTTTGTTTTATTAATTATATCGTTTTGGGCTATAAGCCTCATCCGTTTGCGTTTTCGTTTTCGTTTTATTAATGAGTAACGTGTTTAAAAGGTGTAAACGCTTGTGTGTAAGTCCAATTTACGTATAAACCGAGAAATATAAAGATAATAAAGTATAACAAGGATGTACAAAAAATGAACCCAAAAAAATAATTTTTGGCCTTCAAAAAACAAAAAATACAAATACAGTCGTGGCTATTGCGTGGCTAATTAACCACGCATTATCCACGCACTGTCTGGTTGTGTCTTAAATGCGTGGTTAATTAGCCACGCAATAGCCACGACTTTATTTGTATTTTTCGTTTTTTGAAGGGTAAACATTATTTTTTTGGGTTTATTTTTTACACATCCTTAGTATAGTTTGTTATCTTTATATTTCTCGGTTTATACGTGAATTCTAGTTACACACAAGCGTGTACACCTTCCAAACCCATTGTTCATTTCAAACGTTATCCTTTCAAGGTGTATAAGCACTTGTGATTTTAACACACCAACACATTGATACGCATACAATCATGAGTATGAGTATAAGTATGAGTGTATATGAGAATGAGGGTATATAAGTATGAATGTGTGTGTCCATCAATGAATTGGTGTATTAAAACTACATACGTTTATACACATTGAAAGGAAAAACTTGAAATGAGTAACGGGTTTGGAAGGTGTACACGCTTGTGTGTAAGTCGAATTCACGTATAAACGGAGAAATATAAAGATAATAAAGTATAATAATGATGTGTAAAAAATGAACCCAAAAAAATAATTTTTGGCCTTCAAAAAACAAAAAATACAAATACAGTCGTGGCTATTGCGTGTCTAATTAACCACGCAGTAGCCACGCACTCTCTGGTTGTGTGGTAAATGTGTGGTTAATTAGCCACGCAATATCCACGACTGCATTTGTATTTTTCGTTTTTTGAAGGGTAAACATTATTTTTTTGGGTTCATTTTTTACACATCCATATTATACTTTATTATCTTTATATTTCTCGGTTTATACGTGAATTCGAGTTACACATAAGCGTGTACACATTCCAAACTCGTTACTCATTTCAAGTTTTTTCCTTTCAATATGTATAAACGTATGTAGTTTAAATACACCAATACATTGATGGACACACACACTCATACTTATATACACTCATTCTCATATACACTCATACTTACACTCATACTCATGATTGTATGTGTATCAATGTGTTGGTGTGTTAAAATCACAAGTGAAAAGATAACGTTTGAAATGAACAATGAGTTTGGAAGGTGTACACGGTTGTGTGTAACTCGAATTCACGTATAAACCGAGAAATATAAAGATAATAAAGTATAATAAGGATGTGTAAAAAATGAACCCAAAAAAATAATGTTTACCCTTCAAAAAACGAAAAATACAAATGCAGTCGTGGATATTGCGTGGCTAATTAACCACACATTTACCACACAACCAGAGAGTGCGTGGCTACTGCGTGGTTAATTAGACACGCAATAGCCACGACTGTATTTGTATTTTTTGTTTTTTGAAGGCCAAAAATTATTTTTTTGGGTTCATTTTTTGTACATCATTATTATACTTTATTATCTTTATATTTCTCCGTTTATACGTAAATTCGACTTACACACAAGCGTGTACACCTTCCAAACCCGTTGTTCATTTCAAACGTTATGTTTTCAAGGTGTATAATAATTGTTTTCCATTTCTTTTCAAGGTGTTATAATAATAATAATAATAATAATGAGATATTATAATAATTGTTTTCCATTTCTTTTATTTATATATATATATATACATATATATATATATATATATATATATATATATATATATATATATATATATATATATATATATATATATATATATTAGCCGTTAGCCATGCTTTAGCCACCGAATGCAATTAAATGATTTTCCCGCTCACGCATTAATGTGTTGTAAAGTTTGCAGTAAATAAAATATCCCTGGCCGTTGTATTTGCGTGGCTAAACAACAACGCATTAGCCACCGTTTTCGCTTTAATGATTTTTCCGCATACGCATTAAGGTATTGTACATTGTGCATTAAAGAAAATACACCGGGCCGTGGCAATTGCGTGGCTAAACAGCCACACTTTAGCCACCGGGTACCATTTGGTGGCTAAAGCGTGGCTAACGGCTAATATATATATATATATATATATATATATATATATATATATATATATATATATATATATATATATATATATATATATATATATATATATATATATATATATATATATATATATATATATATAAATAAAAGAAATGGAAAACAATTATTATAATATCTCATTATTATTATTATTATTATTATTATTATTATTATAACACCTTGAAAAGAAATGGAAAACAATTATTATACACCTTGAAAACATAACGTTTGAAATGAACAACGGGTTTGGAAGGTGTACACGCTTGTGTGTAAGTCGAATTTACGTATAAACGGAGAAATATAAAGATAATAAAGTATAATAATGATGTACAAAAAATGAACCCAAAAAAATAATTTTTGGCCTTCAAAAAACAAAAAATACAAATACAGTCGTGGCTATTGCGTGTCTAATTAACCACGCAGTAGCCACGCACTCTCTGGTTGTGTGGTAAATGTGTGGTTAATTAGCCACGCAATATCCACGACTGCATTTGTATTTTTCGTTTTTTGAAGGGTAAACATTATTTTTTGGGTTCATTTTTTACACATCCATATTATACTTTATTATCTTTATATTTCTCGGTTTATGCGTGAATTCGAGTTACACACAAGCGTGTACACCTTCCAAACTCGTTACTCATTTCAAGTTTTTTCCTTTCAATATGTATAAACGTATGTAGTTTAAATACACCAATACATTGATGGACACACACACTCATACTTATATACACTCATTCTCATATACACTCATACTTACACTCATACTCATGATTGTATGTGTATCAATGTGTTGGTGTGTTAAAATCACAAGTGAAAAGATAACGTTTGAAATGAACAATGAGTTTGGAAGGTGTACACGGTTGTGTGTAACTCGAATTCACGTATAAACCGAGAAATATAAAGATAATAAAGTATAATAAGGATGTGTAAAAAATGAACCCAAAAAAATAATGTTTACCCTTCAAAAAACGAAAAATACAAATGTAGTCGTGGATATTGCGTGGCTAATTAACCACACATTTACCACACAACCAGAGAGTGCGTGGTTAATGCGTGGTTAATTAGCCACGCAATAGCCACGACTGTATTTGTATTTTTTGTTTTTTGAAGGCCAAAAATTATTTTTTTGGGTTCATTTTTTGTACATCATTATTATACTTTATTATCTTTATATTTCTCCGTTTATACGTAAATTCGACTTACACACAAGCGTGGTAGTTGCGTGGCTATTTAGCCACGCAATAACCACGCTTTATTTATTGTTTTCCATTTATATATAATAACTATGCTTTCGTGGTAGATGCGTGGCTATTTAACCACGCAATAACCACCAGCCATTTTCCTGATACTTTAAATCATTGTTCGTGGCTGTTGTGTGGCTATTTAGCCACGCAACAGCCACGAATTTCTTATGCGTTAAAGTTCCGTTACAAGTGCGTGGCTAAGATTGGGGTCTCAGGTTGTGTAACTGATGCGTTGTAATTGCGTGGCTATTTAGCCACGCAAAATTTGCGTGGCTATTTTTCGTGGCTAAATACCCATTTTTCTAGTAGTGAAACCATCCGAAATCTTTTTTATTATTTAGGGTAAAAATAATCAAATTGGACAATCAAGAATGAGTTTCGTATCAAAATTCGTCATTAATATGAAAGTATAAAAAGTTAACTATTTATAATTTTAAGCAACTAATTAATTGTATCATTACATTATTCTAATTCTTCAAGTCGTAAGAATCACATTGAAAAACACATCCAAAAATCCCCATAACATATGCAATCAAATACATCATCCATGCAACGTAAAAAAGGTGAATTCTTGTACACCAAGTTAACCAAATATCATTAGGGAGTAACATCACATTACTTATAAGGGTAAAATTAAAAGATGCCACAATATTATGAGCTTAGATTCAACTACATATACTTAAATTCTAATTTCAATTTTATATATTAGGATACTAGTTGTAAGTCCCGTGTATTTCACGGGATGATACAAAAACACATATTTAATACATATGTGCTTATTCATATATGAAATACATAACATGAATTAAAGAAACCCAATTAATATGTCGAAGAAGCCAAAGCAAGTATATAGTTGCCAAAAGTAACATGATAAGTGTCTTGCACGGTTGACAAATAAAAAAAACTACTATACTAATAAAACATTTTATTTTAACGTAAAATAAAATCGATTTTTTCTATAAAAATGTCTCATAAATAAACTTTAACGTAAAAGGAATAAAAATTTTCCAAATCATAATTTCGAAAAAAAGTCAAAATTTCATAATGCAATGTTACTATGATAATTAATTTTTATAAACGAAAAAAAAGAATTATGTAGATAAAGAATAAGGATTGGTTAATCGTTTCTGGTTTGGTGATTTTTATAATTGGTTGGTTTTAGTTTCTACTAAAATGTTATAACCATTTTACTAGTCCGTTGGTGATTTTTTTTAATTGGTGATTCTTTTTATTTGTTATTTTTGCATACGAATCGGTAGCATATGGATCCATCAGCCTGATACTAACCACCCTCTGCTTCATCGCCAGAGGCCCCTCGAGCGGCTCTTCCTAAACGTTCTTATTGGTTCTCACCACATACTCTGAGAACTTCATTATCGATCGTACGGGGTGTGGACTTTTAGCTCCATATCACAACACTGATCATAAAACCCAAATAACAAAATAAATAATTGAATCACAAACCAATAAATAGGTGAGTAAAGAACAAATTATAAAAACTGGGAATTTATTTGTATGAGAAATATCCCATATAGAAATCGTGTGAGAGAGAGAGAGGGGGGGTGGGGTGGGTGGGATGAGTTATTTTTTTATTTTTTATTTCAGAATTATATAATAGAAGTTAATGAAAATGAAAAAAGAATTTGAAAACGGTAAGGATATCTTTTTACGTTGACCTCAATGCAAGATTTGTAAACAATCAGAATCAACCACATCAATTTTTTTTAATATTCGGACTAAATCCGTGCTTTTAAACAAACCATAATGACCAAAAATACAATTGACTAAATATAGTATCATATATTATTTGCCATTTTTAAATAATATAATAAACTAGTCATTATATATATATATACAATTGTTGACTTGAATGAAGAGTACCATTTTAGTTTTATTACAATTTTTATCCCTGTAGTTTTAATTTGTATAATTATAGTTTTAGTAATTATAGTTTTAATTTTTATTAATTACAATTTTGGTCCCTATAGTTTTGTTTGTCAGTTTAACATTATTACAGTTTCGATCCCTGTAGTTTTAATTTGTTGACTTCCTTAACCGCAGCAACGCGCGGCTCCCTTCCGCTCGTTTATTCATATTTCAACATTGAATTCAATGCAAAAAAATAAAATAACATATATATTAAGACTACACGGTATGGAGCAAAAAAAGCTCATCGACATCTAGGTGGCAAGCCGATGCCGCCGGCATCACCATCCCGTGATGCCGGCATCGACATCCAAAATTTCTACAAGAGCAATATCATGTCGATGACTTTCTTCTCTTTCTTCTCTCTCTTCTTTAATTCTCTCTATCTCTCTTTTCTCTCTCTCTCTCTCTCTCTTCCTTTATTCTCTCTTCCTTCAATTTAATATTAAATTTAAAAATAATAAAAGTATTGGTGGTATCCACCTCCTATTGTAGATATCAAAAGGTATTTTTGTAGATATCATACATAACACCTACGTGACAGCCGATGCTGATGGTTTCGTAGGCATCCATAACGTTTAGCCTAACAACACTTTCTCTACTCAAATATGCTTATCCATTTCCTATACTTTATCCGGGAGGTAGTTAATAGCGAAAGAAAAAAAACACTTATATAATTAAAAGTTTTGCATAAAAAAGACATTATATCAATATTCTAAAGATTAATTCATGTCGATAGAACCCTCATAAATTAACGATCCTAATCATATAGATATCGTCAAAATTCGTTAGTAGTTAGCACAAAGCCTTGTAAATTATAATATCTTCGAGTAACGGTCCCATTAAAAAATGGCCTTCCGGCATCCCAAAGGGTGTTCCATTCATCATCCTCTCCAATCTTCCAGCTGTTAACATTCAATCGACACTGCTGAATACTTTTTTAGATTTGGGACACTTGTCTTAATTCGCAATCGATCATATATAATATATCTTTGCATACGAATCAAATTCTTGAATTCGAAAACACAATCGCCAAATGGGTGCATCGTCTTCGTCGGAACAAGCTTCGCCGGAGCAACGTGAGGCTGAATCATTAGCTGCGTCCACCGGAGCTCTTACTGTGCTCGAGAAAGCTTTTTCGAACCTCTCAGATCCTCAAACTCAAACCATCCCAATTAGTTCTCTACAGGTAAATTTATCCTCAAACCCTAGTATCTCAATATCCATATAATTGGAATTACCCGTAATATGTGTTTGTTATTTGCAGGAATGCTTTGAATTATCCATTGATTACAAAACATGTGAAGCATCTTTCAAACCCGAAAACTTTCCTGGATTACTGAATCATCTAAACCATTCAATAGTCGAACAGTTTTTCTCACCCGAAGAAAATGGTCTAAACTGGATCGCGTTCTTGAACGGCTACACCAAATGTTGTGGGAGAATGACGACATCAAATTCATTAAACAATCTATTAACACTATTCAATTCAGCAATTGTGAAATCAGGAGCCACAACAGGATTACAAATCGAGTCTGCTGATGGTGATTATAAGATAAACGGGTATCTACTTCCAGCTGATTTATTGATGCTTTTTTGGATGTGTTGGGTTATGTCATGGAATTCAAGAAACTTAAAAGGGAAAGTGAAATTCGATCTTCTTGATGTAAATAATTTAGTTTTGTCTGCTGTTTCTTCGTGTGGTGATGGTGGTAGTGAGTTGAATGTATGGGATGATAATTTATTGCGGTCTAGTATACAACTTCCTATTGGGAAACTTCATGTGTGGGTTTTGAAAACAGTTCCTAATCTTCCTGATTGCTTGGTGCAATTTGTTCTTTCAAGACTTTCCAAATTTGCCCCTCAACAGGATAAAAAATCGGAGCCAACATCTTCATCTACAAGTGAAAATCAGCAAGTAGCAGAATCACATACCTATCTTTTGACACCTGGCAGGGCGTGGTCAATTTCACTTACCTTAAGAAGTACGATGCATGAAGAAATTTTGAAAGCATGTTTTGCAAATGATGACGAAGTTAAAGAAAATCTACTATACCGGTTTGTTTTTTAAAAGACCAAAATACCCTCATTATATATATTGAAATGAATAAAGATAAAGTATATGTACAATTACCTGGGTTTTTTTTTGGTCTTAACTCTGCATTCATGTAATATATAATGCAGGTCTTCTCTTCATGGAAAAGGTTTGAACAGATTTTGGTCAAACGTTGAAGGGTATAATGGTCCAATTCTTGTTCTTATTTCCGCTACTTTAGAAGACCATAGTTGGATAATTGGTGCACTTACTCACCAAGCTTATGAAAACAAAGATACATTTTATGGAACATCTGGAAGTCTTTATGCCATAAGTCCTGTTTTTGATCACTTTACATCTTCAGGTGTGTAATCTTGTAATTTTTGTAGCATTAATAATTTTATAGCAAGTTACAGATTGGCCCCTGTGCTTTGCTCGAAACTGCAAGTTTGGTCAAAAATTTGAAATATTTCCTACTTTAGGATGATTTTGGAAATATTTCAAAAGTTGGACCAAACTTGCGAATTTGAGTAAAAGCACATGTACCAAATTCGTAACCTACTTTCACTATATTTATTAGAGTAAATTACAATTTTGGTCCCCGGTTTAGCTCTTTTTTCGCTTTTGTTCCAAAAAAAGTCGATACGCAAATTTTTCCTTGAATTTAGCTTCTTTTTTTTTTTTCTGGTTTTGGTCCTTATTTTTGAGGTTTTCCGTTTTTGCAACTCTTTTGTTCCTTGTTCCATGTAAAATGACTAAATTACCCTTCCTCTTATTTTTTAACTTTATTGTTTAGCAAGTATTTAGTTTTGGTCCCAAAAGAAATCAGTTTGCAATTTTGGTTCTTATTTCGGTAACGTTTTTGGTCCTGATACAAGTAAAATGACGATATTACCCTTCATCTCACTTTTTTTAAAAAGTTTTATTGTTTATTAAGTAATTAGTTTTGAAGCAGGCAAAGAGAAGAACTTTGTATACAGTCACTTGCACGTGGCTGGTTATGAGGCGAAGCCTAAACCTGTGGGACTTGCTTTTGGAGGTTCAATGGGGAATGAAAGAGTTTTTATAGATGAAGACTTTTCAAAGCTTACTGTGCGCCATCATGCGTATGATAAAACCTACCACCCTGGTTCCCTTTTCCCAAATCAGGTAAATTTTATCGTTGGTAAAGGGCATTTACGTCTTTTACTTACATGAGTCCCTGTCCCACCACAAATAATCCGAAATTCAACCAAAAAACCGAATCATTTTGAAAAAATTTATGGTTTAAAAAACGAAATTTTATGGTTGGTTCCGTTTTTTGTTTGGAAAAAAAAAACGATTAAAAAATATAAAACGATGTCGTTTGTGTATAATTATTTATTTATACAATTGATTAATTAAAGTATTTTTAATTTACTTGATGTAAGTTTAGTACTTTCAATGTATTAACGTATTTAACATAAAACGATGTCGTTTGTGTTTTTTTCTAAAACTTCTATCAGCATGCTTAATATACATATACAAATACAAAAACATTTTTAAAATCCCAAAAATCAGGGAAAATAAAACCTAAAACCAATCTTGTGGAACATAAAAACAAAAAAATAAAATAGAACAGAACTACAATGGGTTTTGTTTCTAGAAACTGATTTTTTCTCTTTGGTTTAAGTTTCAGGGACAAAATTTTAAAATTTAACATTTTTAAATTATTGTATTTGGTTTCATGTAGGGTTACTTACCAACAGAAGCTCAAATTTTGGGTATTGAAGTATGGGGATTAGGTGGCAAAAGGGTAAAAGAAGTTCAAAATTCATTCCAAAAAAGAGAACAATTATTCACAGAACAAAGACGGAAGGTATAATAACTTTTTCACACATTCTTTTTTTACTTCATTATATCATTTCCAACTTTGTTTGACTTTCTTTGTAGGTTGACTTGAAAACTTTCTCAAATTGGGAAGACTCACCCGAAAAAATGATGATGGATATGGTCTCAAATCCTAGTGCTGTTAGACGTGAACAAAAATAATTAAATGTGTGGTATATTTGAATAAGTTATTATTAAAGGTATGAAAATTAGTTATGTATTTTTTTTAAGTTTAATGTTGAAAGGAGGTGAGGGTTGTTTGAGGGTGTAGTACAATTGAATAAAGGCTTTTTTTTGGTGTGGTGTTAATAGAGGGATATTGATCGGCTTTTTTTTTGGTGTTTTATAATTTAGGTTATATTGAAGTGAGATTAAAGGCTTATGTATATATGTAAATGTATAACGGAAGTATGCAACTAAAATATTGATTTTGTATGTATTACTAGCAAAACCATGTGGTGTGGTGAATTCCTTGGACTTGATTTCTTTTAGAACAAAACAATGTGAGGGGGCGTTTGGTTCGTAGATTTCAAATCCTAGGATTTCAAATTCAATGGAATTTCAAATCCTTTAGAATTTGAAATCCTAGGATTTAAAATCCCATGACTTGTATGGTTGGATATCAAAACCTTTATAAAATTGGAAAAACAAACATTAGAACCATAGCATTAGATTGTCGATTGTTAACCAATGATGGAGAATCGATGATAGAACACTTGACACGGAATCTGCGATGGAGCCAATGTACAAGAACAACTGCTAGACTCCAATCAACAAAGAAAGGTCACCGGTTCTTCCTTTATTCTTGTGATGATAGACGAATACAAGGGAGAAGTTACCAATCAATGTGAGGAAGGAAGGAGACACATAGGCTTTCTATTAGTGTTACAAAAAGCCTCTATAAACCTTTCTCATATATTGAACATGATAGATAGACTTTCTATTTCTTTTTCTGACCATTAAAGGGGTGTGTGGGATTGCTTATTTAAAATAAGTTATGTTTTTTATTGAAAGTGTTTATTAGCTTAACCTCGTCAAAACGGAATTCTAAAAAAATGTTTAGTTTGGCTGAATGGTAGCAAAACATAATAAGTTGGATAAGTTATTTTTTATTGTTCGACAAATAGTCATTATATATGCAATGATGAATTAACTTGTCTAAAACTTTGTAAATTCAATAAGTAAGAAGGAAATGGCTTATCAAAAAGCTTTTTATGTAAGTCAATACGTGCTTAAGAAATCTTTTATCTAAAAACTTCAAATTTGTTATTGCCAACAACAAACCGCAACAAGTCAATACGCATTTTAATAAGCAATCCTAAACATCCATTAAGTTAGCACACTCAAACCCATTAATTAAGTACCTTAATTAAGTTATTTATTTTATTAAATAAACCATTTTATTTAATTTAATAAATAAACCCTATGAATTATTTTTCTCTATTTGATAAATATTAATAACCCTTTTATTTAAATATTTATTCTGACCAACAAGTAATAATTTCTCGCATATCAAATTAATTATTTGTTTCATGTCTTTAATTTGCCCTTTGTAAGTGACCACGTATGTTCGAATATAATTAACAATACAATTTACTTATCACTTGCATATATAATCCAATAAACTCTCATTTGTGCAATGGACAAAAGCAATAATTATCCGGATAGTGTTAATTGTCTAGCAACACGTCACTGCCTCTAACCATACATGAATGTTTGTATCTATAGAATTTACATTAACTATTTAATTAATGTAAAATGCATCGTCGTATTATCTCCCTTTGTTCTGATATCATTGAACATGAGATGTGGATCGAATCATTCTCATATAAGTTAAATATAGGTTTCTCGATTTGAGAACTCAAGTAAGCTTAACGAACTTAATTAAATGTCATCCGGCTACGACCATACATTTACATATATTCGATTCATTGAAGGCACATAGATATCACATTCCAACAAATAGAATAATAAATTTCATGTGTTTATTGCAAGCTTCACATTATATCGGATAGTGGCGTTCATAACTACTTTATTCAGAACATCGTTTAACTACGTCAAGTCACAATGATTCCCTCGTTTATAAGCCAACATAATTCTCATGTCAAATGATATATAGTCAAAACCATTTTCAAGTTTCGCCTAATGATGTCAATCTATGACATGACATCTTGATATCAATCCAATATGCACCACCAGTAAATACACGTGAAATTGTTTCTCAACAAGACACATATCTATTCCAATGGATATTAACCAACATTCACCTTAGTCTTAATTTATAGTTATTCTCGTACTTCTGCAAATGTATTGAATCATTCCATTTTCAAACTTCGATGTATTTTCTTTCAAAAATTCAACCATAATTATCAAACAAAAATTATCAATAATGCTTATAAGAAATCGGGATAATCAAAAGAATTCCTAGATATTTTGAGAATCGTGTAAGTCACTTTCCGTAATTGTTATTTAATCATATGCATGGGTATCACGAAATTCAATACAGCATAATCCTTAGGGACGCTTTATAATTTTTAGACACAAATTGGAAAACAAACATACTAGAGTTGTGTACGAATCTCCAAGATCTTAGTAGACTTCCAAAATGGCGAATCATGGGTATATATACTCATTCTATCCGAAAATTGCATAAGATAGATGAAAATAGCAGCTAAAGAGAATATTCTGAAAAAATTATATGCTTAGGGAACTGCTCACAAAGAGTTTGGGTTATCTAATGGTTGCTGGCAAGTTGAGTTGCTGGCAAGTTGAACAGCTTGAGTTATCATTGACCAAAACCCTAATAACTTCCATAAATATCCTTATTCCTTTATTTTGATCATGTTTTTCCATTTCACTTATGATCCAATATGTTTAGGTTTTGGGGTGTTGTACCTTGACCCCGCGCATGATCGTTTATTGAGACCACTAGCAAGGGGCTCTACCCCTTGACCAGTTCTACCCCTTGACCATGTCATTCTTCTTGTTCGGGATCATACTCGTCTTATACAAATGTGCATTCCACACCACCAAACTTGTATTAGATCAGAGTCTGAATCCCTTTTGGGATTCGTATAAATTTCAATAACTTTAAATAGTTTTGTGACACTAAAATAACAAAACACCATGTGGTGTGACATACGTCTAAATGGGTGTTGTTATCCAAGAAATGGAGATTGTGGCTCCAAACTTAGATTGGGAGTTTCCTCACTATCGTCTCAATAAACGTGTTGGTGGCATGGTGTAGTGGTTCAAGGGTCATGAAAGGAATCATTACATCTATTTGTTCCACAAGTCCTTGGTTGGGTTGAGCTCCACCAAAGCAAATGTACAAGGAGTTTGTAAGGAGTTTGTGTGGTTGCATGTGTCTTCAAAGGATTAGTGGTTGATTACTGATCTACATGTCATCGTACATGGACAAAGTGCTTGTGATGGCAAAGTATGTGGAAGTCAAGGAGAAGTTGAGAGAACTTCTAAGTAGTTGCCCGGTCATGCTTGCAAATGCATTTTCAAATTGAAAGTACATAATGCCGGACTATGTGTTTAAGTCGAGATGAAGAATATAGTTGCATGTTGCTTTGTATAATAAGAAAGTCCAACTCAAGTTGACATTAGACCCTCATATATGTGATTCTTAAAAGTGATATCCTCACACACCGATACTCGATTCCAATTTCCAACTTTTGAGTTCATGTTATGTATTCTCATTTCGTTGTACACATACACCATCAGAAAATAGAGAAACTACATTTGGTGTTCCATTCATTATTTGTACATGATTCTTCTATAATTCATTGTCATATGCTTCTGATTCAACAAAAGTAAACTTAAAAACCATGTTTAACATTTATGGAACTAGAAAAAGTAGATATTTGTGAAACTTTTCCAAATTTGAAGACACTTTATTCTTGTTGAGACATTGTTTGATTCTTGTTGACTCTACGAAATTGGTTAAATTTGTTAATCCGGTAGCCAGTGTGTCATTAAGCAGTAAATAATGTAGCTTTTCAAAGTTTTGAAGCTTATGTTTTTAAGATTAGTGAACCTAATTTTAATCTTGAAATAGGGTGTTGTTTAACCCAAACTTGTTAAAAGTTTATATATATGCTAGAGTAAATTGCAAATTCAGTCTCTGTATTTTACCAAAGTACAATATCTTTATAAAAAAAATTGAAATAATTAAGTAGATTGGTAACAAAAAACTGAAACTAAAAAAGAAATGAAAGTACATTGCTATTTTCTCACATTCAGCCTGAAATAATTTCTCATGAGAGTATGCAATTTTAGTTAACCAACTTGCAAATGAGATACGAGAGTAAATTGAGTGAAACTCAACAGAAATGCAATAAATATATAGATTTAATCCACCTCTAACCAACTACAAGAAATCATAAATAGAAAGAAACATGACTCTAAATATGTCAAATTCTTTTATGTCCAAAAAAAAAAAAAAACTCATAATTTTACCAAAAAATATATTAACTAAGTTTACAAACAAACACACAACCAAACCACGAAAGGAGAAATTTTGCACAACTAACCGAAAACCAAAGCAGATGTATGGATTAGAAGGTGTACATTAATTCTGCCATTTCCTCTCTGTTACAAGCACAAATAACACAATCAGCATAAA
The DNA here is from genome assembly GCA_023525715.1 of Cichorium intybus. NCBI lineage: Eukaryota > Viridiplantae > Streptophyta > Magnoliopsida > Asterales > Asteraceae > Cichorium > Cichorium intybus. The sequence goes on from CM042014.1 coordinate 110,012,991, forward strand.
AATTATGGTGAATAATGATTTTTAAAAAAGTTACCTCGATATTTTAAATAACGGAAAGTCACAAATAAATAAAAGTACGTTGCTATTTCACGTACTTAAACCATTATAAAAAGAATTTTACCTCGATTGTCACTTCCACTTCCTTGAGGTGAAGACCTTTTCAAACGAGGCGAACCGTGTCTACCATTAACCGCACCCGGCATCGAATGTCTCTTTTTCATATACGCGTCTTTCGAATTTACATCCGGACTTAATCTCGGTGAGTTATTAAGAGCTTTTAACCTTGCTGACTCAGTCACTTGCATATAACTCGGTACACAATTACTACTACTACTAATACTACTATCTCTCCCCTCTTGTTCAATCTCAGAACTCTGTGACCCAAACGAATTCCTCCTTTTTCCACTCTTACCCTCCCTCGGTAAATTCTCCAAACTACCCCTCAACACAGGGGATAACTTCTTACTATTCGACCACACCTTCGGTACCCTTTTATCGGTTTGAGAATTGAGATGACTTGGAGGGGTTTGTTGTGATTGTATTGGAGATGGTTCCGGGGACGATTTGGGGATTTGGTTGGTGTTGTATAGAATGGAGTGAGTTAACTCGGTGCCTAGAAGGTTGTGTTCTTCGATGGTGATGGAGTGAGTCGACTCGGTGGCGGGAAATTTGGATTCTGATGGGTCGGGTGAGTCGAGCATGGAGGTGACCGAGAGTTCGGTCCCGCATTCTGAGGTGGCGGTTTGACCGACTTTTAAGCTTTCGTAAACGGGTTCGGTGGTTTGGGTTTGGGTTTGAGTTTGAGTCGCCACGTCAGCGATGGGTTCGGTGGTGGTGGAAGTCAACTCTTTGAACTTTGACTGGGCTGCTATGAATGATGGATTACTTGCTTTTTTTGATTTTTTTTCGTTGGGATCGGGTTGTTTGGGTGGGTCGGTGTCTGTTACGGGGTTTTGTGGTGATGTGGGCCCGGTGGTCAAAGTCAAAGGTTTGGCTTCGTTGACTTTGACTTCGGGAGAGGAAACGGACATCCATCTTTCTAACCATTTCCAAGTGGGGTCTTGTTTTGAAGGATCGCATTTGATGTTGATTTGTTTGGTTTGTGGTGTGGATTCCATTAGCTTTTTATGGAAATAAGAATGTTAGGTTTTGTAATTAGTATTCATTTGAATAAAGGGTATAAAAGTCAAAATGTTTTAGAAGGTGAAAAAGGGTACCTGGTTGGCGAATTTGTTACTGAGAAGCTTCTCGATGGAGATATATGTGGGATGTGGCTTGGTGTTGGAACTTTTTATTCCCTGAAAGAAAATAGAAATTCAATTCCATTCTTCTTTTTTTATTAGAAAACAAAAAATGTCATTGTTATTTATGTTGAGATGAATAAAAACAGAAATTCAATTATATACAATAAACGAAAATAGATTAAAATAGTAAATAATTTTAGAAGTTCTTTAATTCTCATTTAAATTTTATTCCATTTTCTGGCAATCAAACGCGTCATCACATTAATATTACAATTCCATTCGTTCCAAAAACATTCTACAGACCAAACATCTCAATATTAATAATATAAAAAAATTACTCGCAAACATCATAGCAAATGAAAGAAAAAAAAAACTAAAGTTATCATCTTTATTCATATCATTAAGTAATGTATAATAGTTGTTGGGGAAATGACCTCAATGCTCCCTAAAATCCTCCCAATAACAATAATAGAAAAGTAATTGGACACAAGAATATAAGTGGAAAACTCCAAAGAAACTAAAGTTATCATCTTTATTCATAATTTTATATCACTAAATAAGTATGATAGTGAGCTCGTGTGCATCAAATTAAACCATGGGATACTATAAACAAGTCCCAACTATTAATTATTCATTTAAAATGAAAAAATACAAAAATAAACATTTAATTTACCTTTCCTTGAATAGATGATCTTTTAACAGACAAATTAGCATGACGTGTACGAACAAGAACTTGCATTTTGACAATGGCTTGAATACAACGCAAAGTTCCAGCAGCACGACAACGGACTAAATGCCCTCGAATAGCAGCTTGCAACTTCACCACTTTCTCAAGCCTCACAAGTTCTCTTTTAGCCTAAACATTAATATAAAATAAATAGTCAAATATTATTCAGCATTACGATTGACACAAGGATAAAATGGTCTTTTTCATACGTTCAAAATGTTCATTCAGTCAAAAAATAGAAACAGTCTTTGTTAACACCATGATTGAAGTTATTGGTAACAAACAACTTAATTAAAAACGTACCAAGAATTTTCTAACCGCAGCCTGTATGACAATAATGGAAGATTCATCAAAACTGGATTCAACTTTAACTTCATCTTCATCAGCAACTTTTGTCACCAAATTAGACACTGTACTCTCCTTTGTAGTTGAAGTTGAAACCCTAGAAAACTCTTCTGTTTCTGTCCATTGGTCTGTAGAAGTTTTCTCACTGATGATTGCTTCTGAGTTGATTATAACAGGTTCTGAGCTCTTTTTATCTTCAGAAGAATGTATTTCTGTTATAACAGTGTTACTTAACACTCGATGCCCTGGTGATTTTTTACGAAAACTCCATCCTCTTTTATCGGTGGTTACTTTATTCTGAAAGTATGTTCACAAAAGTTCATTAAGTTAATGAATAAATACACATAAATTCAACTGAGTTGTAATATATATCGTTTATAGCACTGAATTTTATAAAGTTAATATTAGGAAGTAGGATGCAAACTTAGAACTCAATTCAATGAAAAAGTTTCAAAAATTATTAGTATCGTGAAACCCAAACACACGCATCAAATTCAAATCGAGCATCTTTTGGAGTTGTTTTATCGCTCAGTGATCCGTCATTTCCGATTTATCAAAAATACAATGAATTGAAAGTTCGCTTTACAGAATATCGAGATATGACTTAAAACAGAGAAAATACCTCCGAAGAAGCATCAAGATCGTCTCTATCGACAGATTCAGAGCTGCCGGCACAAGCAATGATTTTGAAGCAATATCCGCTAGATCTTCCCATTTTTCAAGCTGTGTATATACTTTAATCGAGAAATAAGTAGTTTGAGCTATGTTATGTGCGTTTTATCCACTCACATTTCACAGTTGCGAGGAGCTATTTTGTTTCGCCATTGTTGGAACTTGCACCAGCAAGTGGAGAGTGAGAGAGAGAGCTGGGGAGGTTGGTATGACTCGGACGTAAACATGCTCCTTAAATCTAGTTAAATTTGAGTTCCGATTCCGCCCTTTATTTGCCGTTCCGTTTCCCTGTTTGCAACGGAAATATAATTTGTTTATTGTGAGGGAAATAAATTGAAATTCAAATATCAAAAATTGGTTTGATGGATACATTTGATAGTAAAGTTGTTAAAAATTGACAATTTTTCTAATACCGGTTTATGTTTTGTAAGAATATAATTGTAAAATTGGACGGACACGAAAGCTCCTATCAAAATGAGTTACTCTCTAAATTTGTTTACAATGTATCATGCACTACAAGTTATAGTTTGGTATTGATTAAAACTAGGGTTGAGTATGGGTAGGTTTTCACCCTAAACCGAACCCAAACCGATTAGCAGTTTTGAATATTCAAAACTGAACTCACACTCAAACACATTGGTTTGGTCTCTCGATTTTGGGTTTTGTCGGTTCAGTTTCAGTTTTAAACTGAATCCAAACGCAAACCTTGGATTTTGTTAAGTATATATAGATGATGTCACACCCCTAAACCACGTTGGCGGAATCGTCGGAGGACGGAACGAATCATAGTATCACAATCATTGCATACATTGAAACATAAATAGATAAACAACCATCATACATTATGTTCGGAAAGTTACATTGTTCAAACGTTATTGTTTCAACCCAATTACATTATGAAAACAAAATAAACAAAAAAGACGTCTTCACGTCCCATCTCAAAAGGTTAGTCGTACCTGACTAATTGTTACCTGAGAATACAAGTAATTTTGCAAGTGTCAACATTACGTTGGTGAGTTCATAAGATTTTTGTAATGAGAAACTTAATAATTCCTTTGGGAAAACCCATAGCGTATGTACCAAGAAAAACGGTATTTTCTTTAACGTTATTGTAGTTTTAAATCCATAAAACCCTTGTGTAAGTAAAAACCATACTTATCGGTATCTTGATAAAATGTAGTTTTAAATTTCATAATAAATGTACTTATATTTGTATCTTGATAAAATATGGTTTTAAATTCCATAAAACTCGTATGTATAAGTAAAACATACTTATATTTGTATCTTGATAAAATGTAGCTTTAATCTCATAAAACTCGTATGTATAAGTAAAATCATACTTATACTTTGTATAAAGCAACATGTAGTTTTATATTTACATAAAACCATTTGAAGATAATTTTCCCCAAACTCAAGATATTCGCTGTTGTTCATGTGAGTTATTATAACATCGCTATGACCTGATGGCCTGGCACGACGTTCTTCAGGCATCGTAGTGTTAAGACATTTGTCACCCCAGACCTGCCGGTCTAGCTATAGTTAGCAGCTTAGGTGCGGGATTGTCAATCCCATATAGATCTATATACAACTATCTCGCTCATGAATGATTAAGGTTATAACCCAGGACTTAATGTCTACTTCTTTTAGTACTGTGAAGAAATGTCTCACATAACTACCCAACGTGATGTTTTATCCTAGTTCGTATTGAAATGAATCCCTTTGTATTTGTAATTATCAATGTACCCATGATAATTATAACATAAAACCTTATGTTTAGAAAACTCCTTGTATTTGTAATTATCAAAATGTACCAATGATAATTATAACGTAAAACCTGACTTGTAAATGTATAGAAAACTCTTTGTATTTGTAATTATCAAAATGTACCCATGATAATTATAACGTAAAACCTTACTTGTAAATGTATTGTAAACCCCTTTGTATTTGTAATTATCAAAATGTACTCATGATAATTATAGCATAAAACATTACTTGTAATTGTATTGTAAACCCCTTGTATTTTTAATCATCAAAATGTACCCATGATAATTATAGTGTAAAACCTTACTTGTAAAATGTATTGAAAACTCACTGTATTTGTAATTATCAAAATGTATCCATGATAATTATAGTATGTAATAATTATATATTTATATAATTATTTTTCGTATTTCTGTCGTATCTTTGTCGTTCGTTCCATAAATTATACTCATTATAATTTATATAAATATTTTCGTCATGTTAGAGTATTTAAGCCTAAAAGATGTTAAGTAGTTGAAATGTGCAATTTCTTACATCTAAGGCACTAAATATAACTAACGGTATAAATATATAATTTATCAAACATGTCATGGCAAGTTGTTAGTTTTGGTCATTTTACATAAGTGATGGCAACATTTTAGTTCTTGTCATTTTGTCAAAATGATGGTAATTCTTTCAAATGGTCATTTTTCATATACTATACTTTGAAAATAGTCATTTTTGTGTTAAATATCAACTTCATTGTAAAAAGTCATTTCTCAAGCTTATTACGTCATTATAAGTCCAAATAGTTGTTATTACGTCAAAAATAATGTTTTTCTTATAAGGGCATCTCCAACCAATCTCTAAAAATAGAGTTACTCTATTTTTTACTCTATTTTGCTTCAACCCCACTCTATAACCAACACTATATTTGGGTATTTGAATAGTATTACTTCAAATATAGAGTAATACTATTCATTTACATCAAATTTAGATTTAATGTTTCACTTGTCATTTTTAGTCCTCAAGTTTTTATTTTATACATTTATAGTTTATTTAAATATAATAACAAATATTTACAATCATATCATATATTAAATGATATAATTAGTTATAATTAACAAATTTGAATATTTATATAGGGTTATTGCTACTGTAGCCCTATAAACTCTCGATTTTAACCCGATTTGGTCATTGAAGTTTTTTTTGCGCAATAGACCCTTAAAGTTTTAAAAAACGTGTCAAATTGGGGGAAATGGAGGGTTTTAACAGGTTAGCCGGTTGATGTTGATGACATGGAATCTGTTTATTATTCTTATTAAAAATCAATTACCAGGTATATAAAGGTTTCATAAAAAGGTATTCATCGGTACCCTAGAACCAGAAAACGAACCACAACACGAACCACAAAAGAGAAGGTGAAACTAGGGTTTATATGTGATTCGACTTCAAGGACCAGATAAGCTGAAGAAATGACGACTTCGAACCTTGATCCTGAGGGAGCATATGCAACTGTGGAGCTCAATTATCAAGGGGTGTTTCGTCGATGTCCTTTCTCTTATGAAGATGGTATGAAATTATTTTTACGGGACATGAGTAGGCTAGTATGAACTATGCTGAGTGGTAACTTTCTTGGAACATTTCATGCATGAGGATTGTAAGAAGCTTTACTACTGTGAGCCAGATAAACCCATGTATAAAGGCCTTCGGCCTATTACAAACGATATAGAGTACGCTAGTTTTATTTTCATTGCTTTTGGTACGCTTGGGAAAATATCGTTATTTGTAGATCATATTGGTGATGAATTAGATGATTGGGTTGATTATAAAAAAATGAGGAACATGATTCATGTATTGAAGGTGGGGAAAATGGAGATGATACAACCACCCTGAGGGATGTTGCCTTGGATTATATTGACGAACCAATCAATATGAACAGAACATCAGGTGATATGTTCCTTAGTAAACTATGTGCTCAGGAAGATGAGGATGAGAACCAAAATATTGGTCCAGATGATGAGGGAGAAATAAAGAATCAATTCAATGGAAAAAGCAAAAACCCATACTTGGTATGAGGTTTAAGAACCCTGCCCAACTAAAACATATGTTGTGCAACTATGCTGTGGCTAATGGGTACCAACTTTGCTTTGAAAAAAATGATAGTAAAAGACTGTTGGTCAGGTGTTGTAAGGGTGAATGTTCATTCAGGTTATGGGCCTCGGGGATGACTGAAGAGGAAAGTTTTCAGATTAAGTCTTTGAAGATCGACCACAATTGTGCAAGGAATTTTAAGTTGGGGTCACTAGTAACATATGTATGGATAGGGAGTCACTATAACAAGGAGATTATAGCTAGGCAGAAGATGAGTGTAAGGAAATTAAGACTTGAGGTTGTGAAAAAATTTGGTATTCAGGTGAGTCTTGGGCAATGCAGAACAGCAAAAAGTTATACACTTCAACTTATAGAAGGCAATCTAGTTGATCACTATGCCAAGCTATGGTCATATGGTGAGGAGATAAGGAGATCCAATCCAGGGTCCAGTGTGAAGATTAATGTGAACTGCATGTCAGATGGGAAGAACTACTTCAGCAAGTTCTATGTTTGTTTTGATGGAGTAAAAAAGGGATGGCTACAAGGGTGTAGAAGGGTCATAGGTCTTGATGGATGTTTTTTTAAGGGTATTTGTAAAGGATAATTGCTAAGTGTTGTGGGCAGGGATGCTAATAACCAGTTATTCCCTATAGCATGGGCAGTTGTTTGTGTGGAGAACAAAGAAAATTGGAAATGCTTTTTGGACAATCTAATGGACGATCTTGATTTAAGATTAGGAACTATAATTACCTTCATTTCAGATCAACATAAGGTATTAACATCCCTTTAGTATACATTTTTATTTAAATTGTTATATTAACAATTGTTATTGTTATATATCATTGCTAATACTGTGTCTTATCAGGGTTTGATTGAAGCAGTGAAAGAGATGTTGTCATATGCAGAGCACATGCAATGTGCTAGGCATATTTGTCATAACCTAAAGAAAAGGTATAGTGGAGCCCAGTATGAAACCTTGTTTTAGAAAGCTGCCAATTATTCAACTGAAGCATCCTTTAAGGCTACCATGAAGGAACTTAATGTGTTGAACCCGAATGCTTATAAGTATATGATGGATAGAGACCCAAAAACTTGGTGTAAAGCATATTTCCAACCAGGAAAATGTTGTGATTCTATTGAGAATGGGATGTCTAAAAGCTTCAATGCATTAATTGTGGAAGCTAGGAAGAAACCAATAAGCACTATGCTGGAAGAGATTAGGTTGTACATGATGGATCGACTCTACAACCTGAAGCTAAAGGGACAGACATGGGGTAATTAGGTATGTCCAGCCATAAGGGACAAACTCAATGAACTTAAAGTTCATCAGAGGCATTGGCATGTTGGACTAAACCAGTTTGAGGTTAGAGGTACATCTGATGCATTTAAAGTTGTTCTTGAAAGGAAAACATGTTATTGTAGAATTTGGCAACTTAATGGATATGGGTGTGTTCATTTTGTAGCATGTATATGTTATCTGAATAGGGATACGGAAAGCTATGTAGACAAAATGTTTACAAGCATGGCATATATGAAATCATATAAGTATAGAATTAAAGGTATGAATGGAAGTAACATGTGGCCTGAGACATCATATATTCCACCTGTGGCTAGGAGGATGCCTGTAAGACCAACTACAAAACGAAAGAGAGATGTTACAGAAGACCAAAGTGGGCATAGGGTGTCTAAAGTGGGAGACTAGAAAAACTAAACATCAGAAAAGGTAAGAAACATAAGCATAGTGAACAGGTGGCTGGGAATGCAGGAGGTAATGTTGGGAATCAACAAGGGTAAGAAACATCAGAAAATGTAAGAAACATAAGCGTATAGAAAACATTTTCAAATATAAATTACATTTTCCATAACATAAACACTTACTATAAATACAGAAGATGCTTCTGCATCAGGTTAGTGTAGCTTGTTATATATGTTTTATACAAAATGCCCCTCATAAGGGGACAATGTAGTGTTTTCATACCTGCATTGTCAATTACCTAACCCAAACAACCATTTTCATAACTAACTTCCCCAACCCACCTTATCTAACCCAAACCACCATTGTCAAAAGCCCCATATCGAATACCAAAAGATGGTTGGACTCATATCCATCAACCCTAACCAAAATACCTATATACACCCACGTACATACAACATTGTTACCAAAAACCCCCATACTTACCAAGACCACCAAACCTAAACCCCCCATCCTTAGCAAAAACCAGAAACCCCCATCCATCACATTCGCTTTATCAACTTAAATAACTTACCACCACCAACACAGCCAAACAAGCAACTACCTTCTTCAACCTCCAAATGAAGGCCTTTAGCTCCAACACTTCTCGATCATGTTGTGCCCTCTCCAGGGATGTTGCCTCGTCCCTTTTGGACAGCTCAAGATTGTATTATTCCTTTTGCTGTATAACGACCCCCTCTAGCTCACCAATCCTCCTTCTGTAATTACCGATCACCATCGCATCCTCCCTACCATCAGCCTTTCACTTAGTTGACAACAACTGCTTATAGTGTCCATCTTCTTGAGCATCATCTTTCCATTCGAAAAACCTACAGTTCTTCTTCGATGTCTGATGGAAAATTAAAAAAAATTAACTTTTCAAAATTAGGGTTTTCTTACAAATAAATCGCCACTGCTTTCTGCTTTCTACGTTAATAATGATAATCTAAACATCTTTTTTATAAATGAACATGGGATAAAGATTTACCAATGAGTTTTGGCAGTTCCAAAACCTACGTCCAGGGTTTCCGTCACTCCACGAGGTTCTTTCGACCGGTTTCATCGGTGGGTCACAATAACAGTCCAGTGGCTCACCTTGTGCATTGTACCTCTGACGAAACCACGAGGTTGAACCTAGATTTGAGAGCTTTCGGAGGACGAAGACATCGAGCTGGGAGAAGATTTCGCTCGTTTTAGGGTTTTCGATGTTGGCAAAAAGGGTAACAAAAATTTCGGATCTGATTCAATCAAGGGACTCATCGTCCCTGTTGGCAAGCCTACGTAGAGCTGACTCGGCTTCACGTGGTTAAGAATTTCCACATCATCAAGCCAAGTGGACCAAACCGGTTATAACCTTTAACATTTCATGAATTTCCCCAATTTGACACATTTTTTAAAACTTAAGGGTCTATTGCACAAAAAAAAGTTCAAGGACCAAACCGGGTTAAAATCGAGAGTTTATAGGGCTACAGTAGCAATAACCCATTTATATATCAAAGATTGTCGATTCTAACAATTTCTTGCTCGATATAAATGTACTAAAAATAAAGAAGTTCACTTCAATATTCGGAATGTGTTAGTCGACCATTTATGAGAAATTTATTCGACCGCATAAATATGTTTTAACTATTTAAATGTATGTGCAATATTTCTATAAATGCATGTATAATATTTATTTAAGAGTGTATTATAAATATACTGTTGAAAATACGATAACTGATCTCCACGAGTAAGGTTTTTAAGCCTATTACCGTGTGACAGATATGTATTTTATCTATAATATGCGGAATAAATAAGAGTTGCGGAATAAAGTAAAATGGTAAATCTAAACTAGACAGTATTTAAATAGACAGAAAGCGGTAAATAAAGTAAAAGTTAGAAGTTAGAGGTTAGATGTAATAAACGCCATTATCAACGATAACGTGTTTTTACAATAAGTAAAAAGGTTAGAAGTTAGAAGTTAGACGTCTCGGTTAAATACAGTCCACATATGTTTTGGTTGTCACGGTTCAATTCGGATGTATTTGAGATTTGGTACAGTTGATTTATAACAGTTTAAATAAATCAACAACGACACAAATAATTTCAAAAGAACTTATCGATAGCTGATGAAGATGGCGTTTTCTTTGAAGCGTCGATTCTCGTTCTTTACGGTAGGATGAGGTTTGGTAGTTTTTGGTGTTTGGTGAAATGGGTTTTTGGTGTCGGTTTAATTGAGATGCACGGGGTTTTTGTGGTTTAGTTTTCGTGTATGTATTTGGTAGTAGGTGTGTAGGTTTTGTAGTTTGGTATTCGTGTTGAGGTTGTTTAGAGGTTTGAAGTTTGGTGTCGAGTAGAGGTTTTGTTTGGTGTCGGGTAGAGGTTTTGTTTGGTGTCGGGTAGAGGTTTTGAATGGTGTTGGGTAGAGGTTTTGTTTGGTGTCGGGTAGAGTATGGGTGTAGCGGTTTTGTTTGGATGTGGATTTTCTTTGGTTGAAAATAGTTTTCTAGATAGTTTTGGCAGGTTTTTCACTCTTTGGACGTAGGGTAATATTGGTGCTTGAAGGGTATGGTGTGGTGTATGATTTTCTGCACAAGAATGGCAAGAGGTTTGCATCTTATTTATAGTCACTGAACACAGCGTTCGCGTCGCGACCCGGAGGTCCGTCGCGTCGTGAAGGTGCCTGTGTCGGGGTGCTTTTGGTCGGCCACTGGTTAGTGCGTTGGGTTGGTAGTCTCGCGATTAGAAAGTTGGTGGTGTCGCGTTGGAGTCTTCGCGTCGCGACCACCATCTCCGTCGCGTCGCGATCGCTGTGGAGTTTTGGTCTTCTGCTTTGCTTCTTCTTCACGTCGCGACCATGGCTTCTGTCGCGTCGTGATTGCTGTAGCAGTGTGATATTTTGTATTTTGCTCTTTGGTTTGTAGCGTTACTTCCTCAGGTTTGGATGTTTTCTCAAAGTTTCTCGGGTCTTGATTTATTCTTGTTTTTGATCTCGAATCCATGCAACCTGAAATACTGATAATATTTGTTAGAAAACATTTCGACTTATTTCAGTGATGGTCACATAAAAACATTATTCAACAATTTCCCCCTATGTGATCATTACTGAAATAAGAACAGATTAAAAGGTTAAGGTTGCAAATTCTTGTAATTTGGATAAAACATTTATAAAACCATATCACTTGTTTTGAAAGAGTGTGACTAGATTTTACTTATGTTTTGAAAAATGTTTGTCAAGAATATTTGTTTCTGAATGTTTCATGTTCAATTATCAAAAGGTTTTTGTATATGTACTTTCATAATATTCCTTAAGATTTTATAACATTTATAAAGACGACAAGTGATCTTGATAGGTCGATTCAGATGAACTCTCATAGGTATAGCTCACACTTGACTGAGGTGTTTTGGTTGTTCTGGGTGCAGAACGGGTGTATAATCACTAAAGATGAGTGATATCTCTCAGTTTTGAAGGTGTTGACTTATGCTTAATGTGGATTTATACCTATATACTTTAGTCACTTGGTCTTCATATTAGATAATCAATCACATAAGACTGGTTTCGGCATTACTCAGAGGGTTTCTTCATTCATGCCATTGATGTTCACTCTCTCTCCGTCGGGAAATACATGTAGAGGGGTTTAGAAATTTTCATAGTGCAGTTTGCAACTAAGAATATTCAATTATGAAGGCTACAGTATCCCGGTAAATCTTCGGTTTTGAACAGCTATATTTGATAAAGCTTTTGAGAATTCGTTGTTTTGAGAGGTGTCTGTCTTGATGGATTGTTGTTTGTAAATCTTCCTTTTTTTTGGTGAGGTGTTTACCTTTGTCTTTATCTATCCTTGATTTGTGTGAATACACATTGTGTAAAAGATATCTGATGTGGTTACCATTGTGATTTGTTGACAGCTTTTGTTGGATATGACTTTGTCGTTTCTTCATTTGTCAGATTCGTTATGCCAGATGATCAGTCTTTTCTTTGAAGTGGTTTGATTGAGGATAGGGATAGGTGATATAATAGACAGTTTGTCTAATATATAAGAAAATGAAAGTATCGTCCCTGGTCATTTTGATATCTAAGCAAAAATGAGACTAGCATCACGGTATAAGAGTATAAATCCTATAAGTCATCATGAAAACACCTTTGCTCACAGAAATGAATTCCACTTAGCAGTTAAAGACGAGGCACAATTTCTCACATGGGTTTGGTTTTCATCTGAATCTCCTGATCTTATGTCCCTTTACAGATAAAATCGTTATAATTGAAATAAATTCAAAGGGAATAGGAGAATATACATAAAAAATGTTTGAAATTTGAACCTTCTCTTTAATTAAGAATCAATATAACTGAGAACATTCATCGAGCATAATTATCTGAAATTTTAGTCAAGAAGATGTTAATCACATGGTTTTATAAAGATTTTAAAAAGATAAAACTTTTTTTTTTAATTTTTGATTTTTGATTATGTGGATGTTTTTGGAAAATTTTCGTTATTTGAATGTTTTTGGAAGATTTTGGTTATTTGAATGTTTTTGGAAAACTTTGGTTTGGTAGTTAGAATGGGGTAACGAGAGTTCCCCCATAAATGATGCATTGAGATTATTTGGATAGGTGGATTGGGGTGTTTTAGGAGGGTTCTGGTTTTGGTGGTTCCCCCTCGACTGGATCCGCATCATTTTGGTTTGATTGTGAAGTTTCTGCATCGGAGGTAGTGTGGGTTTGAAGTCTTGTAGAAGGCTATGGTTTGTTGTCATATGCTTGGAACGGCCACTATCGTTATACCATGTATCATCCTTGGGCTCTCCAGCACTAAGTACCTGCAATTAGAATGAAAGTTTAGGTACCCAAACCATGGTGGGTCCTGATTTGTTAATGGTTTTCGGTGATTTGAAATCATTATGGTTTCTGTTAATTGGACGAAGTGGTTGAGGCTTGATTTGACTTATCAGATTTTCCCAATTTAAGATTTGTTTTTGAAAACATGTCAGTTGAAATGGTCTTTGATTTTGTGAAAGATATCCTATATGTGAAGATCCGTTTGATAACCTTTCTTTGTATCTGTGATTTGGATGATTTTGAAAAACATTATGATGATGGAATGGAATTTGGTGAAATGATGATTTCTGAAAATTCCTTGAGAGATTGAAGTTTATCTCTTGAAAGCAACTTTGAATTGGTTTTTGAAAAGGTTTTTGTTTTGGATTAAAAGTTTGTTTTTGTGGCACAGAAGCTGGTTTTAAAGGTTTCTTTTGGGTTTGTTTGAAAACTTTGGGTTTGCTTTGTTCCATTTGAAGAGCAATTGGTATCAGAGCTTGTGTGATTTAATCTGAAATTTTTGTCGAGAACTTTTGTGTAGCGTTTTTATAAACCACCAATAAGTTTCCTTTAAAAATTTCATCTTAATATCACTTGTTCAAAACAAAAAAAATTAAAAAAAAATTTAAAGATCTTAAAATTTTCAAAAAAAAAAAAGGAAAAACAAGATCAACCCAAAAATGTCTTCCACAACCTACTCAAAAGCTCCATATGTCATCGATCAGGTATGGTCTATGATCTCAGAAATCGGTCTTTCAAAAACACCATTTGAGTCCCACATGACTAAGATTGAGAACAGTTTGAAAGCTGATCTCAAACTATATCATGACACCAACCAAAATCTATTCCTAACAGAATCCAAACAAGATGTGACTTTTGGAAATAACATGACTGCAAGAATCAAAGGTTATGGAAACATAACAAATGGTCACTTCACCATCAAGAAAGTAGCCTACGTTGACGGCCTGAAACACAACCTAATCAGCGTATCACAACTTTGTGACAACAATCATGAAGTTCTTTTCACCAAACAGCGAAGCATAATCACGGATGCCAAGACCAAAGCCATTCTAGTGAATTCTGATCGTCTAGGCAACATGTATCCACTAGATATGGACCTTATCTATGGAAAACCAGACATCTGTCTCTTATCCAAAGCTTCAGCTGATATTAGCTGGTTGTGGCATCGTCGTCTTTCCCATCTCAATTTCGGCTACATCAACAAGTTGATTGCAAATGATCTTGTTCGCGGACTGCCGCTTCTGAAACTTGATAATGAAACTCTTTGTGCAGCTTGTGAAGGAGGAAAACTGTCCAAATCCTCTCATAAAAGCATTTCTGAATCTAGTGTATCCGAACCACTAGAACTATTGCACATTGATCTTTGCGGCCCTGCAAAAACCCAAAGCATAAAAGGGAAGAAATACATCCTTGTTATTATTGATGATTACTCACGCTTTACTTGGGTTTTCTTTTTAAGGCTAAAGTCAGAAGCACCTGAAGAAATAATCAACTTCATCAAACAGATTGAATTAAAGCTCAAACGACCAGTTCGAAGAATCCGAAGTGACAATGGTTTAGAGTTCAAAAACATAACTCTAGACTCATTTCTCAAAAACAAAGGCATCGAACACAACTTCTCAGCCCCTTACACTCCTCAACAAAACGGCGTTGTTGAAAGAAAGAACCGAACTCTGTGCGAAGCTGCAAGATCAATGCTCATCTTTGCTGATCTGCCACAATACTTCTGGGCAGAAGCAATAGCCACAGCTTGCTACACTCAAAATCGTTCTTTAATCCATAAACAACTTCATAAAACACCATATGAAGTCATTAACAACCGAAAACCAAACATCAAATTCTTTCATATTTTTGGTTGTCGATGCTTCATAAAGAATAACAAAGATCCACTTTTGGACAAAACTTTCAGAATCGCGGTTTTCAAAATAATCACAACTCTTATAATAACCAAAGTTCTGGATTTCAGAAAAATCATTCACAACAATCTCAACAGAAACTACTCAAACATAAATTCTGTATCTATTGCTAACAGTATAGGTTCAGGTACTCGAGCACCCATTCTTATTCCCGAAGAATATAAATCATGGGTAGGTCGTATGAATCTTCATCTCAACTCTATAAGTGAAGACGTGTGGAAATGTGTAGACGGATCTCTACCAGATAACATGACCTCTCTTACAAGTAACCTGGATATACTGAATGAAAGGAAGAAACTTGAACTTCAAGCCAAAAAGGAACTTGTTTCTGGAATACCCCACAGTATTCTAAGCCAAATGAATGATATAATCCTTTTGACTGCAAACCAAATTTGGCAAACTTTGAAAAATCGTTTTGAAGGAAATGAGAGAATCATTGGAAACAAGAAAACATCTGTTTTAAACGAATTTGACAACTTCAAAATGTTTTCACATGAGACCATCCATGATGCTCATGACAGATTCAATCTCATTACCATCAAAATGAATAATCTGGGCATCAAAAAGTCACAGCATGAGATAAACCTCAAATTTTTAAACAACCTTTATGAAAGCTGGAAAATGGTCAAACTAATCATTCAGGGAAATCCGGCAATTCATACTGAATCTTTGTACAATCTGTACGGAGAATTACAATCGTATGAATCCTCGATTGACCCACCAACGTCAACTTCTTTTGGAGGACCACTTGCTTTGTTGTCAACATCCTCTCAAAACCAAACACATTTTCATGATCAAAGTCAAATTGATCAAAACCAAGCTTTTTCAAGTAATTCTTGTGACTTGTCTGATCCAAATAATGAAATTGATTACCAACAATTGTGCGCTTTGGTAGCAAACACTAATCTCGAAAGATTTTTGCCACATCATAATCAATCAAACTTCAGACCAAATTTTCAACATATACTTTTATTATTTAATAAATTTTATATTTATAAAATCATAATTTCTTCAAATTAATTGTATACGAATAAATTATTTTATTATTAAGGTTTTGATAACATAATTTAAAATACTATTACAATAAAAAGATAGAGTAATTATATATTAAAAGTTAACAAATAGAATGGGAGATTTTGACAATTTTTGTAAATATAGAAAAAAATATGCTAGGAATATACATTTTAAAGTAAAAATAGTGTGAAAAATAGAGGTGGATTGGAGATGATCCACGTTTTACACCATTTTTTACTTCAAAAATAAAGTAAAAAAATAGAGGTGGGCTGGAGATGGTCCAAATGGTTATTTTTCATGTGAAGATAATAACAACATATTTATTTGGATCATTTTAGTTACATAAACATTTACATTTGATTTTTGTCCATCATTATATGACAAAATAGTTTTTATAACTATTTAAGTGAAAAAGGTAATTTCATGTCTTTTTGCCAAAATATCATATAGTGTACCATTTTTATGACCATTTCATCAACATAGTAAAACATTAAGTTTTGTTGGTGACAAAGGTATGTAAAAGTCTTGATGTTAGTTTCTTAAACTAAATATGTATTTTAGTTTATTTTAACACATTTTATACCAAACACTTATATAGTAAGATGACCAAACATATGAACAAGTCATATTTCGAGAACAAAACATATATTCTTAATACTTGTATTTTCCCCCATAAAACATTTAAAGAGATTAAAAAATGTGGGGTATAAACTCACCCTTGAAGCAAATCTTGAGTTGGAGAAGAAAAGATCAAAGCTTAGCAACTTGGAGATGGCTTGATCTTCAAAATAGTCTATGGTTCAAGATCAAGAATGTGAATAAAAGAACAACCAAGAATGATAGTATAAATGATATTGAAAGCTTGGTATGGACATGAACTTACCAAGATCTTCTTGAAAAACCCTTGAAAAGGCTTGGAACCACTTGGAACTTCTTGATGATTTTAGATAGAATGAGAGAAAATGAAGTTGGAGATCAAAGGAGGGTGTGAGAGGCCTTCATGGGCAGAGATTTATGAAGGGAGGGGGAAGGAGATGGTGTCTTGCATGGGAAATAAGCATGGAGTGGTCTTGTGATTATAATAATCAAGATATGGCTCATGGATTATTATATTGGATTGCATATCTTTGAAAGATGATGATGGTAATGGTGAGGGTAGGGTAGCCGGCCCATGGGGGGGGGGGGGTAGGGTGGTGTTCTAGCCTTTTATAAATAATACACATGTTTTATATAAACCTTGATGCTTTTTATAAATAGCGGTAACACATTTTGCGTATTTTTATAAGTTTTGGGAAATTTAATTACTAATAAATATGTCAATCAATATTAATCATAAAATATTAGTAAACATCTATTTAGATTGATTCCCAATTTGTTAGGCAAAAATATACGCGTTTAAGCGCGGTATTCTTCCGCATACGCGATATTTGGCATTTTACTGGAATATTAATCGGGCTATGAAATTAAATACTAGACCATATTACGCTTCATAATATGTGTTCCGTTATTTCATATTTAATGTTTAAGGCATTATGTAATGTATTTTAATGTCTAAATCCTGTGTATGTTTATTGTTCCCAAAGATCGAACTGTTGTAACTTTTACATGCGAACTCCGTTTTCGATGTTCTATATGTCTACAGATTCGTGAGTACGAGCAAATCGTGTTATGGATATTATTTATACTCAAATAATATTTGAGTGTTTACCGAATTTCTATGCTACTGTAATTCATTATACATATTTATAGCGTTTGCTCGATAATTGTTTTCAACTAGCGCAAGTAGTGTTATAATATTCAATAATAAAACACGAAGGTTATGAAAATTACATTTCAACATTTTAACCTAATTTTTAAATTGACTTTTTTGACTTTCCTGACTTTTGTTGACCGAAATTTGACGGTTGTCACAGATGAGGAGGATTGCAAATGTTTTATCTTACAATTAAAGTAGGATCCTCAAACTATGTTTTAAAAGATTACACATGTTAAATCTACAAAATGATAGGCATGTGGATCTGATGAACCGGGTGTGCAGACTGATGTTGGATCGCTCGGTGATCATGTTTCTCGATTACATCATTATCCACTCGTATACAAAGGAGGACAATGAGATGCACATACACGAAGCCTTAGAGATGTTGAGAAGGGAGAAGTTTTACGCGAAATTCTCCAAGTGTGAGCTCTGGCTATGAGAGGTTCAGTTTCTAGGGCATATGGTGAACCAGAATGGGATAATGGTCGATCCGACCATATTTTTAGCAGTCATGCAGTGGCAGGTGCCGAAGACAACCATCGAGGTCAAGAGTTTCCTCGGGTTGGACGAGTATTATCCGTGATTTATTCAGGATTTTCTCCAAGATTGCATGACCCTTGACCCGACCGACTAAAAAGGCAACATTTTTTAGTTGGGTGACACACAGCAGGACTTTTGAGGAGTTGCGGAGGCGATTGTGCAAGACTCCAGTTTTGACCTTGCCAAAGAGGGTGGACGATATGGTGGTTTATTGTGATGCTTCGCATTAGGGGTTGGGTGTTGTGCTCAAGCAGCGCGGTAGGTGATAGCATATGCATCTAAACAACTGAAGCGTCATGAGGTGAATTATCCTACGCACAATCTAGAGTTGGGGGTCGTGGTTTTTTCCCTCAAAATATGGAGGCATTATCTATATCGAGTCAGATGTACTATCTATACTGACCACAAGAGCCTAAAATATTTGATGGAACAGCATAACCTGCACATGCGTCAGAGGAGGTGACTTGATGTGGTGAAGGACTATGACTGCTAGATACTTTATCATCTCGGTAAAGCGAACATAGTAGCTCATGATCTTAACTAGAAACCGGCTGGTGAGTGCTAGGGTTGTGCTTACAGATGACAGTAGTTACTCCTTTGTTAGAGATGATTGGTAAGGCTCATGCTCTTAACCAGAAACCAACTAATGTTCATAAATGAACATCGACGAAAAATATGAACATACACACATGTTCATAAATGAACACTGACGAATATTGATAAATATACAAATATACACACATGTTTGGAAATGAACATTGACAAACATTAATGAAATATGAACATACACACATATTCAGAAATGAACATTGACAAATATTGATGAATATTGTTCCAAGATGAACATTCATAACATGTTCAGAAATGAACATTCATAATATTGATGAAATATATGAACATACACACATGTTCAGAAATGAACATTCATAAAGCCTGATTAATATCTATAAAAATATCCAAAACTTACCTAATTTATATAAATAAAATCCCAAAATTATAGAAGTTTCCTAAATTACACGTATATATTTATTTCTGAACATACACATATGTTCATTGATGAACATGTTCAGAAATGAACATTTAAATATTGATGAAATAGAAGAACATGCACACATGTTCAGAAATGAACATTGAGGAAGCGTAATTAATATCTATCCAGAAATATCCAAAACTTACCTAATTTATATAAATCAAATCCCAAAATTATAGAAGTTTCCTAAATTACACGTATATGTTCATTTCTAAACATACACATATGTTCATTGATGAACATATTCAGAAATGAACATTCATAATATTGATGAAATAGAAGAACATGCACACATGTTCAAAAATGAACATTGATGAATATTTAAACAAATCAAATGTTCATTACTGAGCATGGATTAACATGTATACATTTATACAGAAACTCAAATGTTCATAATTGAACATGGAAGCACCTTTATACATTTATATAAAAAAACAAATGTTCATAACTGAACATAGATAAATATTTATACAAAACCTCAGATGTTCATAACTGAACATGAATGAACATCGACCTTTCTTTGTCTCTTTGTCCCTCTGCATCGATCCCTCTACATTGATCTCTATTTCTCTTTCTCTCTTTCGATCTCGATTGCTTCCATCTCATCTTTTTCTGTCCCTATGTCACGACCTCTTCCTTGATGTCGCTGCCTCGATCCGTCGGAGGTGATGAGCTCTTGATTGTAGGTTCTCGTGACAACAATCGGTGGTGGTGGTGAGCTTGTGATTTCAGCCGGTGGTGGATGGCGTCCCGATTCAGCCATCTGCATTAGTAAGATACGTAAAGAGATATTAGGGTTAGGTGGAGAGATAAATATGTATGTTAATTGGATAGCCTAATTTTTAGGATCCAGATGTTTTCTATTCCAAAATTACCCTCAACCATTTTTTAATTAATTTCTTTTAATAAGATATTTGTATTTTATTTGTGTCCATTGATTGCTAGATCCAAGGGTTAAAATGTTGGTTCCAGGTATCTATTGATAAAAAAAAGGGTTTTATGTTGATCCTCTCCATATATATATATATATATATATATATATATATATATATATATATATATATATATATATATATATATATATATATATATATATATATATATATATATATATATATATATATATATATATATATATATATATATATCAGTGTTGTAAAAGTCGGCCTAGGCAGCCGCCTAGGCGCTAGGCGGACCATTACTGCACACGTTTAGTGCTATGCGGCTTATTAGTCGGGCGTGGTCAACATCGGTCAAAAAACGGGCTAGGCGGTCAAAGTCGGTCAAGGCCGGTCAAAGTCGGTCAAATGGATCTTTGAAAATTTTCAAATTTACCCCTCAATTTTTTTGAAAATTTTTAAATTTGCCCCTCAATTATTTTAATTTCCCCCTCAATTATTTTGACCTATCCCGATTTTTTACGTACATTCCCGATTGCAATGAATTTCCTCTCCTGATTTCCGTCATCCCCTCCAATTGCGACGCCGGCCTCCTTCGCCACTAGCTTCCACCGGCTTTTCTTCCTACGGCAATAGCTTCCTCCGGCTTCGGTAATGTCCGATTCTTTTTCTTCCTACGGCAATAGCTTCCTCCGGCTTCGGTAATGTCCGATTCCTACTGCAAGCATAATTTTGATTTTGGTTGTCCGATTTTGATTTTGGTTGTCCGATTTTGAAGTTCTTATATATAAACATGTTCGAAATTTCTGAGTTAGATTGAAACACGGTTCTGAAGTTCTAAATTTCTGAGTTCGATTTCTAGTTTGAAGTTATTATATTGAAACACGGTTTCGAGTTCGATTTCCTGGTTCTAAGTTCGATTTTGATTATCAAATTCTGAGTTTGATTTCTGGTTCCAAGTTCGATTTTGATTATCAAATTCTGAGTTTGATTTCTGGTTCCAAGATCGAGAACATGTGTGTCACGAACTATATCAGTTCTCATATCTACTCCATAGGCAATTGCAACTGAAGTAGCTCATTGATTATTTGTAGAACATTAAGTCCAGCAATATAAGCAGCATCCTTTGTTGCTTGGCGCTGGAAATCATTAAAATAAGCTGGCATGGTGATGACTGCATCTTTCACAGTTTCACCAAGATATGCCTCTGCAGCATCTTTCAGTTTCATAAGAACCATGGATGAAATTTCCTCTGCACGATACTCTTTCTCAACACCTTTGTATCTAACTAGAATTTAGTTTTTACATAATTCTACATGTTTCATGTATTTGATGTAAAATTTAGTTTTTTTGGGTTGATTATGAAACAAACCTTAATTATCTCTATATGTTTTGATTACAGGATCATGTCTAAAATTTCTGTATATTTCTTTTGTATATTTTTTTACAGAGAACAAAATGACATCTAAAAGATCTGTTACACCATCAATGGAATCAACCGCTACATGTCCTAAGAGGAAATCAAATGATATTGCTTGGGAATATGCTATTTCCCCGGATGCTAACAACTTGGATAAAATTAAATGCACTTTGTGTGGAAAAATTATGAGTGGCGGGGTGAATAAAATGAAACAACATATTGCTCATGTGCCGGGAAATGTAGCTCGATGTCCAAAGTCTACCAAAGATGATCAATTGAGATGTCTAGATGCTATCAATGAAGGGAAGTTAAAGAAGAAAAGCAAACAAGCATATGAAGAAGCCTTAAGATCGGAGGTGCAATTTGGTACTAATCAAAGTACTATTGATGTGGATGATATGGAGAATTCTTTAGGGACCATGAAGGCACCACGTGTTATAGGTCCGATGGATAGCTTTACAAACAAAATCAACCATGAAGAAGCAAAGAAGTCGGGGAATGGAAGAAACATCAATCTTAATGATGCTATTCGGAAAGAAAGAATAACCATTGTGAAGAGTTATATTGGTAGGTGGGCATTTGAGTCTGGGATTCCTTTTCATGCCTTTGAGCACGATAGCTTTAAAATGATGGTGGAGGTGATTGGCCAATTTGGACCCGGGCTACCAACACCTAGTAGATATGAGTTGAGTAACACAATTCTAAAGGGAGAGGTTGAAAGAATTAAAAAAATGGTTAAAACAAATGAAGAAGAATGGAAACTAGATGGATGCTCGATTATGACAGATGCTTGGTCTGATAGAAAGAGGAGGAGCATTATGAATTTATGTGTAAATTCTAAGAAGGGTACTGTTTTTTTATCTTCGAAAGAATGCTCGGGTGAATCACATACAAGTCAACACATATACGAGTATGTGGATGCTTGCATTAAAGATGTTGGTCCCGAACATGTTGTTCAAGTGGTGACCGATAATGCCACGAATAACATGGGAGCGGCGAAGTTATTAAAAGAAAAAAGACCAAAGATTTTTTGGACATCATGTGCGACACATACCATTAACCTTATGCTTGAAGGTATTTCTATTTTTTAATCGTGTTTATTACTTTATTTATTTTTTAATCGTGTTTACTACTTTATTTGTTTTTTTAATCGTGATTATTTTTCTTCAAGGTGTTGGTGGACTTCCAAGGTTTAAGAAAGTCCTAGATCAAACAAAGAAATTGACCATCTTTATTTATGCCCACCACAAAACATTGTCTATGATGAGAAAGTTTACCAACAAAAGGGATATTATCCGACCAGGTGTCACGAGATTTGCTTCCGCGTATCTTACATTACAAAGTTTGTCAGAAAAAAAAGAGCAATTAAGAACTATGTTCTCTAGCAATGAATGGGAGGAATGTAAATTTTCACATTCCATTAAAGGGCGTTCCACACATACAGCGATGACGGGTTCCACATTTTGGGCTGGTGTGACATATTGCTTAAAGGTGTTTTCCCCTTTGGTCAAAGTCCTTCAAATGGTTGATGCGGATTGGAAACCATCTATGGGGTTTGTTTATGGCGAAATTAAAAAAGCAAAAGAAGAAATGATCGATGCTTTAGGTGGTAACAAAAAAGCTTACGATCCTATAATAAATATTACATCAAAGAAGATGGAAGGTAGGCTAGATTCAAGTTTGCATTTGACGGCTTACCTTCTAAATCCTTATTATCATTATAAGGATCCACAACTCCAACACGACCCCGATGTAATGGATGCGGTTCTTGAGTTTTTTGATACATTACTTGCCGGAGATTTAGAGATGCAAAAGCAAGTCTTAACTATTGAGTTGCCAAAGTACAAGAAAAAATTAGATAAATTTGGTCGGGAACTTGCAATTAGAAGTTGTGAAGTGAATGATGCCAACTTTGATCCAGGTAATGCGTTTTACTTTTATTTATTTATTTTATAAAATTTCATACTTATTAAATCATGAATTTAATAATGTTTTTTTTTTTGTTTCAAAATGGTAGCTAATTGGTGGGGAACTTTTGGTGTCTCAACTCCTCATTTGACAAAGATTGCTACGAGGATTCTTTCTTTAACTAGTAGTTCCTCTGGTTGTGAAAGGAATTGGAGCTCATTTGAAGGGGTTAGTAAATCAAACTTTGAACGTCAAGTAATTTATTTAATATATAATTTTATATCAATATATTGTGTATTTTATTAATCATTTTTATCTTTTAAATTTGTAGATTCACACGAAGAAAATAAATAGATTGGATGCAACTAAATTGAACGATCTTGTTTATGTCCAATTCAATGCTAATTTGATGGAAAAAAACAAAAAAAGGAAAGATGGGATACAGAAGTGCTATTAGCAAGTGAGAGTCACACAGCTCAAGAATGGATTGTTAACTGTGATGATTGTGATGAAGATGGAGTTGACCCCGAATCAAATGAGGGACCAGTTGGTGATGCTCACGAATCCGATGAGCTAGGACAAACTTCAAGAACAAGAGAACTTTTAGATGAAGATTTTGAGTCTGGGAGTGAGGAGGAGGTATATGAAGATGTTGAATATGAGTCGGATGAAGTTCGCATCATGGAAGAATGTGGAGATAAAGAGTAGAAGACTTTAAATATTTAAATATGTGAGATTATGAATCTTGTTATGGACTTATAAGTGAAGAAACGACATTGTACTTTCATTGAGATTTTTATTATAGCATTGTACTTTCATTGGTACCCTAAATCTTATTAGTAATATATATATATATATATATATATATTATTTAAAAAAATAAAATTTATTACAATTAATACTCCCCGCCTAGGCGCCGACTAGTCATCACCTAGTCCGACTAGTCCTAGGCCCCAGTCGACCGCCCACCTACCGCCTGACGACTTCTACAACCTTGATATATATATATATATATATATATATATATATATATATATATATATATATATATATATATATATATATATATATATAAGTATGATATTTTATGTGTGCCTGCTGTATGAAATTCCACTATTGATGCTATTACATATACCTTCATTGTTTGTTACACCAACTCAAAATATCAAATTAGGGGTGCAATAAATAATTATGAGACATATGTAATTAGGGGACACATGTTTAGTAAAATAAATAAAGAAAAATAGGATGGATTCAGCAATAGGGTATGAATAGAATCATATTGGTAAAAATAAAAGAAAGTGATTTATATACACAATAACTTTTATCCATACTTAACAATTTAATAATTTTTTGTATATTGTACCTTTAAAATATATATTGTTGGGTACGGATAAAAGTTGTTGTATACAAATCACTTCCCAAAAATAAAATCACCTTAAAAGAAAGAAATGCACTTTATTATTATTATTATTATTATTATTATTATTATTATTATTATTATTATTTTATATTGATTCAAGTACTGCATTATACTAAATTAGTTTAAAAAGTAAATAATTGAGAGGTACCTCATCACGAGAAGCAATCCATCTTTTTCTTTGTTCAACGCAGGAGTGATCTTTGCACCGACATTAATTCTAAGTTGTCCTTATTATAGAACATTATTACACAGTGACTTGACAACTCAAGTGCACAAGAGATAAGGATTGTACACAATCCTTCTCAGTTCTCACTTGAGTGGCGAAGCTTGTAGCGCCAACACACACAGCCACACATCAGTTTATACACATATAATTTTACATCCCATTATTTCTTAAAACCTTCAATGTCGTCGTCTTCATCATCTTCTTTGCCAACTAGAAAATGGACACATGATGTGTTCCTAAGCTTTAGAGGCGACGACACCCGCAACAACTTTGTAGATCATCTATATACGGTTCTACATCAAAAAGGAATACATGCGTTCAAAGACGATAAGGAGCTCCATAGAGGGAAATCGATCTCTCGGGAGCTGCTGGAAGCCATTGAAGAATCGAGGTTTGCAGTGGTTGTTTTCTCTAAAAATTATGCGGACTCCTCCTGGTGTTTGGATGAGCTCGTCAAAATCATGGAATGCAAAGATCAGACGGGACAGATAGTGTTACCGGTGTTCTATCACGTTGATCCATCCCATGTGCGTGGACAGAAAAGGGACTTCAATACTGCCTTTCAGCAACACGAGGACAAGTTCAGGGGAGAGATGGACAAAGTGAACAAATGGAGGAAAGCGTTAACTGCAGCTGCGGGTTTATCTGGCTGGCATGTCAAGGAAACAGGCAATGGGTAAGTTTTCCTACATCTGTTGCTTCAATTGCTTACAGCGACTTGTAAATATAGTTTCTAATAAAAAAAATGTTCTGTTAGATTATTTTGTTACCAATGCATGATAAGGATTGTGTGCAAAACCATTTGTTATCCCACTGTGCTATTGGCTAATTTCTATCTACGAATTTGTGATTATCATCTATTTACAAAGCTAACCTTTTTATAGGGGCGAATCTGCTCTCATCACCGAGATTGCTGAAAATATCTCAGGCAGCATACAAGCTCGTGATATGGAGAAAAATCTAATTGGTATCGGGTCTCGTTTAGATGAACTATATCCATTATTGGGTATGGAAGCAACAAAAGAGGTGCGCATGGTAGGGATATTGGGAATGGGAGGAATTGGTAAGACAACTCTTGCCAAAGCTTTATTTCATAGAATTGCTTATAAGTTTGAGGGTTGTAGCTTTGTTGAAGATGTCAGAGAAAATAGCTCTAGCAAAAAGGGTATCCGTGACTTACAAGAACAAATTCTAAGAGATAATCTAGTGACAGGTGGCCATAATATTCTAAGAGGTCCCGAGCACGGGATCGAAGTGATACAAAGACGATTATGCAAAAAAAAGGTTCTTCTAGTTCTTGATGACGTGGATGATGTTGAACAATTAGACTTCCTAGCTGCGACACACGAGTGGTTTGGTCCGGGAAGTAGAATCATTATAACCACTAGAAACGAGCACTTGCTATCAGATGCAGATGTCATTTACAAACCTGATTTTTTACGTACGAATGAAGCTGTTGAGCTCTTCTGTTGGCATGCTTTTCGGAAAAGCAGCCCTTCTGAAGGGTATGAGGATCTCTCAAAACGTGCAATACGGTATGCTAGCTGCCTTCCTTTAGCCCTGAAAGTTTTAGGTGCATTCTTCCGTGGAGGAGAAGTAAGCGTGTGGGAAAGTGCTTTAGATAGACTGGCTGAAGCACCAGATGATAAGATTCTTAATAAACTGAAGTTAAGTTTTGATGGGCTGCATGTTCTTGAGAAACAAATCTTCCTAGACATTGCTTGTTTCTTCAAGGGCAAAGAGGTAGAACATGTAACTAGAGTACTTGATAGCTTTGGTTTTCACCCGGGGAAGGGGATTAAAGTTCTACAAGAAAAGTCTCTTATAACCATCTCAAATAAGAGACTAGATATGCATGATCTCATACAGGAAATGGGTTTGCAAATAGTCCGTGAGAGTTTCGTGGATAGCAGGGTATGGAAACTTGATCAGATCCATGATTTCATCAAGGGAAGGAAGGTAAACTCACTCACATTTATAAAGTTGCTTTCTTTTTTATCTTTCCATTTACGTTGGATCAATATACAACAGGAAGTATGTTTCAGAAGAATTGCTTAAGGAAAGATGGTTGCTTTGTACCCAGAAAACATACTTTATTAATCACTCCAACAGCAACAACGAATTATAGACATACACTTACATATAAAGGGCCAACCATAACAATGCTTCAAGTTGGCGGTTATACATAACTAACTTAACTGTCCAGAATTAACTGCTATAACTACCATTTGACCGACAATTTCTTTAAACGAGACTAAAATTATTCTAAAAGTAATCCCAAGTCTAACTTAATATTTCAAAACACCCTTAGTCTAGACTTGTACAACATCAAACATACCCTTCAACATCTTCAAACCTTCAAGCTTCAAAGAATTGCTTCACCACCTTTTCTGACTTTGCTATGGAGAGCATCATCCGTTGGCATAAAAAACTCCTTATTTCTTGTCATATCATTATTATAAGTACTATCTAGTATCTATGTACCAAATATCATAAAATGATTTCGTGCATCTGTCTTTGCATAAACAAACTTCAATCTTACCAAGATCTTTTCACTTAGTGACTAATCTTCTCATCGCAGCCTGAAACAACACGATTTGAAGGTTGTCTGCACTAAGAATAAACTAACCGTCATCAATCTCCACTTTGTTATCAACAATATTCGTACTTCAAATTCGAAATTTGGATCGACATTTTCCCAAGCATATCGATCTCTCAGTTAACACCACTGTCAACAAGTGTGCTCTGATCTTTCAGTGTTAAAACGACTGCCTAGCTGGTAGTTCATCTCATCCTCTCCTAGAGCGACATTGTGACATTGTCCTGCTCCTCAAACATCTTTTAGTGGGTTATTGTTATAATAGCCCAACAAAGTTTCATATAAAATTTTAAAAGATCCTTCAACTATATTTTGTTATTTTGGAACCCTCAAACTCACTTTTGACCTACCAATCAAGGTAACGTATCAAATTGATACCGGTTACCCGGTTTTTTATTTTTCCTCTGTAGTTATGTGGATAAAAAATATCACATCAGAGCCACGACTCCAATTTGACTTCCCAGAACAGCTTCTTGATAAAATCCTGTGATAAAAAGCGATGATTGGAACGTTGTTAATGCTTTATCTTCACATTCTCTGTGGCAAATCGTTGTTAATGGGTGTTTGAAACCCTAATTTTGTTTCCAATGGATCTCGTTGGAGCGTTGTAAATAGTTCCGCTAGGAATCCCCTTCAAAATCTCCAACACATTCACCCCTTTGAACACCACGACCTCTTTTGGAATCGTCGCCGAGAATTCATGGTTTGGAATATTGGTTGGTTTTCTGGGTTGTGTTTTCGATTTTGGAACTGTTGTCGCATTCTAATCTGATGCTCCGTCGTACATTAGGCGTTGAAGATATCCCACCACCGCCGGCGAATAACATTAGGGTTGATCTTCTTGATCTACGAACCCTTTTGGTCCATGAATCGAAGAGTGCTAAATTGGGTGGGTGGAATGATGTGAGGTAAGGGATTGATTGTTCTTGCCAAGGGTAAGCTCTTGATTCCAAAGTTAATGTGGTGACGTTGAAAAACTCCGGCCCAGAAACGAAGTGCCCCATAACGGTGGATCGTTACCTAATGGCTGACTGAAATCCCATGCGCTTCCGACAGAGTACCAGGAAATGGTCATGGCCATGGTTGTTGAGCCAGATCTCCGGTGACGATAAGCATCAGATCGACGACAACCTCCTCTCGTTTTTGGACATGTGGTGGGAGTGTAAGCGGCCTCGCACCATTGTCGACGACCAGTTCATCCAAATCGGTGGTTTTATACTGCTCCTTGCAACCTGGGCAGATTCCATCTCCGGTCTTTATGGCATCCAGGTAACAGTCTCTACATATCTTAAAATCGCATTCGCATGGAAGAATATCTGCTCCACGTTCATTGCTCATGACCTTCGCATCACATCTAGGAACAGAGCAGGAAGATCCTTTCGCACCCGCCATTTGAGGATGGTTGATTTCAGAGTCGATTACCTTGTCCATGAGATGGGCGCGAGTAACAGCATTGAATCCGCCGGTGAAAAGCGAACTTGAAACATATTGTTCTTCAACCTTCTGCGAAATTGCATCAATCGGCTGGTTGTCGGGAGTCGGCGGCAGGTGGACCGTGTAGTTCATGTAATCTTGACTTCCGATTTCACTATCCAGATCGTCTCTAGAATAATTTACATATCTTATTGACGAAGTCCGGCGGGCGAATGTGACTTGTGGTGGAAATGGAGGTTTGGCAGGAAATGGTCAAAGCAATATGCTATGGGCCGTTTTAATCTGGTGGTCATAAGCAATAACGAAAAGCTTGGAAAAAGTCACAAGTCGCCTTGAGCTAGTTACGTCTTCAACCGTCGAAGAAACTATGGGAGAAAACGAAGAAACAAACTTGAAAGCGTATAACCTAATTAATGGAAGCTACGACCGTTTGTTTATTATAAGTATAAAATGTTTTTTTTTATTATTTTTAATCCACATCAGCACATTGCAACCGGCTGAGCCATTTACCTTTCCAAAAAGGGTTCAAATAACACGTTTTTAGTGAGTTTAGAGGTCCAGAAATAACAAAATATAATTGAAGGACCTTTTAAAATTTTCTATAGAACTTTATAGGACCATTATAACAATAACCCTATTTTAGTTATGGATAACAAGGAGCAAGTGATGAGTATCTCGTGGTCATTCTCCCTTTCATGTGTCTCATCTATGCATCCACTGTAGATAACCTCAATCCCTGTTTTTTGCCTTGCTCTCTCGACTATTCTCTTTTCCACATCTTCCTATCCATAACATCTTTTTTCAAATTCTTCATCTCCTAAGAGCATGATGATCCTCTGGATTATAACACATCTGAAACGATATATGAATAACAACACATTGCATAACATTCCATATATATAAACTAAAGATAGCATATTATCAAGATAGATCATAAAGGGCGTACACCACATTTGCCAACTGCTCGAGGATTCTATATCAATCAAAGAACAAATTCTTAGGGCCTTGTTGATATAATGCCAGAAACTGCAAACAGATTTATGAGTTCACATCTTCCCCATTTGAACCAACATTTCTGTGGATACGACCATGCAAATCTGCTTCATCCCTTGCCGAAGCAAACTACACGAAAAACCGATAATAACGGTCGTTTCCATCTTGTCGCGGGTTGAACTACCCATATACACTTATATATATATAAAGGGTCAACCATCACAACCCTTTAAGTTGGCGGTTATACATAACTAAGCTAATAGTCCTAATATAACTACCATCGGACCCACCTATTCTTTTAACGGCACTTACTAAATAATATTCAAAAAATAACCCCAGGTCTACCTTAATATTTCAAGTTTTCAACTATTTATGTTTGCATAGTGGGTACAGAGTTTGATCACTGTTTACTTTTTTGTAGCAGAAGCAAAAAGCAATTGAAGCCATAATGATGATGGACAGCGAATACCATGTTGACGACTATGAGCATGATCATGGAGAGTTGGGTTTGAGTGGTGATGTTTTTGCAAGCATGAAAAATCTTCGCCTACTTGATATTGATGGGAAATTTACTTCTACCCAACCTACATTTCTCCCTGATGAGTTGCGATGGCTCCGTTGGACTGAGTACCCATTCTTGACTCTGCCACTAGCGAATATGCGTAAGCTTGTTGGGCTGGAAATGGTCCAAGGAGACATCAAACATTTATGGAATGGGCGAAAGGTATTTAGTAGATGAAATCAGTTTCCTTTTGTCCATTGTTAATTACGTTCGAAAAATAGGTTTTTATTTCTATTAATTTTTTTTTTCAATTTCTGTTTTACTTGTCAGATTCTACCAAACCTGAAATTCCTTCATCTAGAATTCTTGAACAGCCTCACATCGTTTCCAGATGTCTCTGGGGCCCCAAATATCGAGAGGTTAATTTTATCGAACTGTTTCGGATTGAAGGAGGTTCACGAATCTCTTGGATCTCACAGAGGGCTTGTTTACTTGGACATGAATGGTTGCATGGAGCTCAAACGTCTCCCATCCAGGCTTGAGATGGAATCCTTGGAGACCCTAATTCTCTCTGGATGCGAGAGTCTTGAAAGATTCCCAGAAGTCTCTCCATGTATGACTAACCTATCACAAATAAATCTTTGTTCTTGTAGAGGAATAAAGAAACTACCATCATCAGTTGGATATTTGTCTAACCTAAGCTTCTTGAATCTCACAGACTGTGTGAATCTTAAGAACATACCAAACTCTATTTGTGGGTTAAAGAATCTTAGGTGCCTTCATCTTCACAACTGCATGAAACTGAACAATCTTCCAAAGAAGCTTAAAAGCATGAAATTCTTAGAAGAGCTTTGGATAGGATTTACTCATTACTATCTAAGGCCAAAGATGTCTGTTGGTGTTCATAGTTTGACAAGTTTGTCTTCCTTGAGAAAATTAAATCTTAGTGGGAGACAAATCGAAGAGGAAAGCTTCCCCAGAAATCTCGATGCATTTTTCTCCTTGGAAGAATTATATTTAAGTGGCAACTCTAAATTAGTCCAGTTACCATCAATCATTAGCCATCTTTCTCGTCTTAAACGCCTAGAGTTGAATGAGTGCAACCGACTTGAAAGTTTGTGTATGCTTCCATCAAGCATACAAGTGTTGAAGGCAAATGATTGTATCTCATTGAGAAAGATCAGAGATCTATCAAAGGAGTGTAAATGGTTATATAAGATATGGATAACTAATTGCAAGAAAATTCTAGAGGATGAAGAGAATCAAAGAATCCTTGATAAGATGTTGCAACTATCTTTCGTTAAGGTAATTCCTTTATCTCTAATATTCCATATGATTTATTTAGGTTGTGGTTGTTGCATGGAACTGGACTAAATTCAACTGGACGGACTAACCAACCTTTGTACACGTTTTTTCTATTAAGAGGACGAGGAGAGCTTTCATGTCTTCCATAGATGAGAGATTGACAATGAGTTCTGGTCCTAGTTGAATGCAAGCCATACACATTACAACCTGTTCTGTCCTGGGAATATATACTTACATTTATTTTAAGGCATATCCCAACTAGCATCCTTAGAATATGATGATGACATTCATCCCCATATATCTTGGAAGAAATGTTTGCATTGTTTAAGAAAGAAACAATATAACCATGATGTTTTTTTTGTTGATTACAGAAATGTGCTGCTGTAAATCATCGTTTAAGTATCGGTATTCCTGGAACCAAGATCCCAAGCTGGATCAAACAAGAAAAGGGTGGGTGCAGAATAACTTTGAAGTTACCTCACAAATGGCATACCCGGATGATGGGTTTCGTGGTGTATGGTGTGTTTGATGGGGGCTGGGGGTCGCATTGTGATTGTCCTCGCATCACCTTCAGCATTGTAAGTGATGGAAATTTGATTCCAAAGTCTGAGGTCCATTATTATATGAGGTTTACTACTGGAACAGCCAAGAATGGGAATGTCTGGATTAGCTATATGCCGTTGGGTTTCTTTCAGCAGATGTATCATGATCTTCAACCTGAAGATTGGTTTCATATTGAAGGTAAACTTGACATTTCTGTCATGTTAACAAATGGCACACCATCTCTAAGATGTGGGGCACATGTTATCTACAAAGAAGATGTCCAACAGATTACACCTTGTATTTCTGATTACGGGAACGTGGTGCATGTTGATGATGAGGATCTTGGATATGATGAAAGTATCTCTGGAAACACTTACGTCTATGAAGAAAAGTTTGATGAGAAGAGCTTGATGCCTTTGAAAAGTAGAACCTCAACAAGGTGCAGAACGAAGCACATGTATTGTTTCACACAGTGTTCCTCCAGTGGTGGTATCTGATCCTTCTGTTCCAAGGTTACCTATTTTTTTTTCAGGAACGTATGTTTTTGTTAGAATTATAAGCTAAGACTTAATTATAGCATTTATTAGTGTGGAATATGCATGCCTTCAATATTGACCAATTGAGTCAAATATGTGGCTGCAAAAGTATTTTCAAAGTTGGCTAATTGTGGCTAGCTGCTGCCGAGAGTTTTTTCAACAAGTGGGCAATTTTTTTTCTAAAATGGCATGCAAGCATTCCCTATATATAGATAGAAAATCAGTTTACAAAACACCACACCAACACCAAAAACCATCTCAACTCCTTAGAAAACCTATCTTACTCTTCTTGTAAATACTAAATACATAAGAGTTTATAAACTCTTTGTATTTGTATATTCTCCAAACATTTTGTAAACACCACAAAATATAGTGAATTGGTTCTCGGCTTCCTCCGCCCGTGGTTTTTCCCGATTTGGGTTTTCCACGTAAATCCTCGTGTCTCTATTTTATTTATTTCATTCGTATTTTCGTTGTGATTATTACTGTTTAATAATTTTGATCCCATTCCGCATTGAGCTAATATTGTCTAAAGTCAATTCGGATCCGTCGTATTTTACAACAATTGGTATCAGAGCATCCGGGTTTTGATATTAGCTTGTTGGGATCATTTTATCAAGTAATAAATCATGTCTTCGGTGAAATACGATATTCCGCTGCTGGATCGGAATACCCGATTTCCGCTGTGGCAAGTAAAGATGAGAGATATTCTCATTCAGATGGATTTACACAAGGCGCTCTTGGGCTTCGAAAGGATGCCCAATACATGGACCGAAGAAGAAAAAGAGATGAAAGATCTGAAGGCTTTATCTCAAATTCGTTTGCACTTGTCAAACGATGTTTTACAAGATGTTCTAAAAGAAACGTCGGCGGCTGCTTTGTGGCTGAAGTTGGAGCAGTTATTGATGACAAAGAGCTTACCGAACAAGTTGCATCTAAAGCAACGGTTGTTCAATCTCAAGATGATTGAAGGAGGCTCATTAGCTGAACATTTGTCCACATTCAAAGAGTTAATAAATAACTTGGAGAATATGGATGTTCAGTATGAAGATGAAGACTTAGCTTTATTTTTGCTGTCATCGTTGCCCGAATCCTACAGCCATTTTCGTGATACGATCATCTACAGCCGTGACACTCTTGTTTTAGATGAAGTCTTTACAGCTTTGGATTCTAAAGAGAAGATGAAGCATATTACCGGTGGTGGTTCAGGTGATGCTAAAGCCGAAGGTTTGAATGCCAGAGGAAGAACAACAGAGAGAAGTAGAACTTCTCAATCTTCCAACAGAACCAGATCTAAGTCAAAAGGCAAACGAAAGTTTTGCAACTATTGTCACAAGAAGGGACATGTGCTTGAAGAATGTTTCAAGTTGAAGAATAAAGAAAAAGAGAAGGCGGCAGCAAATGGTAAACAAGCTAGCACTTCGGGTGAAGCCGATGTAGCAGAGGTCGAATGTATTGGAGAACTCTTGACAGTTTATTCAGATAAACTGGATTCCACTGGTGATTGGATACTCGACTCTGGTTGTACTTTTCATATGTGTCACAACAAAAGTTGGTTTTACACATTTGAAAAGGTTAACCAGGGCTATGTGTTGATGGGTAACAATACTACATGTCCAGTTCTTGGACATGGTTCAGTCAGAATCCGTATGTTTGATGGCGTTATCCGAACCATTGGGGATATTAGATATGTCCCTGATCTCAGAAGAAACTTGTTATCTCTAAGTTCCTTTGATAAAAAGGGATACGAGTTTGCCGGTAAAGGTGGAGTTCTCAGGGTGTTCAAAGATGGTTCCGACAAACTGAGAGCCAATCGAAAAACCTCCGACCTCTACTTTCTTGACGGGCAAACAATTTCGAGTGATGCTGCTGTTGTTTCAAAGTCTCTTTCTGATCCAGATCAGTCCCGTCTTTGGCACCTTCGACTCGGCCATATGAGTTTTCAAGGCATGTCAGAATTGAGTCGAAGAGGTTTACTTGGTCAACAAAAGATTGTTGATTTGGATTTCTGTGAAGACTGTGTATATGGCAAGGCAAAACGAGTGAGGTTTGCAAGTGGTATCCATACAACGAAAGGACCACTCGACTATGTCCACTCGGATTTATGGGGACCAGCTCGAGTTGCTTCTAAAGGTGGAGCTAACTATATGCTCACTATCATTGACGATTTCTCCAGGAAGGTGTGGTGTTTCTTCTTAAAACATAAAGGAGATGTTTTCTCTACCTTCAGAGACTGGAAAGTTCAGGTTGAAAAGCAATCAGGATTGGTGGTAAAGTATCTTCGTACGGATAATGGACTAGAGTTTTGCTCAGAAGAGTTTAATGCCTATTGCCGAAAGGAAGGCATTACTCGACATCGCACGGTAGTCCATACGCCTCAACAAAATGGTGTAGCCGAAAGGATGAATCGCACCATTATGGAGAAGGTCCGGTGTATGCTTTCTAATTCCAAATTGCCAAAGTCCTTTTGGGCGGAGGCTGCTTCTACTGCTTGCTATGTTATCAACCGATCACCGTCACGAGCAATCGAAAAGAAAACTCCGTATGAGTTATGGTCCGGGAAACCTGCCGATTATACACATCTGAAACCTTTCGGATGTCCAGCTTATGCACGAGTTGACAATGGGAAGTTAGAACCGAGAGCACTTAAATGTGTCTTTCTTGGTTATAATCCAGGAGTTAAAGGTTACAAGTTATGGAGCAATGATCTAAATAAAATCATCATCTCAAGAGATGTTACTTTTGACGAGTCTGCTATGATTCATCAAACTTCCGACTCTACAGAAGATACAATCGCATCATCAAAAGCAAATGAAGAGAAAGCTCAAATGGAGGTGGAGTTTCCTACTTCGCCTGTCACCATTCCGAGTCCAGTTGAGCAACAAGAGTCTTCCTCGCCAAATGAGCATGTCGTTGTTGAAGAAACAACAATTTCACAACCACAAGCTACTACTCGAAGCATTGCAAGAGATAGGCCGAGAAGACAAATTGTTCCTCCAAAGAGGTATGCTGAAGCTGAACTTGTTGCTTACGCTTTTATTGTTGCTAATGATATTGAGTCGGAAACGGAGCCTCTAAATTATGATGAGGCTATCAAATCTAAAGACTCAAGTGATTGGATGATTGCTATGCATAATGAGATGGAATCCTTGCAAAGAAATGGTACTTGGGATTTAGTTCCTATTCCAAAAGGGAAAAGGCCAGTTAAATGCAAGTGGGTCTACAAGCTCAAAGAACCTGTTAACCCGAATGAGAAACCAAGATATAAAGCTCGGTTGGTAGCTAAAGGCTACAGTCAAATTCCAGGCGTTGACTATACTGACATCTATTCCCCAGTAGTCAAACACACTTCTATCCGTGCATTGTTGGGGTTAGTTGCTTCAAATGATTATGAGTTGGAGCAACTAGATGTTACTACAGCTTTCCTAAATGGTGAGCTTGAGGAAGAGATTTTCATGCAACAACCTGAAGGTTTTGTAGTTCCTGGCAAGGAGGACTACGTATGTAAATTGAAGAAATCTCTCTATGGCCTCAAGCAGTCTCCTAGACAATGGTACAAGAGGTTTGATTCTTTCATGACCAGTCACAAATTCAGCAGGTGCACCTATGATAGCTGCGTTTATTTCAAGAAAGGTGACGATGGTTCAAAGATCTACTTACTCTTGTACGTGGATGACATGTTGATTGCAGCAAAAGATATGAAGGAGATTCAGAAGTTAAAAGACCAGTTGAAAGCTGATTTTGAAATGAAGGACTTAGGAGCTGCCAAGAAAATTTTAGGTATGGAAATTGTTCGTGACAGGAAGTCTAGGATCTTGCATCTTTCTCAAAAAGGTTACATTGAGAAAGTCCTAAGACGTTTTAATATGCATGAAGCAAAGCCTGTCAACACACCTTTTGCAGCTCATTTCAAGTTATCATCCGCTTTAAGTCCTACTACTGAGACTGATATGGAGTACATGGCACGCGTACCATACTCTAGTGCTGTTGGATCTTTGATGTATGCTATGATCTGCACACGCCCTGATTTGGCTTATGCAGTTAGCATGGTTAGTAGATATATGGCGAACCCGGGAAGAGAACACTGGAAAGCAGTACAGTGGATCTTACGTTATCTACGCGGTACGTCTTCTATGTGTCTACGCTATGGACAATCTAACACTGGGGTGGTTGGATATGTTGATTCAGATTTTGGCAAAGACTTGGATAAACGAAGATCCATTACAGGGTATGCGTTTACACTGAATGGTTGTGCTATTAGTTGGAAAGCCCAGTTACAGTCTACAGTTGCACTGTCTTCTACAGAGGCAGAGTACATGGCGATTACAGAAGCAGTTAAGGAAGATATTTGGTTGAAGGGATTGTTTAGAGAACTCGATGATAGAATAAAGGTTACCACAGTATTCTGTGATAATCAAAGTGCTATCTTCTTGAGTAAAGATCAGATGTTCCATGACCGTACAAAGCACATTGATATTCGTTATCATTTTGTGCGTGATATCATTGAAAAAGGTGATTGTGTCATAGAAAAGATCGATACAGATTATAATCCCGCTGATGTGTTCACTAAGAGTCTTCCTATATCCAAGTTCAAACTATGTTTGGACTTAATGGGTATTTCTGATCGCAGTTGAGCCTGATTAGGCTCGTGGTGGAGGAAGTATTTCATTTTTCAGGATCAATTTTTCTCTATATGGTGCTTGCAGTTTCTTATGGAATTTTGGAGGTTGATGAGTTATTTTCTGATGGTTAAACATGTTGCAGAATCAGTCTGTTACTTGCTCAATTTTGAAGTCAAGGTGGAGATTGTGGAATATGCATGCCTTCAATATTGACCAATTGAGTCAAATATGTGGCTGCAAAAGTATTTTCAAAGTTGGCTAATTGTGGCTAGCTGCTGCCGAGAGTTTTTTCAACAAGTGGGCAATTTTTTTTCTAAAATGGCATGCAAGCATTCCCTATATATAGATAGAAAATCAGTTTACAAAACACCACACCAACACCAAAAACCATCTCAACTCCTTAGAAAACCTATCTTACTCTTCTTGTAAATACTAAATACATAAGAGTTTATAAACTCTTTGTATTTGTATATTCTCCAAACATTTTGTAAACACCACAAAATATAGTGAATTGGTTCTCGGCTTCCTCCGCCCGTGGTTTTTCCCGATTTGGGTTTTCCACGTAAATCCTCGTGTCTCTATTTTATTTATTTCATTCGTATTTTCGTTGTGATTATTACTGTTTAATAATTTTGATCCCATTCCGCATTGAGCTAATATTGTCTAAAGTCAATTCGGATCCGTCGTATTTTACAACAATTAGGAATTGTATTCTATAGGTGTAAACCAGTGTGATGGTTCTGAATCAGCATGATTTTTTGATCGTTGCGTTGGTTACGTGTTTAACTGTTTGACGGCAGTTACACTTTAGCCATATAAATATGTATGTGTCCATGTAATGTAGTGTGTTTGCAGAAATTAATAAATTTTTATTTGGAGTATGATCTGATTTTATCAACAAATTAGGATCA
Source organism: Cichorium intybus (assembly GCA_023525715.1). NCBI lineage: Eukaryota > Viridiplantae > Streptophyta > Magnoliopsida > Asterales > Asteraceae > Cichorium > Cichorium intybus. Next base: position 110,051,938 of record CM042014.1, read on the forward strand.
ACTCTCGTGTTTATCTGATCTTCCGTTTAATACTCATCCCTATCTCCAACAGTTTTGCATAATCCCTATCTTTAAATATCCTCGGTTTTTTACTAGCTGGATGGGAAATGGTAATTTGCCAATTGTGTTAATAATATTCTGAATCATGAGAATCCTATTATTGACTTGGAAATTAAAATTGCTGATGTGAGAAAGAAAAAAAAAAAGAGGGTACAAAACCATAAAAGGATCTCAATCATCTTCGTTAGATATATTTTTATTTATTTTTGAACGGCAAGACAATTTTATTAGAAAAGAACCACGCTCCAGCCGGAAGCTGGAGCAAACACAGAGTACAATGAGTGGAAAAAACAAACAGGCAAGAAACTAAATCAACACTAAAACAAAGCTGAAAATAGCAACGAACTTTGCAATCGGAGAAGGGTAGAAAGCGAACTACAGCAGCACCAACACACCAGCATCATACAATCAATCTGACTGAAACCAATATGAATTAGGGAACCAACACATCGAAAACAGCAGCATCAATAAACTTCAGTTAAGCCATCACCGGGAGTAAATCAAGGGGAGTTTCCGACCAAAATAGCATCAAAACGCCTTCGAAGCAGCACTAAAGACAGACAAAGCAGCAAAAACACCCAAACGAGACTTTATAAAATCCACAATGAGCCTTCTGCAATATAATGGAGATACCATGGGGTATCTTCCTTAGATATCTTGTGGAAATCGACCCCAGTCTTGATCTAATCTAATCTCTCGGACCCTAAACAACTATAATGTACGCTAATGGTGATTTGCCAATTGTGTTAATAATATTCATGTCTTGTAATTTTTTTAATGAAATGTTTGTTTTTATGTTTCCATAAGTTTGTGTTTTATTTTAATATAATATTTAACAAAAAATTAATAAAAAAATAGTTTAGCATGGTTAGCACATGCTGACTGCTCCCACCAAATTTGGTCAGCATGTGCTAACATGCTGAAAGCTGACGTGGCATAGTTCAGCATGCTCAGCGCATGAGCTAACTGCTCCCCCAGCCTAAGCTCCTAGTTGGTCTAGGAGACACCGAACGGTCACCATTTCGTTAGCCAAGGACACGAGAATTGGAAAACACATCACCAGTCATATATTTTTTACAAAGCTACAAAATTGGTCCCTGTAGTTTGTCAAAAACTGTGGATTAGATCCAAAAAGTTTCCAACATGTATGGAAGGTCCAAAATCAGGTATTTTTTATGGTTTTGGTCCTTGCCAGACTTGAAAAGACTGAAGTACCCTTTTAATTTCTTTATTATTATTATTTTTTTTAATATCTATATTCATACTTTTTTTATTTAAAAATAATAACAATAAAAAGAAAAAAATATCCCAAACCCAACCCAACCCCTCCATCTATCGTACCCTTATCTCTGTCCCCCTCCCCCTTTCTCTTTAACGTCGAATACGGGATCCACTGGCCGTCGCCGGCAGCCAGCCCTCAACCACCCAGCTCCTCCGCCTTCTTTCCCATAGGACGTCGCCGGCAGTTAGGTCACTTGGGTGCTGTAATGGCTGAATTGCTTTCAGAATCGAGCATCATCAATCTCCCCATCTTCTCTATGATTCACCGAAGTTTCAAATTCAAAACAGTCAAACATATGGTCCGAGCCCATCTCGATGTTTGCTTACGAAATCACCACTGAAACACCTCCTCTCAGTTTCTCTTTGCCCTTTCTTCATTTATTTTCCATCTCGATCCCAAAATTCAGTCAACAAATTTGTCATTGTGGGTCGAAAAAACAAAGATTTGGGTGTATTTGTTTTTATAAGCCGGGTTTTACAATCAACCCATTCAAAATTACCAGAGCATTAAATAAAAAGAGGCACGACACAATCATTTACCTGGAAAACCAGTTGGGAAGCCAAAAGTCAATTTACTACAAACTTGCGGTGTTTAGAAAATTTGAATGGTGCCTTGGTGATTTGTGTTATAACCCTTTTAACGTGTTTCCTGTTGTATGCCAAATAAAAGAAAAACAATTCTCTTACTAAATATAATCCCCAAATGATTAAAAGGGCATATTTGGTTGAATTTTGCCAAGTGACAACTTTTCCTCTAGGACAAGTAAGACTAGATAATTTTGGACGCATAATTCTACACTCTCGCTTTCTTTTGTTTGTATAATAGCCCTCTATTGGAAGGCCTAACTGCTTCTCCTGGCTATTAGGTCGGGCCTAGGTAGTAGATGCCTCTTTTTAGTGCCGCCCAACTGCTTCTCATGGCTATTAGGTCGGGCCTAGGTAGTAGATGCCTCTTTTTAGTGCCTCACTAAGGGGCTATTTGACAGGATCTATAATTTTAAGATCTGAAAATTTAAGAGGTCTAAATTTTTAAGAGGGTCCGACTTTTGAAGATTTTAACTTTTAACATGCTTTTGGTTGGAACCTCTGAATTGCTGTGGTGAATGATAAAAATGACAATTATACCCTTCTATATTATTTCTTACTGAATTAAATGTAAATACGATCGAGGATGAGTGGGTGTGGGTGTGATATAAGACAGAGTAAGGGTGGGTGGGTGGGTGTAGGGTGAGGGGGATAGAGTGGATAGGATGGTGTGGTATGGGCTGACGGTGGGTAGAGGTGGGTGTAGTGGGTGGGATGCTATGGTATGGATGGGGGTGGGTAGGTGTGGGTAGGTGGATGGGGGTGAGTCGGAAGGGTAGGGTAGGGGTGCAGTTAGGTGAGTTTGGGCAGGTGGGGGTGGGTGGGGTGGTGTGTAGGTGGGATGGGTAGTGGGTGGGCCGGGTTAGAGGTAGGGGTAGGTGAGCGGGGGCGGCGTGGGTGGGTAGGGGTAGGTAAGGGGTTGATAGGCTAGATGGGTAGGGTAAGGGTGGGTGGGTGGATAGGGGTGGGGGTGGGGAAAGCTAAGCGTTGTAGGGTTGGGGTGGGTGTGGGTGGGGTGGATAGGGGTGGGGGTAGGGTGGGTAGGTAAGGGACGGGTAGAGGTGGGGTGGGTGGCTAAGGTGCGGTGAGTGTTGATATCACATTATTGTTGCGAACTTTTTAAACGATATCATAGTACTCTTGGGTAATAATTGATATAAAAGAGCGTAATATACTCACTTTACTTCGAAGTTACAAAATTTGCGGGTTTTCTAGTAAAAATAATATAAGATTGAACGGAATCAAAGCGGGTAAAAGAAATATTGGCTTGCTAAGGATAGAGGCGCTATCAAAGGATGATAACGACACTAAGCAATGAAGTCGCGATGCTAAGGTGCTGAGATCACAACGCAAAGACAATATAACATTCGCGTAATATCGGGGTGTTAGTTACCTTAGCGCATTATCTATGCTATTCGCAACGCGATTGAAGCTCGGATTAGAATTCTATATAGCCGATTTCAGCAGTATAGAGGCAACACAGAGTATCACACACACCAAAACACGATGAGAGAGTAGTATCTGCGACCTCTTTCGCTCATACGCAACCCTTATTGGTTCTATAGTCTCATTTGGTGTTTTTGGAGGATTCCTAAGCCTTGGGATCACTCTAAGCATTACAATCTTGCAAGTTACATTTGGCGAGGAATCTGTAACACCCGACTTATTAACTAAAAACACCCCAATTTTTTTTTTTTTCAAAACAAATATAATACAAACAAAACACAAGTAGGGGTATTAGTTAATACAATACGAGTACAAGAGGATCACGAAGTACAATATATCATATTATACATCTCTAAGCCGGGCTGTCACTTCGGTCACTAAGTCCTCAGTCACGGACTTTATCCTTTCCCTTCGCGGGATCACGCTCACCTGCAGGGACATATCACATAAACTGTGAGCTATAAAGCCCAGTGAGTAATCAAATCAAATACTACATGTATAAGAATAAAATTCTCTATACAAAGTCAATTATGAAATATCACACATTACGAAATCAAATATGGCTCACGGGAAAATCCCGCTGTTGCCTAGACTCACGGCTGGTTCCGGTCTTGTCTATATAAGTTTAAATATGGCTCACGGGTTAGCCCGCTGTTGCCTAGACTCACGGCTGGTTCCGGTCTTGCCTATTCATGTTTATTGACTCACGGCTGGTTCCGGTCTTGTCAATAAAGATTTGACTCACAGCTCCGTTCTTGTCTATTAAAGACTCACGGCTTATCTGGTATTGTCAATATCAAATCAAGTATCTATCATTTTTCGTCCCCAAAACTATTTTCAATCCGCAGCTGCTCAACAATCATATATCACATCAAATACGAGTGAGATTACTCACCTGAAGGCTTGCTACAACTAGCGTTCGTCGTTCCTTGCTTTGAAATGAAACCCGTAGAATTTTGTCCCGCACCTATAATTCCATTTATTTCAAAATGATTATAGGTTAATAACCATTACAATCAACTCTAACACAATAGAGTTCAATAATATATAATGCCTAGTTAATAAACTTTCCGTTTACTAACATTATATGAATTTTACTATTCACCGAGGCATTCGGGTCGGTCTACAGTGCCCCCGAGGGGTCGAAAACTCAATATGAAAATTTTCCCAAACTTTTTAGACCATAACGAGCCTATGGTCCAAATTTGAGTTAAATCGGATAAGCCAAGCAAAAGTTAGCGTTTTTGATCCCCTGCCTGGCCTCTGCTCGGAGGCGCATCCCGCCCAAGGGAGGGCGCACTGCGCCTGGGCGCACCCCGCCTGGCTTTGGGGCGCACTGCGCCTAACGGCAGTGCAGGTCCCCTGGCCAGTCGCGATTTATGCACTGTAGCTTGCAGATTTGGTCCATTAAGTGCTTATTTCCGTTCTTAATCGCTTGGGGTTTGTTCCTAGACTAAAACCTTACATATTAACAAGGTTTTTAACCATCAAAACACCCTCAATCAATCAAACCAAGAATTAGGGTTCTTATTTCTAACAACCCCAAAACTTCAAATTCATCTATTTTAACAACCTACTTCCATTTTATTGAGTTAAGCTCTTGTTATAATGACTTAATGGAAGCATCTAACCATTTTAATCACATGATCATGGCTGCAATTGCAGTTTTTGAGTTCTACAAAACCCTCAAGAACAAACAATCAAGAACATGAAGAAACTTACCTCCAAAGTTCCAATTTTACCCTTTTAAGCCAAGGATTAAAATCCAAGCTTCAAACCTTCAAAAACTCTTCACGATTTCTGGAAAAATCAGTCACGAACTCTCTCCCGTGGCTCACCAAAATTCTGCACAAACTAGGAGAAGGTTCCAACCTTTTATACCTCCTAAATTTTCATTTTTGGTCCTTGAAGTTACATTTCTTAAAGTTTGGCCACAATTTGCAAAAACTAATGACAAAATCAACTTTAATAACATTTTAAGTCCAAGACTCAAAATATTTTTTTACCAAACAAGTCCTTTTTGTCAAAAAGACCAAATTACCCTTTTGAGGTAAAATGACCATTTCGCCCTTTTTATTATAATTATATAATAAACATGTTTCGGCGTTACAAATTCTCCCCTCCTTTAAGAGATTTCGTCCCCGAAATCATACAAATAGTTGAGGGTATTTCTCCCGCATGTCACTTTCGGTCTCCCACGTCATGTCGGAACCTTTGTGATGACGCCAAAGGACTTTCACCATGCTAATCTTCTTATTCCGCAGCTGTCTTGTCTTGCGGTCTAGTATCCGTTCGGGTTGTTCCAGGTATCTCAATTTTTCATCCACTTCAATTTCAGCAAGAGGTACCTGTTGAGACTTATCAAATAACGTTTTCCTCAAATGGGACACATGGAATACATCATGTATACCATGAAGTTCATCCGGTAACTCCAGTCTATACGCCACAGCTCCAACTCTTTGGGATATACGGAAAGGTCCAATGAAGCGAGGACTCAACTTCCCTTTCTTCCCAAAACGAATTAAGCCTTTCCAAGGGGATACTTTGAGCATTACCATATCTCCTACTTGGAATTCTATCGGTTTCACCCGTTTGTCTGCATACTGCTTCTGTCGGTTTTGAGCTACCTTCAAATTTTCGCGTATCAGTTTGATCTTTTCTTCCGTCTGTGCTACAATTTCGGGTCCAGCCAATGGCTTTTCCCCAACTTCAGTCCAGCAGGTCGGAGTACGGCACGGTGCTCCATACAAGGCTTCATACGGGGCCATCTGGATGCTGGAATGATAGCTGTTATTGTACGCGAATTCCACCAAAGGTAGATGATCTTCCCAACTTCCACCGAAGTCTATGACACAAGTCCTCAACATGTCTTCCAAAGTCTGTATTGTTCTTTCACTCTGACCATCGGTCTGTGGATGATATGCGGTACTCATAAGTATCTTTGTCCCCAATCGCTTTTGAAGACTCTGCCAAAAATGAGAAGTAAACCTGCTGTCTCGGTCCGACACAATCGATGCTGGTAATCCATGCCGACAAATTACCTCATCAATGTAGATTTTCGCCAATTGATCTACTCTATAATTTTCTTTATATGGTATAAATTGTGCCGATTTGGTCAATCGATCAACAATTACCCATATAGAATCATAACCTCGCGGTGTCCGTGGCAACTTTGTTACAAAATCCATGGTAATATGGTCCCATTTCTTCTCTGGAATCGGCAATGGTTGTATTTCCCCGTACGGTTTCTGATGGTTTGACTTAACTTGCAGACAAGTCAAACATTTTTCCACAAATCTTCCGATGTCCCTCTTCATTCCAGGCCACCAATACATCGGTTTTAACGTCCGATACATCTTGGTACTGCCTGGATGAACTGCATAACGGCTGTAGTGTGCATCTTCTAGTAGTAATTTCCGCGCCTCTCCTTGTCTTGGGACCCATATTCGACCTCTGAAGGTCTTCAATTTTTGAGCATTTTCTTCCAGATGCTTCAAGTATCCAACCATTCTTTCGCTTTTAACATATTCAGGCTTGCACGCCTCTTCCTGTACTGAACGGATCAATTCTGGTAATCTGCTTACTACACCCAGGCACGCTGATGAAATTTTCAAAGGAGCTTCTTTTCTGCTTAGAGCATCTGCCACCACGTTTGCCTTGCCAGGGTGGTACTGAATTTCACAATCAAAGTCTTTAAGTAGGTCCATCCACCTTTGCTGTCTCATGTTAAGCTCTTTCTGGTCGAAGAGGTACTTCAGACTCTTGTGATCCGTATAAATAACAAATTTTACACCGTATAAATAGTGCCTCCATAACTTCAAAGCTAGTACCACAGCAGCTAATTCCAGATCATGAACTGGATATTTCTTTTCGGCATCTTTCAATTGTCGAGACGCATAGGCTATGACCCGACCTTTCTGCATTAGCACACAACCAAGACCAATTCTAGAAGCATCGCTATAAATCACATATTCTTCTCCGCTTTGTGGTAAAGCCAACACCGGTGCTTCACATAAAGCTTGTTTCAATTTCTGGAATGCTTCTTGTTGTTTTTCGGCCCATGTGAACTTTTCACCTTTCTTGGTCAACTTGGTCAACGGAGCAGCTATCGAAGAGAAATTCTCAACAAATCTTCTGTAATAGCCTGCCAAACCAAGAAAACTCCGTATTTCAGTTAGACTCCGGGGCGGTTCCCACTTCATCACGGCCTCAATCTTTGATGGATCAACTTTCACCCCTTCAGCATTGATTACATGGCCAAGAAATTGAACTTCTCTTAGCCAGAAATCACACTTGGAGAATTTTGCATACAACTTCTCCCTACGAAGCAACTCCAACAATTGTCGTAGATGCGCTTCATGTTCGGCTTGGCTTCGCGAATACACCAAGATGTCATCAATAAACACGATCACCGAGGTATCAAGAAACGGTCGACACACCCGGTTCATAAGGTCCATGAATACGGCTGGAGCATTGGTTAACCCAAAAGGCATCACCAAAAACTCATAATGACCGTATCTCGTACGAAAGGCTGTCTTCGGAATGTCTGACTCCCTTATCTTCAACTGGTGATATCCCGATCTCAGGTCAATCTTGGAAAAGTAGGACGCGCCTTGCAGCTGGTCAAACAAGTCGTCTATTCTGGGTAGCGGGTACTTGTTCTTCACCGTGATCTTGTTTAACTCCCGATAGTCAATACACATGCGCATTGACCCATCTTTCTTCTTAACAAACAAAATAGGGGCTCCCCAAGGCGATGTACTCGGTCTGATAAAACCCCTGTCTAGCAGTTCTTCCAGTTGCTTGCGCAGTTCCACCATCTCTGAAGGTGCTAAACGGTATGGAGCTCGGGCAACAGGTGCAGCTCCCGGAACTAGTTCAATTGTGAACTCAACCTGTCGATCTGGTGGTAACCCTGGAAGTTCATCTGGAAACACATCTGGGAACTCGTTCACAACATTCACATTCGCTACCCCCACTTTAATCGGTTGAGCCACCGAAACATAAGCCAGGTAGGACATCCCTCCTTTACTGATACAGCTTCGGGCTTGAGCAAAGGAGATAACTGGCATTCGCAACCGAGGTCGTTCACCTTGAATCTTTATCCATTTTCCATCCGGTGTCAACACTGTGATGTTTTTATTTCTGCAATCCACGTTAGCATAATTCGTTGCTAACCAATCCATTCCCACAATTACACCAAATTCGTTGGTAGTCATCGGCTTCAAATCTATAGGGAAAACGGTCCCGTAGATTTTAAGCTGACAACCTTCCAGATGTTCAGAAACCCAAACATATCGACCGTCCGCTATAGCTACTTCTAGACTTTCGTCCATTGATGATAACGGTACATTCAAGCGAGGCAACAAAGACTCTGATACGAAACAGTGAGTAGCCCCCGGATCAAAAATAACATATACAGGTATGGAATTAAGAGTAAAGATACCTGTCACCACATCCGTTTTCTCACGGGCTTCCTCCACCGTCATCTGAAAAGCTCGTGAGGCCACCGGTCGTCCTCTGTTCTTTGGTTCTTCTTTCTTTCCCACTTGGTCATCTCTAGGTCTTTCACTGTATACCCCAGATTTCAGTTGGGGACAGTTCAGGCGGATATGATCTGTAGCCCCGCATTGGAAACATCTTCTTTCTGACCGACATTCCCGTGTAAGATGACCCGTTCTTCCACAATTTCGACAGCTGATTGACCCGGTATCGCTGCGACAACTGCCTGTGTGCCTTTTTCTACATTTATCACACCACTTTCCTTCATCTTTCGGACCTTTACCCTTAGACTCGGATTGTTGTGACCTTTTCTGAGGCGTCCAACCTTGGTCTTCCGCCTTTCGTTTCGTTTCAACGGCTTTCTTTTCGTCTTCCTGTCGCTTCAGTTCTGTTTCTCTTTCCGTGGCTCGATCCACCACTTGCCGGAACGTAGTTAGTTTCAACGGTTGCACAATTTCTCTAATTCGGGTTGTCAACCCCCGAACATACTTGTCGATCTTTCTCTTTTCAGTGTAAATGTGGTGTTCAGCAAACCTAGCTTTCTCCAGAAAGCTAAGAGTATATTCTTGGACAGATCGGGAACCCTGTTCCAGGTGTAGGAATTCATCCTCCAACTTCTGAATAGCCACTTCTGAACAGTATTCTTCATTAAACTTTGTCTTGAATTGCTCCCAAGGTATCGATTGGGATGAATCAAGATCCAGTGATTTGTAATAGGTTTGCCACCAATGTAGTGCACCGCTTGTAAGTTGGTTCGTGGCAAATTCCACTTTATCATCGTTCGCACACTTGCTTACTCGGAACACCTTCTCAATGTGCATGATCCATTCCATGGCTTTGACTGGATCATCCGTCCCCGAAAATTCCTTTGGTTTACAACCAAGGAAGGATTTATAAGTACACCCAATTTTCTTGGTAGAGGCTTCTCCACCTTGTGTTTCTTTCACTGCCCGGGCCCGACTTTCTCCCTGGCTTTCGTTTTCTGGCTGTCTGTCATGAACACTCTTTGCAGCCTCCTCAGTAGGATCAGGATGTACACTCGGGTTGGGGTTGCCACTCGGGTTAGGATTGTTCGATAATGCTGGCAGCATTTGCCTAACCACTTCCTCCACTATTGCCCGGATATCAGGTGGATTTTGTCCCACCGGTTCCCTTGCTGGTGCCCTTCGCCCGGCAGAACCGCGTGAACGGGCTGGTCCACTTCTTGCTGGTCCACTTCGTGCACTTCCACCACGCGAATTTACACCAGTGGGGTTACTTCGTGTATTTCTCATACTTCAAAATTTCAGCAAACCGTTAGATTACATTTATAATAACAAGCTTATATATATATCTAACAGTCCATTTATCTGTCTTTCTCTCAAGGTTTAAGTCCAGGAATCTAGTCTAAGACACCTAGTTCACTTAAACCACGGCTCTGATACCAACTTGTAACACCCGACTTATTAACTAAAAACACCCCAAAATTTTTTTTTTTTTCAAAACATTATAATACAAACAAAACACAAGTAGGGGTATTAGTTAATACAATACGAGTACAAGAGGATCACGAAGTACAATATATCATATTATACATCTCTAAGCCGGGCTGTCACTTCGGTCACTAAGTCCTCAGTCACGGACTTTATCCTTTCCCTTCGCGGGATCACGCTCACCTGCAGGGACATATCACATAAACTGTGAGCTATAAAGCCCAGTGAGTAATCAAATCAAATACTACATGTATAAGAATAAAATTCTCTATACAAAGTCAATTATGAAATATCACACATTACGAAATCAAATATGGCTCACGGGAAAATCCCGCTGTTGCCTAGACTCACGGCTGGTTCCGGTCTTGTCTATATAAGTTTAAATATGGCTCACGGGTTAGCCCGCTGTTGCCTAGACTCACGGCTGGTTCCGGTCTTGCCTATTCATGTTTATTGACTCACGGCTGGTTCCGGTCTTGTCAATAAAGATTTGACTCACAGCTCCGTTCTTGTCTATTAAAGACTCACGGCTTATCTGGTATTGTCAATATCAAATCAAGTATCTATCATTTTTCGTCCCCAAAACTATTTTCAATCCGCAGCTGCTCAACAATCATATATCACATCAAATACGAGTGAGATTACTCACCTGAAGGCTTGCTACAACTAGCGTTCGTCGTTCCTTGCTTTGAAATGAAACCCGTAGAATTTTGTCCCGCACCTATAATTCCATTTATTTCAAAATGATTATAGGTTAATAACCATTACAATCAACTCTAACACAATAGAGTTCAATAATATATAATGCCTAGTTAATAAACTTTCCGTTTACTAACATTATATGAATTTTACTATTCACCGAGGCATTCGGGTCGGTCTACAGTGCCCCCGAGGGGTCGAAAACTCAATATGAAAATTTTCCCAAACTTTTTAGACCATAACGAGCCTATGGTCCAAATTTGAGCTAAATCGGATAAGCCAAGCAAAAGTTAGCGTTTTTGATCCCCTGCCTGGCCTCTGCTCGGAGGCGCACCCCGCCCAAGGGAGGGCGCACTGCGCCTGGGCGCACCCCGCCTGGCTTTGGGGCGCACTGCGCCTAACGGCAGTGCAGGTCCCCTGGCCAGTCGCGATTTATGCACTGTAGCTTGCAGATTTGGTCCATTAAGTGCTTATTTCCGTTCTTAATCGCTTGGGGTTTGTTCCTAGGCTAAAACCTTACATATTAACAAGGTTTTTAACCATCAAAACACCCTCAATCAATCAAACCAAGAATTAGGGTTCTTATTTCTAACAACCCCAAAACTTCAAATTCATCTATTTTAACAACCTACTTCCATTTTATTGAGTTAAGCTCTTGTTATAATGACTTAATGGAAGCATCTAACCATTTTAATCACATGATCATGGCTGCAATTGCAGTTTTTGAGTTCTACAAAACCCTCAAGAACAAACAATCAAGAACATGAAGAAACTTACCTCCAAAGTTCCAATTTTACCCTTTTAAGCCAAGGATTAAAATCCAAGCTTCAAACCTTCAAAAACTCTTCACGATTTCTGGAAAAATCAGTCACGAACTCTCTCCCGTGGCTCACCAAAATTCTGCACAAACTAGGAGAAGGTTCCAACCTTTTATACCTCCTAAATTTTCATTTTTGGTCCTTGAAGTTACATTTCTTAAAGTTTGGCCACAATTTGCAAAAACTAATGACAAAATCAACTTTAATAACATTTTAAGTCCAAGACTCAAAATATTTTTTTACCAAACAAGTCCTTTTTGTCAAAAAGACCAAATTACCCTTTTGAGGTAAAATGACCATTTCGCCCTTTTTATTATAATTATATAATAAACATGTTTCGGCGTTACAGAATCATTTGGCTACTGGATCAGGAGCATTTCTCTGATCTAGACAGGACACGTTAAGGTTACATTGTTTTGTGTTTGTGAACAATTGTTAAACATTTCTTGGTTATGAATTCAAGTTTCTTTTCGGATCTAGTTATGAAATATGTTTGTTCATTGATTATTTTCTGTTTTTCATTAACAATGGAAGGTTAAACACTTCGGGTTGCTTCCGAGGATGTTTAGGGTAATATGACTAGCATGTTTTGATTTTTTACTTTTGTTCCAATCGATTTTAGTTATCATTTTTCTTTCGAGCATGATTTTTAGTATGATAATTAAAGTTGGGTTACTTAAATATTTTTGATTTTACAACTAAGATAATGTATTGGCCATTTAGTAATTGTTCGGAATTCATTAGGTTTAGGAATTAAGACGATCAGTTGAATCTACATACACTATGCTAAATTTTGATTTTAAATAAATAAGTTGTAATTGGTAAGCGTAACATGATATTGGTAAATCACCAGTTGTGTCGAATCCAAATAGAAGTAGGGAGTAAGACAGTTAGTCGAGTAGCATATTGTGTGCCGAAATTTATTGATTGCAAGAAAATAATTAGCTTTAGTTTTGGTTTCATAATAAATTGGAACTTAAGAGAAGACAAACTTGTGTGTCTCAATTTCCAAGCACTGAATCGGAAGTTCCTTATTTGTCGTACTGATAATCTGGTTTTATTTCTTTACTTTGCAATTGCACTACATTAGTTTTTCTTATTTGACCACAATAGCATAAAATTTGACCACAAACTCCCTATGGATTTGACAATTACGACATTGATCAAGTGTGGGTGACTCTTAGTTTTTTCAGACATTTGATCAGGTGTGGGTGGCTCTTACTTTCTTCCGACATAGTTGCACCTCTTAACTTTTAAGAGGCTTTTGATAAATCAATAATTTTTATTCAGATGCTACCAAACACACTGATTTGAAAAATTAATAGAGTGCCTTTTAAATTTTCAATTAAGAGACTACCGAACACGGTCTAAGACTATCTCTATCAGCAATTCAACTCAACCCAACTATTTTAGGAAAATCTAATTTTTTTCCACATACACAATCCAATTAAACTCACTCTTTTACATCTATTAGCAATCCAACCCGGCCCAACTTTATATTAGTTTTTTTAAAAAAATCATACAATATCAATATTGCATTCATTTTGTAAAGAAAAAGAAGTCACTCATTTTAGTATAAATTTATTTGATTTTTCACTAAGGATAAAACATAGTTGTTAATAAAATTAGTATTAATTATAAAGTTTAATTTAATATACCACTAAATGAGGAATATATGACAATATTTATTCATGAAGAATTACGAGTTGCTTGTTGAGCCGTCTTGTTGACACCGTCTAAGTCGTAGATATTTTTATTTTATTTTTTCTTACTTTTTTTTCTGAGCCATGGATTATCACTGGAGGGTCCACACTGAAAATTCAGAAATGTCCTATTCGAATTTTCAGAAAATAATACAAGATTCAAGGAAAATATTCCTCCAGTACAATAATTGAACATAACATTAAGAAAATAATACAATATTCAAGGAAAATTCAAAAATGTCCTATTCGAATTTTCAGAAAATAGTACATGAGTTTGATCATTGTTTGGTTTATTGTAGCAGAATCTAAAAGCAATTGAAGCCATAATGTTGATGGACAATGAATACGATGCTGATGACTATGATGCAAAGTTGGGTTTGAATGCAGATGTTTTTGCAAGCATGAATGTTAAATAGTGAACTGGGAATTAAAACCCATCTGGATATTAGACACGCGCGACGCGGCCCATTAGGGTTCCGCGTCGCGGTGGGCCGAAACACATAGGGTACGGCTAGGATTTCTGTGTCTATTTGTAAACCTATAAATATAAAGGCTGGTCATTAGGGTTTGTTTTTTGTCAAAGTCAGAAGTCAATAATCAGAAGAGGCTGATTACTAGCAATTTAGGTACACTCTGTAACACCTATATTTAGCTCTGGAATAAAGAATACTCTCTCCTGCCCGTGGACGTAGGTCATCTTGGACTGAACCACGTAAATCTGTGTGTCGTTACTTTGTGTTTATATTTCCGCATTTATATTCTCGTTATTATTTCTGGGCAATAGGCTATAGATTTAGGTCTATTTCCTAACAAGTGGTATCAGAGCCGCGGTTTCAGATCTGTAGTGTTATAGATCTGTGGTTATTTGCAGTTTTAGGTCTGCGTGTTTTAGATCTGGTTGTAGTTCTAGTTGATTGAAGTCGGTAGTAGATCTAGGGTTTACGGCTGCCCGCGTCGCGTCTGTTGAAAGACCGCATCGCGCCCGTTGAAAGATCGCGTCTGTAGAACCGCGCCTATTCAAGACCGCGTCGCGCCCTGTTGAAGCCCGTGCCGCGACGACGTCGAGCAGTAAACAGTTCGAATTTACTTGTTTATCAAAGACTACAAGGATCGGTTGATTGAAGATGTCATCTCACAAGTTCGATTGGGAGAAGTTCAATGGCTCGAATGATTTCACTTTGTGGAAGGTTAAGATGAAGGCTCTTCTGGTTCAACAAGGATGCGCAGTTGCAGTGGAAGGAGAATATGCAAAGGACACGACAGATGCTGTAAAGAAGGAGATCGAGGGGAAAGCACATAGTGCTATTCTTTTGAGCTTGACGGATGAGGTGTTGAGGGAAGTTGTTGATCAACCCACTGCTGCCGGTATTTGGAAGAAGCTCTGTGATACGTATCAGAACGGTTCTTTGACAAATAGGCTGTATCAGAAGCAACGGTTGTACACTTTCCGGATGGCAGAAGGTACTCAAGTAAAAGACCATCTTGATTCTTTCAATCGTATTATTGTAGATCTTCAAGGAGTAAGAGTAAAGATTGATGATGAGGATCAAGCCCTTATTTTGTTATGTTCACTGCCGAATTCACATGAGAACTTTGTTGATAATATGTTGTATGGAAGAACAACAATTACTGTAAATGATGTGAAGGATTCTCTGCTGTCCAAGGAACTCAAACGTAGAGTTTTTGGGAATGAGGAGACATCTGGGTCTGTTCGTTGGCAGAGGAAGGATATCGGATAAGAAAGATGGTGGAAATCGGAGTAAGTCACGATCAAAATCGAAAGTTTCTGCAAAAGTCAAGTGTTATAACTGCAAGGAGAAGGGTCACTTCAAGAGAAATTGTCCATTGCTGAAAGGGGGAAGGGAGAAAATAGCAACAATGGCAGTGCGGCTATTGTTCAGGATGGTTCTGATGAAGAGGACATAGGTGATGTGTTGACTATTTGTACATCTAGTTCTGTTGATGCATGGGTCTTGGATACTGGGGCATCTTATCATATGACTTTTCATCGTGACTGGTTCGAATCTTTTAAAGACTTGAAAGGAACAGTGAAGTTGGGAGATGATTGGGTTGCTCAGGTCAAAGGAAGCGGTACGGTACAGATTATGATGCACGATGGTATGGTCAGAAAGCTTGATTGCTGGTATGTTCCGGATCTTCGTAAGAACTTAATTTCTCTTACTACTTTAGCAAAGAATGGGTTGAAATATTCTGGTGAAGATGACTGGGTGAAGGTCACCAAGGGATCTCTAGTAGTTATGAAAGGAAAGGTGCAGAAAAGTGGGGTTCCTGTCTTCGAAGGAAATTCGGTTAGGGGAACAGTGGCGGTTACTCAATCCTTAGAGAGTAGTAATGATAAGAGAGAGTTGTGGCATAGAAGGTTGGGGCATATGAGTGAGAAGGGTATGTCAATTCTGAGTAAACAGGGGCTGTTTAGTGGTGAGCTAACGGGAAAACTCAAGTTTTGTGAAGCTTGTGTCAAAGGTAAGCAACGTTGGGTGAAGTTTAGTTCGGGTAAACACACAAGCAAGGAAATCCTGGAGTACATTCACTCAGATTTGTGGGGTCCCTCTCCTGTTGAGTCTCATAAAGGTCATCGATACTTTGTGACTTTCATTGATGACTACTCAAGGAAGGTTTGGATATATTTTCTGAAGACTAAAGACGAAGTGTTTGGGAAGTTCAAGGAGTGGAAGACGATGATTGAAAAACGGACCGGAAAATCTGTCAAGACACTCAGAACTGACAATGGGTTAGAGTTCTGCAATGCCCCGTTTGACAACTTTTGCAAGGCAGAAGGTATAGTGAGGCACCACACTATACGGCACACACCACAGCAGAACGGAGTGGCGGAACGGATGAACCAAACACTGTTGGCGCGTGCTAGAAGCATGCAGCTATATGCTGATTTATCAAATAAATTATGGGCGGAAGCGGTTAATACTGCTTGCTATCTGGTGAACAGATCACCATCAACTGCAATCGACTTTAAGACTCCTCAAGAGGTATGGTCTGGAAAACCCTCTAATTATTCTGGTTTACGTATATGTGGTTGTCCGGCTTATGCTCATGTTAATGATGGTAAACTTGAGGCGAGGGCAATGAAGTGCATATTTCTAGGGTATGCACATGGAGTGAAAGGTTATCGTCTGTGGTGTACAGAAGAAGGAAGAACTCCAAAATTTATTAATAGCAGAGATGTGACCTTTGATGAGTCTGCTATGGTGAACCAAAGAGGAGGTGATACAAGTCATGTAGGGAAAGATTTGGGTGCTAACCAGAAGGTGGAGTTTGTCACACAAATTCCAGACAGAATGGTGATAAATGAAGAACAACATGTCGGTGATGATCAGCATAGACGTGATGAAACTCATGAACAGCCCAATGAGGATCAGTCTGGTGATGCTGAGGCTAATGGTGAGAACGATGAGGATGAATCTATAGCAAGGAGAAGAGAGAAAAGGAACACAAAGAAACCAGCTAGATATGCTACATGTGTCACTAATGGTGATATTGGTTCGGTTGCATATGCACTAGCTGTTGGTGAAAACATTGGTACTGATGAGCCTCGGTCCTACAAAGAGGAGGTGGCAAGTAAAGAACGATCAAGCTGGTTGATGGCGATGAATGAAGAGATGCAATCTCTTGAGAAGAATGAAACGTGGGATCTTGTTCCATTACCAAAAGGAGCAAAACCGGTTGGATGCAAATGGGTCTTTAAGAAAAGGGAAGGAATTCCAGGGGTTGAACCCGCAAGGTTCAAGGCACGGTTAGTGGCAAAGGGTTTTTCTCAAAAAGAAGGAATCAACTATCACGAGGTTTTCTCACCGGTCGTGAAGCATAAGTCAATTCGGGTTCTTTTGGCTATGGTGAGCGCGTTTAATCTAGAGCTTGAGCAGCTCGATGTCAAAATTGCATTCCTTCATGGAAGCTTGGAGGAGAAGATATATATGTCACAGCCTGAAGGTTTTCCGGGTTCTAATAAGGATCATGTGTGTTTGTTGAAGAAATCTCTTTATGGTTTGAAGCAGTCTCCTAGACAGTGGTACAAGAGATTTGATTCGTTTACGACTTCGCATGGCTACATTCGGAATCAGTTTGATAATTGTGTCTACTTGAAGCAGTTGTCCAATGGGTCCTTTGTTTATCTATTGCTATATGTTGATGATATGCTCATTGCAGCCAAGGAGATGGCTGAAATTAATAACTTGAAGAAGCTTTTGGAAAGTGAGTTTGAAATGAAGGATTTGGGTGCAGCAAAGAAGATATTGGGGATGGAGATTCAGAGGGACATGAAAGCAGGGTTGTTATATGTTTCTCATCAGAAATATATTGAGAAAGTCTTGCAGTCTTTCGGTATGGATCAGTCAAAAGCAGTTGGAACTCCTTTGGTAGCGCACTTTAAACTGAACAGAAGTACTATACCAACTACTGATGAAGAAAAAGACTATATAAGCAGAGTTCCATACTCAAGTGCAGTTGGAAGCCTTATGTATGCTAGTCTGTACTAGACCCAATTTAGCACATGCAGTTAGTGTGGTTAGTAGGTTTATGGGTAATCCTGGAAAAGCTCACTGGGAAGCGGTCAAGTGGATCCTGTGATACTTGAAGGGGACTAAGGATATTTGTTTGGTTTATGGTGTTAATACTCATAGTAACTTGGTTAGATATGCAGACTCAGACTATGGTGGTGACTTGGTGAAAAGAAGATCGCTCACTTGTTATATTTTCACTTTGTTTGGATGTGCAGTCAGTTGGAAGTCAACTTTACAACCTACAGTTGCCTTGTCTACAACTGAAGTGGAATACATGTCAATGACTGAAGGTATAAAGGAGTGTATCTGGCTACATGGTTTGGTGGAGAGTCTGGGGTTGAAGGTGGAGAAGCCTGTCTTGAACTGTGGTAGTGAAAGTGCTTTGTGTTTAGCAAAGAATCCGGTTTATCATGAAAGGACGAAGCATATTGATATCTGGTTAAATTTCATTCGTGACATAGTTGAAGAAGACAAGTTCTCAATCTTGAAGATCGATACCAAGGTGAATCCGGCAAATATGTTGACAAAGTCGTTACCCAAGGAGAAGTTCGAGCTATGCTGGAACTTGGTTGATGTTTGCAGGAGGTAAGTCCTTACGGGGCAAGCTGGCAGGAGACGAGATGAAGTTTTTTGGTTTCTAGAGCGAGGTGGAGCTATGTTGAATTCGCAATTCAAGGTGGAGATTGTTAAATAGTGAATTGAGAATTAAAACCCGTCTGGATATTAGACACGCGCGCCGTGGCCCATTAGGGTTCCGCATCGCGGTGGGCTGTAACAGCTAGGGTACGGCTAGGGTTTCTGTGTCTATTTGTAAAGCCTATAAATATAAAGGCAGGTCATTAGGGTTTGTTTTTTTGTCAAAGTCAGAAGTCAATAATCAGAATAGGCTGATTACTAGCAATCTAGGTATGCTCTGTAACACCTGTATTTAGCTCTGGAATAAAGAATACTCTCTCCTGCCCGTGGACGTAGGTCATCTTGGACCGAACCACGTAAATCTGTGTGTCGTTACTTTATGTTTATATTTCCGCATGTATATTCTCATTATTATTCCTGGGCAATAGGCTATAGATTTAGGTCTATTTCTTAACAATGAAAAATCTTTGCCTTCTTGATATTGACGGGAAATTCAATTCTACCCAACCTACGTTTCTCCCTGATGAGTTACGATGGCTTCGTTGGAATGGTTACTCATTCCTCTTTCTTCCATTAGCAAATAAGTGTAAGCTTGTTGGGCTTGAAATGGCCAGAGGAAGCATTAAACATTTATGGAATGGGCGAAAGGTATTTAGTAGATGAAATCAGTTTCTTTATGTCAATAGTCATTGAAAGGTTTTTATTTGTATTTACTTCTCAATGAACTCAATATTTTTTTTTTAATTTATGTTTTACGTGTCAGATTCTACCGAACTTGAAATTCATTCACCTCAAGAATATGTGCAGTCTCACATCGTTTCCAGATGTCTTTGGGGCGCCAAATATTGAGAGGCTAATTTTGTCATACTGTTGGACATTGGAGGAGGTTCACAAGTCTCTTGGATCTCATAAAAGGCTTGTTTACTTGGACATGAATGGTTGTAGTAAGCTCACACGTCTCCCATCCAGGATTGAGATGGAATCCTTGGAGACTCTAATTCTCTCTGGATGCATCAGTCTTAAGAGATTCCCAGAAGTCTCCCCATGTATGGCTAAACTATCACACATAAATCTTTCTTCTTGTGAAGGAATACAGGAACTGCCATCATCAATTGGATATTTGTCTAGCCTAAGCTTCTTGAATCTCACAAACTGTTCGAATCTTGAGAACATACCAAACTCTGTTGGTGAATTAAAGTATCTTAAGTGCCTTCATCTTCACAACTGCAGGAAACTGAATTATTTTCCAAATAAGCTTGGAAGCATGAACATATTAGAAGAGCTTTGGTTAGGATATACATATAACATTGGAAGGCCACAAAAGTGTATTGATTTTCATAGTTTGACAGGTTTGTCTTCCTTGAGAAAATTAGATCTCGGTTGGATACAAATCGAAGAGGAAAGCTTTCCCAAAAATCTTGATGCATTGGCCTCCTTGGAAGAATTATATTTAAGTGGCAACTCTGAATTAGTTCACTTACCATCAATCATTAGCCATCTTTCTCGAGTTAAACGTCTAGAGTTGAATGAGTGCAGCCGACTTGAAAGTTTGTGTAAGCTTCCATCAAGCATACAAGTGTTGAAGGCAAATGATTGTATCTCACTGAGAGAGATTGGAGATCTATCCACAGAGGGTAAGTGGTTGTACAAGATATGGCTAGTTAACTGCCACAAACTCTCAGTGGATGAAGAACATCAAAGATACCTTGATAAGATGTTGCAACTATCTTTCATCAAGGTGATCCTCTATCTCTCGTATCCAATTTAATTTATTTAGGATACATTTGTTACACGGGACTAGATTGGATTGAACCGGACAGGATAGACAACCTTTGTAGGGATATTTTCTATGTAGAGGATGAGGAGGGAATTCACATCTTCCGCACATAAGAGAGATCGTGAAAGAGTCCCGATCCCACCTTTTTTACCTACTTTGGATGGGACAAATAGTTGCAATTTTTGTCCCATTGACATCAGTCCTATCCGAATGCAGCCATATAACTTGTTTTGTCATGTCGGGCCGTGTTCTGTCCTATCTTGTTCTGCGTCATTACCGACTTACTCCTACGGAGAGCAAATTTTTGACCGGCATATCTTGGAAGAAATTTTTGTATTTTTTAAGAAAGAAATAATGTAAGCATGATTTTTTTGTTTATTACAGAAATGTGCTGCTGTAAATCATCGGTTAAGTATTGCTATTCCTGGAAGCAAGATTCCAAGCTGGATCAAACAAGAAAAGGGTGGGTGCAAAATACCTTTAAAGTTACGTCACAAATGGCACACCAAGATCATGGGTTTCATGGTATGTGGTGTGTTTCCATGGAAATTCCAGTCGTATCATGCTTGTCCGACATTGTCCTTCAGAATTGTAAGTGATGGAAAGGTGATTCCTAGGTCAGAGGTCAATTATATGATGGATGCAACTGGAATATCCGAGAATATCCGAGAATAGGCGGTCTGTATGGATTAGCTATATGCCGTTGGGTTTATTTCAGCAGATGTATCATGATCTTCAACCTGAAGATTGGTCTCATATTGAAGTTAATCTTGACATTACTGTAATGTTAAGAAATGGCACACCATCCCTAAGATGTGAGGTACATGTCATCTACAAAGAAGATATCCAGCAGATTACAACTTGTATCACTGATTACGGGAATGTGGTGCATGTTGATGATGAGGATCTTGGATATGATGAAAGTATCTCTGGAAACACTTACGTCTATGAAGAAAAGTTTGAAGAGAAGAGCTTGATGCCTTTAAGAAGTAGAACCTCAACAAGGCGCAGAACAAAGCACATACGTTGTGCCATACCGTACAGTGGGTATGTGTCCAAGCCTGTGCGAAGAGTAAAAAATGGCCCCTTAAAAGTATCTTATGATTTTGAAGGTCCTGTATGACAGCATGGTTCGTTGATTTTGAAAGTCGTGTATGTATGTACATACAGCGTTCCTCCAATTGTGGTATCTTATGTTTCTGTTCCAAGGTTTCCTCGTTTTTTCACCGACCGATGTTTTGCATAATCGCTGGCTATCAATATCCTTGATTTTTTATTAGTTGGATAGGATGTTTTCCCGGTTGTGTTAAGTAATATTCTGAATCATGAGATTCCTATTACGGATGGGAATTAAAATTGCTGATGTGAGAAAGAAAAGAAGAAAATAGGGTACAAAATCTTATAGGATCTTAATCATCTTCCCTAGATAGATATCTTGTGGAGGGTACAAAAAGGTCCCCTGCAGAGGCGGTTCGACCCGTCGGTAATTTCTAGCAGAGTTCCAACAGAATGTAAAAAAGCAATAATACCAATTAACTTTATCCAAAATTCTTCTGAAATATGTCTCTAATTTCTAATGAAATACTGACGAAAGTTGCAAACGAATTGTTATTTCCTTTTATTTTTTATTCCTATCGTAAGAAAATACCTAGAGATTTCGGATGGATGTTTAAAAACGTTGTCATTTCAAAATTTATGATCCTTGTTATCTTTATTAATGTTACTGATGATTACTATGTATTATTATTGTTATTATTATTATATTTATTATTTATTATTATTATTACCTATAGAATTCAGTCGGTATATGGTTGCTTTTTTCCATTTCGTCGGTATGTGTATCATGAGTAAGTATATGTATGTGTGTGTAGTATAGAATTGTTAGAAGGCACATGATTGTATCTCATTGAGAAAAATTGGATATCTATCAAGAGAGGGTATATGGTTGTATAATATATGGCTAGTTAATTTCGACAAACTCTTCGAGGATGAAAAGAATCAAAGATACCTTTATAAGATGTTGCAACTTGAAGGGTTTTGCGGCATAAAATAAAGCGTTTTTATCAAAAACGGCAACAGAAGCATTTTAAAAACAACTAGTTTATTATTCACCATTTTAAAACAAAACTATCAATGATCCATTTATATAAGTTAGAATGATGTAAAAAACAACTATAAAATGTTTTATAATGACAACCTTAGTAGCCCTTGATCACACTCGAAATTGGGGAGTTGAATAAAATGGCAAAGACAAGAAGCTTGATCTTCTTTAAGTATCCACCATCAAGCAATAGGCACTAGGAATGCTAGTATCCTTATTGTATTATGAATTTCTTAAGCCTTTAAGTACTTAACACAATTAAGTACTAAATGAGAAGCACTTCTAGCAATTAATACTCTTAACTAGTTTTCACAAAGAAGTAGTAGAGAGGGAGAGAGGAAACCACGACTTTCATGAGGGAAGGAGGAAAAAACTAACTCAAAATTTAGTCTTACAATCTTTTATATACTTACACATGAGATCCAAGACTCATGCCATCATCAAAATGCAAAGATATGACTTGTAAGAGGCATGAGATGTGTAAGAGGGAGGTTGACAAGCAACCACCATTCCCTCATGAAAAAAATCAGCCAACTCATGAGAAAAATATAAGATGATGTGTCCCACACACTGCCCTGATAAACTAATATGTCTAGTAAAAGTTAGTGGAATCCAAAATGTCCAAAAATTTGTATATGACTTAATATATCATAACATATGATATAATAACTAGTTTGTTCCATTTTAATTATTATTTTCATAAAAGAATAATTATTCTCTAAATAAATACAATAGTTGAATTTATTTATTAATTATTAAATACTTAAAAATATTCAATAAGTATCAACTTGATAAAGTTGTGACCGTATAGGATCATATGTTATTAGCAATATCATTCTATAATGATTCTTGAGCATATAGATCCAACAATCTCCCACTTGCACAAGATTCATTATGGATTGCCATAGACAGTTTTTGACGTCTAGCAACGGACTACTGCCCCTAACAACACACAAAGAGGTACCATCCATCAACATCCAATTCCAAGAGCTCAAAGCTGCAATTGATGCATAAGGTAAGTATATCAATATTCTCTTTGTTTCAGACATCATCTTAGACATGAGACATGGAACGTGATCATTCTCATTTGTTGTCCAACTTTAAGTAATGCGCCTTAGATGTCTAACTCTCAACACATACGAGGGACAAATCACATCTGGACTACATACACACTCTTGTATAGTTCATATTATACTACGATGGCCTTTATAACTGTACGGTTACGAACAACGTTTAACCATGTTAAAGCACAACAATTCTTATACTTGAGTCCCTAATATGTATCTCAGGTCGAAAGACATAAATATATTTACCATTGTTCAATATTCATTTATGATTAATGGTCCATGAAGTAATTCTTGAAGTGGGTCATGTCCAATATTTGTTCTCCCACAAGTACATATGAACTTGAATGCAACACTTTGCTATTTCATCTCATGAAAACAACCAATCCGATTCATATTAGTCTTAATTCATAGTTTTTCCCACCATGATGATTGACTATGGACAATTTAGAATAAACAATTTATTCAAGGATAAAAACATGCTAACATAGAACACAATAACATTAATACAAAAGAGATATCTCATATATCAAAAGAGATTACATGTCATTGCTACATAGTTTCGGAATATCTAGATATTAATAAAGTACATATTTAAATCCAATCACTAGATAATCGAAGTCCAATTCTTTTAGCATGGCTATCAAACTTGTTTTGAGAAAGAGGCTTCGTGAATGGATCTACTAGATTACCATCTATATAAACCTTCTCTATGCATATATTTCCCAATTCCAATTCTTGTCAAATGAAATTGTATTTTCGTTGAATGTGTCTAGTCTTGTTAGTAACCATTGGGTCTCTTGCGATAGCAGTGGAACCGGTGTTGTCACAAAGCATCTCAATGCATTTTTGATGCTCGGTACAACCTCAAGGTCACCAATGAATTTCTTCATCCAATCAACTTCTTGAGATGCCTCCGATGCAACGATATACTCAGATTCTATTATATAGAAAGTGTTGGAAATAGTGTCCAAGATCATTAACTATGGTGATATTTCTAATAATAGCAGGGTCCTTTTGGGTTGCCCTCACAACCCAGTATAAACAATCAGTGACAAAAAATAAGAAGGAATGATTAGTTTATTAATTTACGGTGAAATAAATTGTTTAGAAACTATATTAGTAATCAATTGATAAATTAATTTGGAATTAATTTATAGAAAATTTCATAAGTTTGTGTTTTTCGAAAATTTCTAATAATAGCAGGGTCCTTGGTGTTTTTCAAAAATTTCATAAGTTTGTGCTAGTATGATTTGAAACACCCCCTTTTCAACAACATTTATATTACAAAGTTTTCATAGTAATCATGTCTATATAACATGAATACCAAAATATGATTTAACAAAAACCATTATTTTACACTTTACAACGATGGGTGTTACAAATTCATACCATCAAACCATAGTAAATAAGGAAAAGGATTAAACCATAATTCCAACATAAGGAAGCTGTCTCAAGCTCCACTCCATCTAATCCTCAAGACATATCTTACAAAACTTCAAGATATTTTACATTCTTGCACTTGTACCTGGAATACATGGCATTAACATAGAACACGTAAGACAAAAATGTCTCGTGAGTTACATGGGTTTTAGACTCAAAGCATTAAACATCATTTTCCAAATCTTTTAGCAAAATCAAGGAATAAGCTTGTTGTAAAAACCTTTACAACTAGAACATAACATTGTCATTTTACTTCAAAACCTTTTCATTATATTCTTTGCATATAAGCAACTTTCATACTTTACTAGATTGATATTCTTTTCATAGCTGGATTTTTATACTTAGGGCATTAATCACCTTAGGTGATACCCCAAGTCTTTACTAAGGTAGAAAGAACAAAATCAGTCCACCCTAGTAGACTATGCTTTTATGATATCTACTTTGTGAAGGGAATGGTACCGTCCCAGTAGACTCCTATTTATTCCTTGCGGAATAGACTTTCCCGAGCTAAACTGTTACATTACTTCACTTTACAGAGCATGGCTTGTTTTAAATATCAGTCATTAAAAAACATAATAATTCTTGCTTAAGACATTGCCTCATTGGCCCAAAAAGGCTTAAGGCCAAAAACATTTTTTCTTAACTTTGTGGCTTTAAGCCAAAACTATACTTCCATAACATAAGTGGCTTATAGCCCAAAAGATACTTTCAAATATAACACTTAACTTTCATAGACATGGTATGGATAATAAAAGCTTGCATATAATTTCACATTTGGAAAAAATCATATAAACTTTATATACTTACTTGCCATGTACCCCAAAATGGGCAAGACACCACATGTACTCACCTTATAACTTTCAAGGAGGTTAGCTAAGTGTTCTTTGCCTCTTTATCCTTTCCGTGTTCCACAATTACTTGACTTGCACCTAATGACATCATTTATATCATATAACTCATCAATAACTACCATAGATGACACTCTTCTAACAAGAGTTCCTTAATTAACACTATACGTTAACGAGAAGGCACCACCTTCTCTTTCAATAGGTTTTAAGTACTTCTAGAACTTCATAACAATACCAACCAAGGGTTATATAAATGACCAAAATACCCTTGGAAGGTCACAACACAATTTAGGCTCATTTTTAATGTTTTCATGCTCAATGGTGCATATGGGATCAATCAGAGACCAAGGCTACTAAGGTAAGGTCAAGTTACAAGTTTTTTAGCCTTCCCAAAGGGTTACACGGCCGAGTAACTTAAGGCATGAACATTACACGCCCATGTAATGTTCCCAGGCCCTCTTTACTTTCGAAATTTGCACCTTACTTCAATTCCTTGGCTCCAGTTGATCCAGAACTTAACCAGTCATTCCCAATGGGTTCTTTTGACCCTATAATGTGTCAAAAACATCTATTTATTTTTATTAGGTCTTATTTGGTTTAGGACTTAATGTTTATTACTATAGATTACCACAAAGCCATAAGGAGGCTTGTGTGCATTCCAGGTCCTTAAAACTGACAAATTCTTGTATAATTTCCATTCCTTAACCGAATAAGTTCTTAGAGTAAATGGTTGTCCTTTAGGGAATCATAACATCTCCAAAGTTTACTTGTTTCCTTAAGGCTTTGAAACAATGGAATCACTGATTCCATTCATTCACTTGAAAATTCTCGTATTCCCATTTTTAATACCAAAATCACAGATGACCAAAACTTAACACTTGAACCAATTTCTTACTTCCTTTACAACATATACGACTCAATAAAACACTAAAGTCATTTCTAATCCCATGAACCCAATTTCTAGGGTTGTTGAGCTCAATCACCATTTCTTTGGATTTAACCACAATCAATGGTGAAAACTCGTTTTCTATGATGATTTGAGCAAGATGAAATGCCTGGATTCATTGGTACACCCTCATCCCTAAAATCAGAATTCGGGTTTGACAATCACCCGACAAGAACATGATGTAATAAGCTTGAATTAATGAATTCCTTACCTTGATTGCTTGGAAATCACCACTTGAATGTTGATCCTCCAACTTCCTGATTCCAAGCTCTCGTACCTTCAAGAACTTGAACTCTCGGTTTCTCTAAAGGTTTCTCCAGAGAGTTCTTTCAACTTCTGAAGACAAGTGAGATATTTTCTCATTTATATACTTCCCAACTTTGGCTTAATGACCATTTAGTCCATTGAGTTCCATTCTTCATGTTTTCACACAAAAACTAGTTTAATGACATAAAAGTCTGGTTTCTTAGAATTCTGCCCCATAAACATAAGTTTCTTACATAAAGGTCATTTTTATGTCAAAAGACCATATTGCCCTTTTCCACGAAAATTTCTCGACAATACATGGAAAATACTAAATCTCATACAAACTTGTATTACACATTTTATTCATAAAAGTTGGTCGTTAAATGATTTTCGAAATTGCATGTTATGAATTTTGCTTGGTTTAGGATGTTAGAACCTTATTTTCGGAAAATTTGAAGGGTTTAGGAGGTTCCTTAGGCACTTGGCAGCTAGGGTTTCCCCACCCTTGCTTGCCTTGCAAGTTTCTTAAATTGCTTAGTTTCCTGGTTTTCCTTATTGCCTAAACTGCAAACGGATTAATTTAAGTTACATTAATTTAATTATTAACAAAGTGTTAATTGAATTAAAGGATAAACATCAATTTTAAATTGTTTAAAATTCATTTATATATTAGAATTGTGTGTGTGTGTGTATATATATATATATATATATATATATATATATATATATATATATATATATATATATTTATAACTTAAATTAAAATAAAAACATTGGTCAAACCATGACTAGGCTCACCTACTTTTAAACGTGTGAGAGGTTTGAAGGAGGTTTCCTATGAATCCAAATGTGGTCGGTTTTTAGATGACATCCATTGCCTACCACCTACACTGTCTAACACGTTTTCCTTAGTGGAATTTCGAAAAGGGTTTGATCGGGAAATGTTTCAAGTTAAAAATTATTAACTTAAAAGTATTAAAACAAAAGTCTCGTTTAATTAAAATATAAAATGTGAATCGTATGCTACCCATGAAAAACACACATGTTCTTTATGATCTGTTGACGGACCTGTGTGGTTAAACGGCACGTCAGTCTAGATCATAGTTGAAGGTGATGAGGCACTCGCGATTCTCAAGCGTATCTTGATTCGGGGATCACGCGGTTTTTGCATGGTTGATCCACCATCTGATCCATGATCAACGACATCCCTGTCATGGATTGAGATGAGCATAACCGAGATTAATATGTCATTGACACCACTCAATGAATCTCCAAGATCTAGGAATTTCATGGTGATTGAAATTAGTGAAGAGTTTCACCTACCTTAATGACCTTTATGGTGTGATTACGACATCCCTCTTCACATCATAAGTGGAAGATTTTGGATCCTAGCCTTAGTAAATTATAATTGGGTAATTATTTAAAAAGATTAATTCAAGCTAACTAAAACTTATTTTATAGATGTCTGTTTCAAATAAATACAAACATTCTTCCTATTCCATTTCTTCCACAACCTAAATCAAGTCCTCCTCCTCCTCCACCACTACAATCCCAATCTTATGAGGTTGATAGCCTGGCGTTTGTTGACATGTCCTCTGAATGTGAGAATTATTTCAAGAGTGTCGGAGCACAAGCAAGGTGGGAACGATTCAATATCGTTAAAACCCTTAGGGTATATAAACATGAAAAAGGAATGTCTGTGTGTACGGATGTTCAGAAGATGCAATCATACATAGGTAGAATGTATAATCTTGATGTCCATTTTCCGAAGGCATTAGCCATTGATGTGGTGCTTAACTCGCTTCCTGGTTCGTATCATGAGTTCATTGTGAACTATGAAAAGAACCACCTAGACATGACCTTGATGGAGCTGCACAGTATGCTGAAAAATTGTCGAGGCTAGTTTAAAGCTATCTCATGGCTCAAGTTCCACCGCTCCTATCTTTTTCCATTTATCATGGTGATGCTAAGAAGAATAAAGTTTCTCATCCTAAAGGAAAAGGAATGGCCATGGTTAGACAGTCTAACCAAGGCTTTAAGAGAAAGGCTGATTCAGATTTTGGATCGGTAGTAGCTGCCTTGAAATTTGTGGGTTCACATTGATCCACCAAGAAGACTTCCTTTTCAAGAATGACAAATCCAAATCTGCCAGGTTCCTGAAGAGGTCTACTTGAGCGTCGTACGGTTGGTGCTGTTGGATTAGGTGTCTAAGTCATGACTTTATATTTATATTTATCTTGTTAATTGAAGCAAAGTCCATTTGGGTTGCCCTCATAGCTGGAGGTTAGGATAGAGTTCAGTTGAGTAAAAGGTTGATTTATTAATTGTTTAATAAATCAATATAATTAATTAAATGGTTTATTAATATATTTAAGTGTTAATATATTAATTAGAAACTATAATAATTAATATTTAATCTAGAATTAATTGGAATTAATTCAGTGATTAAATTAATTAATTAAAGGTGTAGGGACTGGTTTGTATTTATTCAATAGTTGAATAACTGGCAGAGAGAAAACCAGGGACCAAAATGGCGCCAACCTGGAGGCTCCTCCAGAGGTTGGCGAAAACCCTAGTTAGGGTTTAGAAGCCTGGTCCAAGTGGTCAACAGGCTTGCCCACTAAGGAGGCTCCTTAGGGTTTCAGCTGTAACCCTTGGAGGCTATAAAAGGAGGCACCTGGCTCCTCCTTTTCTTCGCCAACTTGAACCCAGAATTACTCTGCTGGACTGTCTTCTCTATTGCTTTGGGTGTGACTTGTATTTGAGGCAGGACACTTGTGCTGCTATCTTCAAGAACAAGATTCAAAGGTTGGTAATTCTTGTTTTAAACTTTAGAAATTATTGTTGGCCTTTAGGGTTTAGTTTATTATCTTCATAGAAGAAAACATAGATCTTTCTAGGGTTGCATGTGAACCATAAGGAATTTTTGTGTTCATTGTTTGCTAGAAAACCCTTCAGTGGTATCAGAGCTTAGGCTTGTTTTCTTATGAATTGATATAAACTGCTTAATTATTTTTTGCCTTGGTGTTTTTTTTTGCGATGAACATCACCAAGGATGGCGTTGGATCGATTTTTGGTTAGGGTTTCCTAACCCTAACCGCCACCCAGTTGGTCCCCTCCCTTAATTGCTTGATTTACTTGCCTTTTATAAGTTGGGTGTTATTTTTGGTAATTATTTGATAATTAAATAACTGGAACCCCTTATTCTTTGGCATGCTATTTTCGAGATTAGGGAATAAGGGTTAGGAAATTAATTTGATTAATTTTTGTGATTCCCTTATTAGATTTGATTAATTTAATTAATTGTTAATTAAAAGATAAATTAAATCAGCTTAAAGATTTAATTAAAATTTTCGAAAAATACATGTAAATTCACGAAAATTCTTAGAAAATTAAATCTAAAATATTTTAATAAGATTAAAATATATCTTATATATTTATGATTAAAAGTTAATTATTTATATATAAGAAAATTGGTTAGTCTTACCGTTAGTAGGCCTCATTCACAAAACTGTCCTATAAAGAGGGTATAAGGCGACTGCCTATAAAATGGCTGTCTAATGGGTATCTACTCTTACCCACCGCTCTCCTGGTCAGTCGAGTGTCGTTAGCCGAACGGGTGTGATAGAACCGCTAAGCCTCTTAAAAGTATAATGCTATGATTGAAAGTACTAGAACCTTGAACAAAAAAAAACCCAATCTAGTTACTTTAGGTTAAAAATGTGAATTGGTGCTAATCCATGGAATTGCACATTGCACTTTGTGGAACGTTGGTGGAGCGTGTGTGGTTTACCGGCACACCAACTGGGGTCCGCAAAGACTTGCAATGGGTTTCTCGATTTTGTCATTATTAACGGAGCGTGTGTGGTTAACCGGCACGTTAATTAGAGATGGCAATTGACTTCGAGAGTACCGAGCGAATTTGCATGGTTATTCACACCCGGTTTGTGATCCTCGGCATCCCAGTCACAAACAGTGGGGCACATCCGAGACTAAACATGTCATTGAATAGTTCAATGTGTCTCAACAGATCTAGGAATTTCATAAGATGAAATTGATAAGTGTATTATCTACCTTAATGACCATTATGTTGTGATTACGACATCCCTCTTCACACCATAGTTGGGGCATTTTGGGTCCTAGCCTTAATAAATAATATATTGGGTAATTATTTAAAGGATTAATTGAACTAATAAATTCTGTTTATTGTAGATGTCTGAATCAAGTGTCTATTCTCCTCCCTCTCCTCCTTCACCCATGTCCGAGAGCATCAGAAAGCACCTTCTAAATATGGAAAGGCTGACTGGCCTTAACTGTAAAGAATGGCTTCGCAATTGGAGGTGGGTTCTCGTCATTGCGGGCAAGCTTCATCTCACCAAGTATCTGATCCCTGTTCCACCAAAACAAGTCATCATAAAGAGCCTTTATGATAAGCACGACTTAATAGTTGATGAATCCGAAAAGATTCGTGACCTCATGCTATTAACCATTGACCCCGAGTTCCGCAAGGATTTTGAATCCTTGGGGCCATATGAGTTGATGCAATCGGTTGAGGAAAGGTTCCAAAAACCGGTTGAAGATGAACGAGCTAGGATCTTCAAAAGACATGCAGAGTGTAAGTTAAAAGAAGGAAGTAGCATCGATTCGCATGTTCTTTAGATTGAAGCGTACATAGGCGAATTGTACAAACTTGGTTATTCCATGAGTCAGGAGTCGAGTGTTAACACTCTACTCGCTTCACTGACTAGTAGGTATGATCTGTTCATTCAGACGTATAGAAAGGAAGACCAGAAAAAGACCTTAATGGAAATGCGTCCACTATTGACTTTATACGAGTCACTCTTGGACAGGCATAGCTCCAATGGTTCAGCTACTTCTAGATTAAGTCCAGTGGAAAGACACAGCAAGAAACGATCCAGATCGTCTGGATATGTCTTAAGCTGGAAATCCACAGAATCGGATACAGTCGCGGAAATATTTGAAGACGTTCCAAAGTCAAAATCTTTTGAAAGCTCAGGTATATCTAAAAACCTCAAAACTCCTGTTCCATAATTCCTTGATGCAAAATGTGATAGTCACATTTTGGTTTGTATGTAGGGAATCAGTAAGGTACGAGACTCTGGCGCATAGGAGCACATTTGTATTGGATTTCCGGCTCATGCAGTTTTGAAGTTTAGTTAGATATTGAAATATTGTTATTAGCTTTTAGATGCGTATGACATTGTCTATCATATAGTACATTGTGCAAGGATTTTTGTTTTAATAAAATTGTCAATTTTCTTTTAACACATGTTGTTTGAAATATCCTTGAAATGTTGTATGATTGTGTTGAATGCATAATTAGTAATAACTTGAATGTTGAATGCATCCAAAGTGTTTGGATTTTAGGAATTGTGTCCCTTATGATTTTTAATGTTATAAGAATCAATTCAACCAAAGGTCCAGTTGGACAGGACTTTGGAATCATTTGACTTAGAGTCTCATGATGAATTGAGTTCTTAATGTGTAAAGAAATGAATCAACCAAAGATCCAGTTGGACAGGACTTTGGAATCATTTGACTTAAAGTCAGATGATGATTAAGTTCTTTATAAAGCACCTGTGGCAAGAAATGTATCACCCAAAGATCCAGAAGATAGGATTTTGGAATCAGTTGACTTAGGGTCAACTGAAGATTGCAAGTCTTGAACAAAATTAACAAAGTCATAAGTTTACATAGAGATGTAAAAGAGATTGAGATTAGGAGCAACAAACACATCAGTTGCTGTGTATTGCTCGAATCTTCAAATTGAACACAATTGTTTGTACTTCACGATATTTGTCATTCGGTATGACGAATATGACTTCGCTTATTAGAATAAGCGATTGGATTGAAACCCTTGAACAGTTCAAGGACTTCAAAGGAAGTACAAGACCCACAGAACCTGAGTGATAACATAAACTGGGAAAATGTTTCACAGTTTATTCCCTTCCAAGAACATTAATAGTTATAATGTGTCTTAGGGAAGATGATGGAGCGTTGGTCGAAACAGTTCGATCCTCAATGTATGAGATACATTGCAAATTAGTTTCCGATACATTGAATACTAAACCAGTCAGACCATATTCCAACCACATCCTTCGACTAAGTAGGTTTTGCAGACATTGTCTGAAATGTAAAGCTGGGATTGTCCCACTTGTACATTAAAGGTCAAGGGTCTTGTAGTGTTCGTCCGAACCTCATGACTAGCCTGAACTTAATCAAAAATGTCATTTCACTGGCTATCCCGCTGTAACTGGAAAAAGAAAGAGCTCTTTTAGAAAGAACGCATGTTCTAAGGAAACAGTGGGAGTTGGGACAGTCCTGAATGAGTTCAGGATTAGCCAAGTGAAATAACCTTTAGTCATCAATAGGCTTAGAGCAGAAATCAGATTTTTGTTTTAAATTCTAACATTATCTTCTCTTGACCAGTAGTACTGATCACCATCATAAGTAGTTATGATCAGGGTGACATACCGATTAGTGGTAAAACACTATAGTTGGTACGGATTTTCAATCCGACTACTTAGAAGCATTGGTGAGCCCGGTTGCTGCCAATTAAGAGAACCTAGGACGAGACAGAGTATATGTGACAGTTTGATTGATTTTACAACTGGTCTTAAAACCCGTGGGAGTAATCATCAAAACAAACCAACATGGACAGAAACGTACCTTCAAAACATCTGGTTGAGTGAGACGATACTCAGAGTCAAGTAATTGACTCCGAGAGAAGCACTCTCAATAGAAGATGAAATCTGAAAGGATACTGCATAATGTTAGTCATTAGTGGAGCGCGCGTGGATCACCGGCACACTAATGGGGACTCACAAGAGTATGCCAGTATAAAGGTACGTGGGCCCGGGATTATCCCATGGGCATCTCGCTAGAAAGGATATTCAGATTCTCAAAATGTGCCAAAGAATTGGATTTTGAGAATGGGCTGAAAGATATCCATTAAGATGTCAGAAAGGTTTGGATTCTCAAAATGTGCCAAAAGCTCTGGATTTTGTGAATAGTCCATAACCGTGTCAAAGCCAGTGGGAGTGTTGCCGTTATCTATCTCCATATGTGTGTTACATATTGTTTCTAGGAAACGTCGCTTTTCATTACAAAGTGTAATGACTTGGTGTTAAGAGACGGATCGCTATGAAAGACCTAATAGAGATACGGCATACTCAGGTGGTTGTAAACATCTATAAGATAGATCGAAACTCTGCCAAAATGATCTTGATGAGACTCAAGATGCATTGCCCTAGGAAATAGTTTCCTGTCATTGCAAAGTGTGATGGTTTGGCATGAGAGGTATGAAAGGTGCAACGTACTCACATAATCCATTGACATATATCAGATAGATGTTGTCATCAACATAGACCTGGCCATAATAATCATGATCTTGATAAGATTCAAGATGCATGAGAAAAAGTCTCCGAAAGGATATAGTTATTAAAGGTCGTGACACAAGGATTATGAGTAATCCTAAGATTCCAAAAGGGTTTGGAATAGGACTAGATCGAATCCAACAAGTTTCTTGGATCGATCAGAAGTGTCATGAACATGTCTTGATGACTTAATGCTTAGAGCATACTGAGTCAGATTCAGGATATGACCTGGCTAGGAATACTTAATGGATTTTGTATATACGTGAGAAATCATTGGAAAATGATTAGGGGTGAATGTTGATAACAATTTGAAAAGGGTTTTTAAATAAGGACTTAATGGTTAAAGAATTTCGTTGGTATTCCGATGGAGCGCGTGTGGCTCACCGGCACATCGTAACACCTCGAAATAGTCTTAGGGTGCAGTCATGTGGACTAAAGATTCCGAGAATCATGGAAAGTCACAGTACATAGAATGGAGTTGTTAGTGAGAATGACGGTATGACCAAAATTGAAATATCATCGGAAGGATATCCAATCGGATGAAGTGTATCAATGTATAACATTTGAATACATAGAAAGAGTAAAAGGTCAAGTAGACATAGATACATAGCACAAATTAAATAGTTTAAAAGGAATCTAGAAACCGATAATAGTTTTATGTAAAATCCGACTTGGTGATTACCTCATGGAAACTTGGTAATTAGGCAAGAGTAGCCACCGGTCAGATTTTATGTTTTAATTTTGCATGTTTCACTTCCCGAATAATTTGATTATTCAAAAGTCCACAGTCGCTCATACTTTTCGGGAGTAAGTATGAACAAATATTGTCGTGAATTGGTTTGTAGATTGTCTAAGGAGTTAGACATTGCAGTAAGACTGCTACAACGTTCATGAGTACTTAGAAATAGAGATTTGAGTTTTGGATAAACCCGCGCTCAATAGATTGCTTCATGGATTACATCACGAGCAATGTTGAGACGATAATATCGTATGATCTTGAAGAGGAGACATATGAGTTGAAATTTACGAGTCGGTTGTGCATTGATAATGCGAAACGCATCGGTAACTCGATGTTACAAAACCCATTGTTGTGTACGATTTGATAAGCAAAAGACACAACCATATGAGTCAAAGCTTATTCGTTCCGTGACCCTGGTGGGAAACAGATATCTGTAGGCCGCTCGATGATTTTGAAGTTGACTAAAGTGCTGGCCAGCCTGGACTAAATTGATGTGTTCAATTAGAAGTCCGAAAGTCATAAGCAGAATCGGAAATCGGGAAACAGAGTATCGGACAGAGATTGATCTCAATTCATGTCTCGTGTCTGAAAATATCTTGTTGGACGAAGGATCATATGATCACTTATTTATGGACAGAACTGACTGGGTCAGAGTTCGGCAGCAGTTTCTAGGAAGCTGCAGGTTGTTTATTAATCAGAAGATAAATTAAAGTCATAGACTTATCCAAGTGGGAGACTGTTGGATTAGGTGTCTAAGACATGACTTTATATTTATATTTATCTTGTTAATTGAAGCAAAGTCTATTTGGGTTGCCCTCATAGCTGGAGGTTAGGATAGAGTTCAGTTGAGTAAAAGGTTGATTTATTAATTGTTTAATAAAACAATAGAATTAATTAAATGGTTTATTAATATTTTTAAGTGTTAATATATTAATTATGTTGAAAATACGATAACTGATCTCCACGAATAATGTTTTTAAGCCGATTACTGTGTGACAGATATGTATTTTAGCTATAATATGCGGAATAAATAAGAGTTGAGGAATAAAATAAAACGGTAAATCTAAACTAGACAGTATTTAAATAGACAGAAAGCGGTAAATAAAGTAAAAGTTAGAAGTTAGAGGTTAGATGTAATAAACGCCATTATCAACGATAACGTGTTTTTACAATAAATAAAAAGGTTAGAAATTAGAAGTTAGATATCTCGGTTAAATACAGTCCACATATGTTTGGTTGTCACGGTTCAATTCGGATGTATTGGATATTTGGTACAGTTGATTTATAACAGTTTAAATAAATCAATAACGACAAAGATAAATTATTGGAATTATAATTTCAAAAGAACTTATCGATGACGGAAGAAAGTGGCGTTTTCTTGATGTGTCGATTTCTTGTTCTTTGCGGTAGGATGAGGTTTTGATGATTTTTGGTGTCGGGTAGAGGTTGTTTGGAGGTTTGAAGTTTGGTGTCGGGTAGAGGTTGTTTAGAGGTTTGAAGTTTTGGTGTCGGGTAGAGGTTGTTTAGAGGTTTGAAGTTTTGGTGTCGGGAGGATGTCTTGTTTCTTGCGGTTGTGCGGTTTGGTTCCTGTTGCCAAATTCAGAAACTTGAGTGTCTTGAGGTGTCTGGTCGTGGGTAAGAGTGTATGGTGCTTGGTTGATGTGTATAGGTATTGTGTGTTAGTCTTGGAATGGCAAGAGGTGAGCTTCAATTTATACTGCTGAACTACAGGCATCGCGTCGCGACCAGGCATGGCGTCGCGTCGCGAAGGTGCGGCTGTCGAGTGCTTTTGGTCGGCCACTGGTTAGTGCGTTGGGTTGGTAGTCTCACGATTAGAAAGTTGGTGGTGTCGTGTTGGAGTCTTCGCGTCGCGACCATGTCCTTCGTCGCGTCGCGATCGCTGAAGGATTTTGGTCTTCTGTCTTGTTTCTCTTCACGTTTCGACAAATGTGCTGTCGGGTCGCGATGGGTCTTCGCGTCGCGATCGCTGAAGCAATCTGGATTTCTGTGTTTTGTTTTTCTTCATGTTCAATCTTGAATCCATGCAACCTGAAATACTGATAATATTTGTTAAGAAAACATTTCGACTTATTTCAGTGATGGTCACATAAAAACATAAAAACATTATTCAACAATTTCCCCCTATGTGATCATTAATGAAATGAGGAGAAAAATGTTTGATTGAAAATTCTTGAAATTTGGATAAAACATTTATAAAATCATATCACATGTTTTGAAAAGTGTGACTAGATTTTACTTATGTTTTGAAAAATGTTTGTCAAGAATATTTGTTTCTGAATCAAGGTTTCGAGTTCGATTATCAAAAGGTTTTTGTATATGCATTTTCATAATATTCCTTAAGATTTTATAGCACTTATAAAGACGACAAGTGATCTTTAATAGGTCGATTCAGATGAACTCTCATAGGTATAGCTCACACTTGACTGAGGTGTTTTGGTTGTTCTGGGTGCAGAACGGGTGTATAATCACTAAAGATGAGTGATATCTCTCAGTTTGAAGGTGTTGACTTATTCTTAATGTGGATTTATACCTATATACCTTAGTCACTTGGTCTTCATATTAGATAATCAATCACATAAGACTGGTTTAGGCATTACTCAGAGGGTTTCTTCATTCATGCCATTAATGTTCACTCTCTCTCCGTCGGGAAATACATGTAGAGGGTTTTAGAAATTTTCATAGTGCAGTTTGTAACTAAGAATATTCAATTATGAAGGCTACAGTATCCCGGTAAATCTTTGGTTTTGACAGCTATATTTGATAACGCTTTTGAGAATTCGTTGTTTGAGAGATGTCTGTCTTGATGGATTGTTGTTGTAAATCTTCTTTTTCTTTGGTGATGTGTTCACCTTTGTCTTTATATTTTCTTGATTTGTGTGAATACACATTGTGTAAAAGATATCTGATGTGGTTACCAATTGTGATTTGTTGACAGATTTTGTTGGATATGACTTTGTTGTTTTTTTTCTTTTGTCAGATTCGTTATGCCAGATGATGAATCTTTTCTTTGAAGTGGTTTGATTGAGGATAGGGATAGGTGATATAATAGACAGTTTGTCTAATATATAAGGAAATGA
The DNA here is from genome assembly GCA_023525715.1 of Cichorium intybus. Classification (NCBI taxonomy): domain Eukaryota; kingdom Viridiplantae; phylum Streptophyta; class Magnoliopsida; order Asterales; family Asteraceae; genus Cichorium; species Cichorium intybus. The sequence continues at coordinate 110,090,334 of CM042014.1, forward strand.
AAGTATCGTCCCTGGTCATTTTGATATCTAAGCAAAAATGAGACTAGCATCACGGTATAAGAGTATAAATCCTATAAGTCATAATGAAAACACCTTTGCTCACAGAAATGAATTCCACTTAGCAGTTAAAGACGAGGCACAAAATTCTCACATGGGTTTGGTTTTCATCTGAATCTCCTGATCTTATGTCCCTTAATGGATAAAATCGTTATAATTGAAATAAATTCAAAGGGAATAGGAGAATGTACATAACGAAAATTTTGAGATTTGAACCTTCACTTTAATTTAAGAATCAATATGACTGAGAACATTCATCGAGCATAAGTATCTGAAAATTTAGTCACGAAGATGTTAATCACATAGTTTTGAAAAAAGATATAACTATATCCTAATTTTTTGTGATTTTTTTTTAATTATGTGGATGTTTTTGAAAATTTTGGTTATTTGAATGTTTTTGGTTTTTCTTTTTGAATGAAAGTAAACACTCTTTTGTACAAACAAAAAGTAAGAGATTAGGGATGGATGTTATCTGGATTCAACATTCCTAGACGGCCTAGGAAGTATTGAAACTTGGTTTCGTCTAGAGCCTTAGTAAAGACATCGGCAATTTGATCTTCGGTGTTTATGAAGTGCAATTCGATATGACCTTTTTGTATGTTGTCTTTGAGGAAATGATATCGAATGTCGATGTGCTTTGTCATGGAATGGTGCACGGGATTGTGAGAAATGGCAATTACGCTGGTTGAGTCACAAAATATGGGAATTTGTGATACTTTGTAGCCATAGTCACGTAATTGAGTTTGCATCCACATGACTTGTGAACAACAGCTTGCGGCAGCTACATATTCAGCTTCTGCGGTTGAAGTGGACACGCATGATTGTTTCTTTGAAGTCCAACTTACCAGTCTGCCTCCTAGAAATTGGAAAGAACCAGATGTGCTTTTTCTGTCTAGTCTGCATCCTCCATAGTCGGAGTTGGTGAAGGCATTAAGCTGAAAATCAGAGTTAGCTGGATACCAAAGGCCAAGAGATGGAGTTCCTTTAAGATATTTGAAAATTCTTTTTACAGCTATAGCATGAGATTCCATAGGATTGGCTTGGTATCTGGCACAGACACATGTAGAAAACATGATGTCGGGTCTGCTGGCTGTGAGGTATAGGAGTGATCCTATCATTCCTCGATATTTCTTTTGATCAACAGGCTTGCCATTTAAGTCTGCATCTAATTTGTAACCAATGGACATTGGGGTTTTAGCTGTATTGGATTTGTCAAGAGAAAAACGAGTTAGAAGATTTTTGACATAATTTTCTTGATTGATGAAAATTCCATCTGATGATTGTTTGACTTGAAGTCCAAGAAAAGTAGTCATTTCTCCTATCATGCTCATCTCAAATTTTCTCTTCATCAAATCTGCAAACTTGATACTCAAGGATTCATCAGTAGAACCAAAAATAATGTCATCGACATATATTTGAACGATTAACAGATGTTTTTTAAAAATTTTACGAAAGAGAGTTTGATCAATTGAACCTCTTTTGAATCCTGATTCTTCTAAAAATGTTGACAATGTTGAATACCAGGCACGAGGTGCTTGTTTTAAGCCGTAAACTGCTTTTTGTAACTTAAAACTGTGATTTGGGAACTGTGGATCTTCAAAACCTGGAGGTTGTTGAATATACACATCACGATCAATCTCTCCATGTAAAAATGCACATTTTACATCCATTTGGTAAACTTTGAAGTTCTTGTGTGCTGCATATGCAAGAAAGATGCGAATGGCTTCGAGTCTTGCAACTGGAGCATAAGTTTCATCGTAATCGATTCCTTCTTGTTGAGAATAGCCCTTGACGACAAGTCTTGCTTTGTTTCGACAAACTATGCCTTGATCATCAGTTTTGTTTCTGAAAACCCATCTTGAACCTACTACAGTAACATCGGGAGGAGTAGGAACAAGATCCCATACTTGGTTTCTTTCGAATTCAGCTAGTTCTTCTTGCATGGCTTTGACCCAGTCTGGATCTTTGAGAGCTGAATGGATGGTTTTGGGTTCAGTCATGGATAAGAATGCTCCGTATAAACATTCATTTGAGGTAGCGGCTCTTGTTTGAATACCAGAATTGGGATCTCCTATGATTTGTTCTGCAGGATGATTTCTGGTCCATTTGTTTAGGCGAGTTTTTTCAGGTATTTCGATTGGTGTTTCTATGTCCCATTGTTCTTCTTGGTCAGGTGATTCTGTTGGGAATAGATTTTGGTTGTTGTCAGATATGTCTTTTTGGATTATTGGGTGAGAATGGGGTAATGAAGGTTCCCCCATAGATGATGCACTGGGATCATTTTGAACAGGTGGATTGGGAGTGTTCAAAGAGGGATTTAGTGTTGGTAATTCCCCCTCAACTTGATCTGCATTTTCTTGGTTTGATTGTGAAGTTTCTGCATCGGAGTTTCCTGTAGGAGTAGAAGATGTTAGAAACTCAGAATTATAAGCGGTTTTGGGTTGTTCAAAAAGTAAATCAAGATCAATTTCTATGTCGGTAGAAGGCATTTGTTGAATTGGATTTTGAAAAATATTATCGATCATTTTAGAACCAAAATGTTTACGATCCAATTTTCTGACATAAAATTCATCGAAATGAATATCGGTACTTTCTTCAATTACTCTAGTACGTTTATTCAGTACTCGATAAGCAGCTGAGGTAAAGGAGTAACCAAGGAAAATTCCTTCGTCTGATCTTGATTCAAATTTTGAAAGGTGATCTTTGTTATTTTTTATGAAGCATCGACAACCAAAAATATGAAAGAATTTGATGTTTGGTTTTCGGTTGTTAATGACTTCATATGGTGTTTTATGAAGTTGTTTATGGATTAAAGAACGATTTTGAGTGTAGCAAGCTGTGGCTATTGCTTCTGCCCAGAAGTATTGTGGCAGATCAGCAAAGATGAGCATTGATCTTGCAGCTTCGCACAGAGTTCGGTTCTTTCTTTCAACAACGCCGTTTTGTTGAGGAGTGTAAGGGGCTGAGAAGTTGTGTTCGATGCCTTTGTTTTTGAGAAATGAGTCTAGAGTTATGTTTTTGAACTCTAAACCATTATCACTTCGGATTCTTCGAACTGGTCGTTTGAGCTTTAATTCAATCTGTTTGATGAAGTTGATTATTTCTTCAGGTGCTTCTGACTTTAGCCTTAAAAAGAAAACCCAAGTAAAGCGTGAGTAATCATCAATAATAACAAGGATGTATTTCTTCCCTTTTATGCTTTGGGTTTTTGCAGGGCCGCAAAGGTCAATGTGCAGTAATTCTAGTGGTTCGGATACACTAGATTCAGGAATGCTTTTATGAGAGGATTTGGACAGTTTTCCTCCTTCACAAGCTGCACAAAGAGTTTCATTATCAAGTTTCAGAAGTGGCAGTCCGCGAACAAGATCATTTGCAATCAACTTGTTGATGTAGCCGAAGTTGAGATGGGAAAGACGACGATGCCACAACCAACTAATATCAGCAGAAGCTTTGGACAAGAGACAGATGTCTGGTTTTCCATAGATAAGGTCTATATCTAGTGGATACATGTTGCCTAGACGATCAGAATTAACTAGAATGGCTTTGGTCTTGGCATCCGTGATTATGCTTCGTTGTTTGGTGAAAAGAACTTCATGATTGTTGTCACAAAGTTGTGATACGCTGATTAGGTTGTGTTTCAGTCCGTCAACGTAGGCTACTTTCTTGATGGTGAAGTGACCATTTGTTATGTTTCCATAACCTTTGATTCTTGCAGTCATGTTATTTCCAAAAGTCACATCTTGTTTGGATTCTGTGGGTTTGAAGTCTCGTAGAAAGCTCTGGTTTCCTGTCATATGCTTGGAGCAGCCACTATCGATATACCATGTGCCATCCTTGGGCTCTCCAGCACAAAGTGCCTGCAATTAGACAGAAATTTTAGGTACCCAAACCATGGTGGGTCCTGATTTGTTAATGGTTTTTGATGATTTGGAATCATTGTAATATTTGTTGATTGGATGGAATGGTTGAGGTTTAAGTTGATTTATTAGGTTTTCCCAAAGTGAGATTTGTTTTTGAAAACCTGTCATTTGAAATGATTTCTGATTTTGTGAAAAATATCCTATATGTGAATATCTGTTTGATAACCTTTCTTTGTATTTGGGATCTAAATGGTTTTGGAAAACACTTTGATGATGGAATGGAATTTGGTGAAATGATGGTTTCTGAAAGTTCCTTGAGAGATTGAAGTTTATCTCTTGAAAGCGATTTAGAATTGGTTTTTGAAAAGGTTTTTGTTTTGGATTAAAGGTTTGTTTTTGTGGCACAGCGCTTGGTTTCAAAGGTTTTTCTTTGAAAACAATGGGCTTGCTTTGTTCTTTTGGTTTAAAGACAGCTTGAATGAGTTGTTTATTTGTCTGTTGTTTCTTTGAATACTTTTGTCCCAGATTGTTCTTTCCAATAAAGGTTGAGTTTAAAGAGGGAAAGACAGTTGGAACAGAAGTACTACCATTTTGATGATCAGAATTTTCTCCATTTAAGAAATTTTCAAGTTTGATTGTGCCATCATTCCTTGTTAGTTTAGTAGATCTCAATTGATGAGTTACTGAACTAGCAGAGTCTGATTCAGATTTTACAACTCTTTTGAATGATTTGTTGAAAAAGGTATCATCTGGGCTGCAGTTGATAACTGTTTCATCATCTAAATCGTCCTCATTAGCAGATGAGAAAAAATCTGGTTGAGGTGATTTAGAGTTTTCACTAATTTTCCCATTTTTCTATTCAGTCTCTTCATTTTCAAAAGATTCTCTTCCAATTCCCGGTTTATAATTCGTATCAATTTTGCCAGTTCCTAAGTTATTTGCTTTAGTGAAAACATCATCACTCAATTTTCTGGCAATATTGATAGAATCCAGTTTTCCTTGAAATCTTTGTTTTTCGGATTCAAGAAATTTGATTTGCTTTGAAGAATCATCTAGTTTTAGAATTAAACTAGTGTTGTTGTCAGTTAAATCTTGAACTTTTTGTTTTAACTGAAGGACTTCCTTTTCTAAGGTATCTTTTATTTCAGATGAAATAACAGATTGATTTTTTATTTCTAAGTCCCTTTTTTGTTTTAGAGCTTCATTTAATTGTTCTAGGATGTGATTATTTTCTTCAGATTTTCATTCAATGTCTCTTTCAAGTTTGTCTCTAGTCCTTGTAGATTCTCCAAATCTGAGTTGCAAGGTTTGTAATTCAGATTTGACTATTGTGTCATGATACAGTCTGAGATCAGCTTTTAGACTGTTCTCAATCTTAGTCATGTGGGACTCAAATGGTGTTCTTGAAAGACCGAGATCTGAGATCATAGACCATACCTGATCGATGATATATGGAGCTCTTGTGGTTGGTTCATTGTCAGCCATGAAGCAGAAGTTTGACTGAGCTGGTTCAGTATCTGTTTCATCATCAGAAGTTGGCCAGTATTCCACGCTAGGTTCGTGGAATGCCATCAAAGCTTTTTGCTTTGCTTTCTGTTCTTGTTTCTTCAGCTCTTCGGCTTTTTGAGCATAGTAGGTTGAGTCTTTGACCTTGACTTTGGCTCGACAATCTCGGGCATAATGATTTAGTCCTTTGCATTTGTGACAAATGATTACATCATCATCATCATCGTTATTGTCAGCCTTTTGGCTCTTAACGGGTGGTCTTTCAGATGTTTGAGTTTGTTTCTGTTGAGATGGTTTTGAATGATTTTGCTGAAATCCAGAACTTTGGTTATTATAAGAGTTGTGATTATTTTGAAAACCGCGATTCTGAAAGTTTTGTCCAAAAGTGGATCTTTGTTGAAAATTTGGTCTATGATGTGGCAAAAATCTTTCGAGATTAGTGTTTGCTACTAAAGCGCACAATTGTTGGTAATCAGCTTCATTATTTGGATCGGACAAGTCACAAGAATTACTTAAAAAAGCTTGGTTTTGATTTAAATCAATTTGACTTTGATCAAGAAAATGTGTTTGGTTTTGAGAGGATGTTGACAACAAAGCAAGTGGTCCTCCAAAAGAAGTAGACGTTGGTGGGTCAATCGATGATTCATACGATTGTAATTCTCCGTACAGATTGTACAAAGATTCAGTGAATTGCCGGATTTCCCTGAATGATGAGTTTGACCATTTTCCAGCTTTCATAAAGGTTGTTTAAAAATTTGAGGTTTATCTCATGCTGTGACTTTTTAATGCCTAAATTATTCATTTTGATGGTAATGAGATTGAACCTGTCATGAGCATCATGGATGGTCTCATGTGAAAACATTTTGAAATTGTCAAATTCGTTTAAAACAGATGTTTTCTTGTTTCCAATGATTCTCTCATTTCCTTCAAAACGATTTTTCAAAGTTTGCCAAATTTGGTTTGCAGTTAAAAGGATTATATCATTCATTTGGCTTAGAATACTGTGAGGTATTCCAGACACAAGCTCCTTTTTGGCTTGAAGTTCAAGTTTCTTCCTTTCATTCAGTATATCCAAGTTACTCGTAAGAGAGGTCATGTTATCTGGTAGAGATCCGTCTACACATTTCCACACATCTTCACTTATAGAGTTGAGATGAAGATTCATACGACCTACCCATGATTTATATTCTTCGGGAATAAGAATGGGTGCTCGAGTACCTGAACCTATACTGTTAGCAATAGATACAGAATTTATGTTTGAGTAGTTTGCGGAAGACATTTTTTTTTGTTAACGAAAATGTGATGTTAAAATGAAATTTTTAAGGAAAACTTATTGGTGGTTTATAAAAACGCTACACAAAAATTTTCGACAAAAATTTTCAAAATAAATCACACAAGTAATTTTTAAATTTTTTTTTGTTTTTGTTTAGAACAAGTGATATTAAGATGAAATTTTTAAAGGAAACTTATTGGTGGTTTATAAAAACGCTACACAAAAGTTCTCGACAAAAATTTCAGATTAAATCACACAAGCTCTGATACCAATTGTTGAAAATACGATAACTGATCTCCACGAATAAGGTTTTTAAGCCGATTACTGTGTGACAGATATGTATTTTAGCTATAATATGCGGAATAAATAAGAGTTGAGGAATAAAATAAAACAGTAAATCTAAACTAGACAGTATTTAAATAGACAGAAAGCGGTAAATAAAGTAAAAGTTAGAAGTTAGAGGTTAGATGTAATAAACGCCATTATCAACGATAACGTGTTTTTACAATAAATAAAAAGGTTAGAAATTAGAAGTTAGATGTCTCGGTTAAATACAGTCCACATATGTTTGGTTGTCACGGTTCAATTCGGATGTATTGGATATTTGGTACAGTTGATTTATAACAGTTTAAATAAATCAATAACGACAAAGATAAATTATTGGAATTATAATTTCAAAAGAACTTATCGATGACGGAAGAAAGTGGCGTTTTCTTGATGTGTCGATTTCTTGTTCTTTGCGGTAGGATGAGGTTTTGATGATTTTTGGTGTCGGGTAGAGGTTGTTTGGAGGTTTGAAGTTTGGTGTCGGGTAGAGGTTGTTTAGAGGTTTGAAGTTTTGGTGTCGGGTAGAGGTTGTTTAGAGGTTTGAAGTTTTGGTGTCGGGAGGATGTCTTGTTTCTTACGGTTGTGCGGTTTGGTTCCTGTTGCCAAATTCAGAAACATGAGTGTCTTGAGGTGTCTGGTCGTGGGTAAGAGTGTATGGTGCTTGGTTGATGTGTATAGGTATTGTGTGTTAGTCTTGGAATGGCAAGAGGTGAGCTTCAATTTATACTGCTGAACTACAGGCATCGCGTCGCGACCAGGCATGGCGTCGCGTCGCGAAGGTGCGGCTGTCGAGTGCTTTTGGTCGGCCACTGGTTAGTGCGTTGGGTTGGTAGTCTCGCGATTAGAAAGTTGGTGGTGTCGCGTTGGAGTCTTCGCGTCGCGACCATGTCCTTCGTCGCATCGCGATCGCTGAAGGATTTTGGTCTTCTGTCTTGTTTCTCTTCACGTTTCGACAAATGTGCTGTCGGGTCGCGATGGGTCTTCGCGTCGCGATCGCTGAAGCAATCTGGATTTCTGTGTTTTGTTTTTCTTCATGTTCAATCTTGAATCCATGCAACCTGAAATACTGATAATATTTGTTAAGAAAACATTTCGACTTATTTCAGTGATGGTCACATAAAAACATAAAAACATTATTCAACAAATTAGAAACTATAATAATTAATATTTAATCTAGAATTAATTGGAATTAATTCAGTGATTAAATTAATTAATTAAAGGTGCAGGGACTGGTTTGTATTTATTCAATAGTTGAATAACTGGCAGAGAGAAAACTAGGGACCAAAATGGCGCCAACCTGGAGGCTCCTCCAGAGGTTGGCGAAAACCCTAGTTAGGGTTTAAAAGCCTGGTCCAAGTGGTCAACAGGCTTGCCTACTAAGGAGGCTCCTTAGGGTTTCAGCTGTAACCTTTGGAGGCTATAAAAGGAGGCACCTGGCTCCTCCTTTTCTGCGCCAACTTGAACCCAGAATTACTCTGCTGGACTGTCTTCTCCATTGCTTTGGGTGTGACTTGCATTTGAGGCAGGACACTTGTGCTGCTAGCTTCAAGAACAAGATTCAAAGGTTGGTAATTCTTGTTTTAAACTTTAGAAATTATTGTTGGCCTTTAGGTTTTAGTTTATTATCTTCATAGAAGAAAACATAGATCTTTCTAGGGTTGCATGTGAACCATAAGGAATTTTTGTGTTCATTGTTTGCTAGAAAACCCTTCAGGTGCATCATTAGGCATCTGGATAATAGTCTCAGGTTCCACAATACTTGGTGGACTATCATTCTTAACTATAGGTTGTGTCTCTCGTATTTCCTCGAGATCAATGAGCTTCCACTTTATTTATTCATAATCAAGTTATTTTCAAGAAACACGACTTTTCGATCTATGAATACTCGATTTTCTTCTTTCTGAAATAAGTAATACCCAATGGTGTCTTTGGGTATTCCACAAAGATACACTTTTGATATATGGGTTCAATCTTGTTAGAAGTCTCTCTTTTAACATAAGCTTGACAACCCCAAACCTTTAAGTAAGATGCTGTTGGAAGCTTTCCGTGACATAACTCGTATGGTGTCTTACTAACCTTTTTAGTTAGGACCATGTTTACAATACATGCTGCGGTTTCTAGGGCATATCCCTAGAACGAATTAGGAAGGGAAGTATGACTCATAATCGATCTTACCATATCAAGTAAGGTACAATTTCTCCTTTCGGAAACACCATTATGTTGTGGTGTTCTAGGTGGAGTGAATTATGAGACTATGTGGTGTGTTATAAACATACATATAAAATTCCCCAGCAACGACGCCAAAAACTTGGTGTGTTTAGAAGTATATATGTTTTTGATACGAAATGTACACTAGTTTTAAATTTATAAAATGAATTACTTCATCGAAATATTAACACACGCTTAGGCAAGCGTACCTAATCGGAAATAATATAATTTTGAGGTAAATCCAGGATATCGACCCAAGGGAAAATAGTATTTAAATAGAAAATTCAATTGTTAATATACAATATTTTAGGATAGTAAGTAATGGGGGAATTGATTATGATAACAATTATGGGATAAATAAAAAGGTTCAAGAAATAAGGTATTGCAGATAAGATAAAAATGATGCTTTCATGTAGATTTGATTTAACTAGATATATTTGATTAACATGTTATATGGTGCAATGGATATTGATAATAATATACTGATTTCGAAAGCCTCTAGGTACCTTGGTCCAGCTCCCTAGTTAATAGTCATAAGGATCTTCAACCCAATGATCATGGCATTGATTCATACCAAACAACTATAATTTATTTCATATCATATAGGACATATTCTATTGGTCTTTGGTCCCAATGATCATGGCAACCAAAGTACTTTGCACAGAATGACCATCAAATGCAAAGGGTGACAAATGCATAAAAGTCTAATCATTCGTGATATAACCCTAGGACTGGGTCAGATTCTAGTCATACGGGACATTGTGGTCATAACTCTGTATGAAAACCTCATCCCATACAATTCAAGTTGTACTATTAAGTCGCATTTCCACTATGTTAATTTGTCACGTAAACAGAATACGAAAAAGATAATTTTCATATATTGGCTTCTTTAATTACCTATATAGTTCTCAATTATTCAGGGCATGAAAATTGTCACGACTTTAAGTCAGCCTATCTAATAGCATAAACTTAGCAATAGATCCTAAGAGACTGTTCTTTTAAAATAAATGAGTTTTCAAATACGCAAGCATGATAAAATATATAATAATCAATATCCAAATATAACAATCAAATCATATTTATAAAGTGTTCATCTACATCTAAATGAAAGCATAAAGAGATTACTCCATAATCAGTAACAATGCACAAACGACAATTATAAATAGAGTGCTAAACATTTTTAGTAAGCAAACCGAATAACATTCAAGTGGCAAGACTTTGTGACTCCTTGATCTTAACTCTGAGCCTTCCTCCCGGCCTTAGGGTTTCGTAATAGAGACTATAAGAGGTGTTATTGGTGTTAGAGGTGTTAGATGATGTGTACTAGAAATGAAAAGGGAAAGCTTTCTTTTATAGCTGAATTTATGGAGATCAGGCCCTGATCCGTATGTGGTCGGGCCGCGATCTCAATGGTAGGTAAAGCCGTCATTTGACTCAGACCCCGTCAAAGTCTCCAGAGTTGGTGGAGATCTGGCCGTGTTGACCGGTCATCGAGTCGTTGGTCGGTAGGTTAGGTCGTACGTAAGCACTTACGTATTCACTTGATCCATGATCGGGCCGCAATCTCTATGTGGTCGGGCCCCAATCTCGACTAATCTTGGCATTTTCTTCCTTTGTTCGTTTCATGCCCGTTTTCGCTCCTTTTTCATCCGCAATGTATTTTTAACCCTTGTTTAGGTATTTTAAGCAATATAAATATATTTTGGTTATTATCATACCAAAAACACATGTTTACACATTCGATATTGCCCGAAATATATGTATAATTTGGACGTTATCACTATGCCAAAATTCTTAAGATATTCATCAAAGTCATAGCTTAGATATTCGTCACCACAATCTGATCGTATGGCTTCAATTGTTTTTCCTAGCTGATTCTGTACTTCATTTTGGAATACCTTGAATATTTCAAAAGCCCCATGTTTGTGGTTCTTGAGATACACATATCCAATTCTACTGAAGTTGTCAATAAATGTAATGAAGTATCTTTCACTACTTTTGGTCATTGTCCTAAAAGGCCCACATACATCAGTATGTAGGAGTCCTAATAGATTAGAAGCCAGTTCACTAATACACGTAAAAGGAGCTTTGGTCATCTTGCCACACAGACAATATTCGCAAACATCAGAAGACTCCGAGTACTTTGATTCTAAGATTCCGTTCTTTTGAAGCTTAGTGATGCGAGTCTTGTTTATGTGACCAAGTTGACAATACCATAAATAAGTTTTATTAAAGTCCGACTTTGTTTTCTTATTTGTCAAGTTGTAAATTGAATTGTCCTTATTGTATGAACCATTTAAATCAATCTCATATATCCCGTAATTGAGACAAGTCACAAAATAGAATATATTATCTTTAAACATATATATTTCCAGAATGAAAGTCAAATTCATAACGAAAACCTTGTTCATACAAACGGGAAGTAGAGATAATATTCCTGGTTATACTAGGTACATAACAACAATTTTTCAAAACAAGATAAAGCCCATTTGAATGTAGGAGATGATATTGGCATATGGCCTTGACAGCTACCCGAGTTCCATTTCCTACATGCATTGCCAAATCGCCATATAGGAGTTCTTTAACATTCCTTAGTCATTGCAAATCATTGTATATGTTAGTACTGCTTCCAGTATCGAATACCCAAGAAGTACTACATAATGCATATAATTAAATTACATATATACCTGAGGTTCCATCTGATTGGTCCTGTTCTTCTCAACTTCCTCCAGATATTTGGGACAATTGCATTTCCAGTGTTCCTTTGCATTGCAGTGAAGGCAATCAAAGTTAGTTTCATGTTTAGGCTTTGTAGAAGGGTTGGCAGCATGAGGCTTCCCTTGACACTTTAATTTTCCTTTTTCTTTCTTAAAGACTTTGCCTTTCCCCTTCTCGGTGACATTACTAATTTTCTTCTTGGAGATTTGAACCTCTCGGATCATCAACACTTGATTCCCATATTTCTTGAAGTTGCCTTCGACACTTTTAAGCATTGAATGTAGCTCATTAATGCTTCTATCCTAGTCATTCATGGTGAAGTTCAACACGAATTGGTTGAATGACTTTGGCTACGAGGCAAGGATCACATTCATTGCTAGCTGATCACCAAATGGGAATCCGAGGCAAGAAAGGTGCTCTGTGTAAGCTTTCATTTTAAGCACATGTGCACTCACAGAAGAACCCTTAGCCATTTTGTAGCCGATGAAAGCATTGAAGGTCTCAAACCTTTTTTGCATAGCCTGAACCTCAAACATGATTTTCAATTGCTAGATCATATCAAGAGCTTCATGGAACTCAAAAGTTTTCTTAAGCTTAGGAGACATAGTGGCAAGCATGATGCATGCCACCTGAAGCGAATCATTCACATGTTTCGTTCGAGCGTCTTTCAATGTCTTAGAGGCATTAGCTGGGAGTTCATCCATAATAGGTTCATCAATGACATAGTCGTTTTTCTCAAGTTTGAGGACAATCCTCAGTTGTCTAAACCAATCAAGAAAGTTGGGTTTGATTAGTTTTTATTTTTTGAGGATGGAGCGGATGGTGAGAGAGGAGGTGGTTACAGTTGGGGTTGTAATATACAAAATAATAAGATTAATTTTAATATCTTTGATATAAATCCTTTTAATATTAATTACCCTTTAAATTAAGATTGAAAATCTAAGATCCATATCACACACAATTGCTTGAGGTGGTGACCCACAACACAAGTGATCATGTTGATTGGTAGGTTACGATAACCACTTACAACTCTTATGTAATTCTTAGAATTTTATGGGATCCAAAAACATCTTATGTTTAATGGCATGTTAATCCCATCTATGCCTCAAGTCTCTCATACTTAGGCGACCTTTATCACATAAGATTCTTGATCAAATCATCCAATTCAAATATCTTGTGAATTATAATTTACCAACGGTTATGTGACCTTTATCTCATTAGTAAATATAAAACACACAGGTCATCATAGGACAATCCAAATAGATTAGGTGACCCAAAATCTACAAGTGTTGCACAAATGATGCATGAGTGATATTTAAGTGGATGACATAGATTTGAAGTTTCAGAATAAAGGCTTCATAAACGTTGTATTATTCTAGCATTTTAAAACATTTTGTATCATGGATATTTCATGCATAAAATATTCCATGGTACATATTTTATGGTTCCAAATGTATAAAATTAAATCAATATCTTATATTCGATTTTTGTTTTTTAAAATTAATATCCAATATTAAGTTTGTCGTTCTAACGATAGGAACTGGTTTTTGACTTTTTATTAAAACTTCATTTTATTATAAAATTATGGAGTTTAGATTTAGTTTAAAAATAATTTTAAACATTTTTTAAATATTTAAAAGTTTGGCTATTTGAAGAGTTTCAAAAATTAAAACTCATTTTAATAAAAAAACTCAAGTTTTATACATCTTATGTTGAAACTTTATTATTAAATATTCCAAACTCCAACTTGATGTTATTTTTGTTAAAATGTCTTTTTGCACGGAAAACATATTTTCATACATACAACATTAAATAACAACAAAATAAACATCACAATAATGGATCACCAAATGTTAACAAAGCGAGTTCTAGTAATAATTATTGTGAGTCATCACAACAATTATTAAGTCATTTCCTAAACGACTTAATAGGACACTTCAAGGGTCTTCAAAACACCATGTATTGAAAGGATGTTCATAAGATCTATCTTGTTACATTTTGTAAAAATAAACAAACTAGTCTAAACTAATCTATTACATACAAAATGAATAAAATGAAATATGACCTATTTATATATTACATCATATATGAATAAATAAATAACAACCACAAGAGTCCTAATGCTTTGTTTATACACAACATCATCATATTAAATAAACAACACTTTGTTTTTCTAAGGTAACTTTTATATAACCAAAATGAATGAAAAATAGTTATATAAAAATAAACAATTTTAAAACTACTAGTTGCCAAAGAAAACAAATATGAATATTTCTTAGCCAAAACAAAATCCATGCTTGTTTTCCAAAAACCAAAGATTAACGTAGAAGAAGGATCAAATAAGAAATAAAAATATGGTAAGAAGGTAAGTAGTTTTTTATTTACTTGGTTTTTTGAAGAATCACCAAAATGAATCACTAGATGAATAAAAAATAACATGATTCGTTGAAAATTTTCCTAAAAAACATATTGATGAATCATTTTTTAGTAAATCAAGTTTTTATTTATGTTATGGACAAATTTAGTGAATAACAACAAAATCATCGTAAAATGAATCATCGAGTTGTTTTTTCGAGAATTTTCTTTATGAATCATGTTATTTTTGCATCATCTATTGATTCATTTTGTTGTTTCTTTTAGGAATCGGACAGGGTACACGCAGCGGAAACAGTATCACACACTCACACGAAAGTAGAAAATAAAGCAATAACGAACACAATGATTTTACGTGGTTCAGATTCGGTGTAAATCCTACATTCACGTGCTACAACTAGGTTTTATTTATCAAAAAGATTATAACAAAAGATATTATCTCTATCTAGTTTGGTACATCTACATTCGTAGCACCACACCTCTATATATATGCATATAAAGATGAGTAAGTTCCTTCAATTTTGGAGATCAAGACTGAATTGATATTGCCAGCCAACAAATGAGATTTACCAACTCCACTTAAACTCACATTTTGACTTTCCAGCACACCATCAATAATTCAATGTCTTCACATAAAGCAAAGTGCTTTTCCACCTATGTAAATAAAAAACTTCTTACATTCCTATAAAAAATTCCCTTCTTATCGGATCCTAATTCTATATATATATATATATATATATATATATATATATATATATATATATATATATATATATATATATATATATATATATATATATATATATATATATATATATATAGACTTAGGATCTTTTGAGAACCAACTTCACCCCGAGAACCCGAGAACTCCCAAACCGATATTTTTTTCAAAAAACCGACCACATAGGCCTCTAAAACGCTCAAATAGGTGCCGGGGCGTTGAAATTTTTTTCCGAAAAAGCGACTTTTTTTTTGAAAAAAATTTGCACATGTGCAAAAAAAAAAACTTTGCACATGTGCAAACTTTTTTATACGTACATTTTTTTTCAAGTTTTTTTTATGGATGAGTTTCTAACATATATTTAAGGCGTTCTGTAAAAAAAATTTCAAAAAAAGTATACGTATAAAAAAGTTTGCACATGTGCAAACTTTTTTTTTTTTGCACATGTGCAAAGCTTTTTAAAAAAAAATCGTTTTTTTTCGGAATTTTTTTTTCGAAAATGCTTAAAAGTGTGCGTTTTAGAGGCCTATGGGGTCGGTTTTTTGAAAAAAAATCGGTTTGGGAGTTCTCAGGTTCTCGGGGGACTTGTGGTTCTCAAAAGATCCTAACTATATATATATATATATATATATATATATATATATATATATATATATATATATATATATATATATATATATATATATATATATATATATATATATATATATATATATATATATATATATATATATATATATATATATATATATATATATATATATATATGGTCGAGATCATGAGAGAACCTAAAAAAACCTAGGAACCTAGGAACTTTTTTTCCACACAATATTTTTTAAAAAAAATTGCATCCAATTTTATTATTTAAAGCGTCTAAGAGATTTCTAACCCCTAAACCCTAAACCCTAAACCTAAACCCTAAACCCTAAACCCATATGAAAAAAAATAAAAATAAAATGATTTTTTTGCATCCAATTTTTTTATTTAAAGTGTCTAAGAGATTTCTAAACCCTAAACCTAAACACCAAACCCTAAAACTAAATCCTAAACCCTAAACCCTAAACCCTAAACCCTAAACCTTAAACCCTAAACCCTATACCTAAACCCTAAACCCTAAACCTATATGAAAAAAAAATTAAAAAAATGATTTTTTTTGAAATTTTTTTTTGATATCTTCTAGATGCATCATAACAAAAATTTTGGTATATTTTTTTTTGAAAAATATTGTGTAGAAAAAAAGTTCATAAAATGGGTTCTTAGGTTCCTAGGCTTTTTTAGGTCCTCAGTTGAACTTTACTCTATATATATATATATATATATATATATATATATATATATATATATATATATATATATATATATATATATATATATATATATATATATATATATATAATGTTGTATATATATATATATAGGCAAAAGTTCAACAAGGGACTAATATAAACCATGGTACCAAGAGACTAATCTCATCCACACGATTGTACACTTTACGGTGGACGTGCATCTACCGGATTATTAAAAAACCCACTTCGTTTTTTTTCGTTTTTTTAGTTTTTAGGTCTTATTTTTTATCGAAAAAAAAATCTGAATATATAGAAATTTATAACTTTTTATCCTCTACAAATAGAGATCCATATTGATATACAAAAAATGATTTTTTTTCGAAATTTACGCTAGTTGAGATTCACATGTGAATCTGAACTGTTATTATATTCACTTTTGACATTCACAATGACATATGATATTGTCATTTGAATCTGAATAAATTTTTATGTGAATGTGAATGGAATTAACTTTATGAATCATAGTATATTCATTATAAATGATTAAAATATTGAATTGTTAAAATTTTTCTAACTAAATTAATCATATTCATATTTTGAAGTATATTTAAAATACCATATGATATTGATATGTGAATCTGAATAAATTATTGTGTGAATGTAAATTATTTATAGTGTGAATCAGAGTACAATCATTATAAATGGTTAAAATGTTGAAGTAGTAAAAAACTTCTAAGTAAATTCTCAATATTATATGATTTTGATATGTGAATATGAATAAGTTTTCATGTAAATATGAGTAAACCCACTTGTGAATAAACTATATTACTTATAAATGGTTATAATATTGAAGTAGTAAAAGTTTTAAAAGTAAAATAATTACTCATATTCAAATTTTTACACTTCAGATTCAAATTTTCCGCTAGTTGAGATTCACATGTGAATCTGAACTGTTATTCTGTTATTCACTGTTGGCATTCACAATGACATATAATATTGTCATGTGAATATGAATAGTTTTTTGTGTGAATGTAAATGGAATTACCTTATGAATCATAGTAAAATTCATTATAAATGATTAAAATGTTGAAGTATTAAAAATTTTCTAAGTAAATTAATCAAATTCATATTTCAGAGTATATTTAAAATACCATATGATATTCATATGTGAATCTGAGTACATTTTTTGTATGAATGTAAGTAAATTTAATTGTGAATCAGAGTAAATTCATTATAAATTGTTAAAATGTTGAAATAGTAAAAAACTTTTAAGTAAATTCTCAATACTATATGATGTTGATATGTGAATATGAGTAAATTTACGTGTAAATATGAGTAAGTCCACTTGTGAATCAAGTAAATTACTTATAAATGGTTATAATATTGAAGTAGTAAAAGTTTTAAAAGTAAAATAATTAATAATATTTAAATTTTTACAGTTCAGATTCACATTATGAATCTACACTAGCTGTACTTATGAAAAAAAAATTATTTTTTGTATATCAATATGGATGTCTATTTGTAGAGGACAAAAAATTATGAATTTTGGTATATCCGGTTTTTATTTTTGAAAAAGAATATTGTCGAAAAATTAAAAAAACTAAAAAAATGAAGTGGGTTTTTGTTATAATCCTCTATGAGCTGTACTTATGAAAAAAAATTATTTTTTGTATATCAATATGGATGTCTATTTGTAGAGGACAAAAAATTATGAATTTTGGTATATTCAGTTTTTATTTTTGAAAAAGAATATTTTTGAAAATTTAAAAAAACTAAAAAATGAAGTGGGTTTTTTGTTATAATCATCTACATGTGCGTCGATATAAAAAATTTACAACCTAATTTTTAGTCGTTGATGATTTTGATTCCGACGATCGAGATTAGTCCCTTGGTACCATGGATAATTTTAGTCCCTTGTTGAACCCAACCCTATATATATATATATATATATATATATATATATATATATATATATATATATATATATATATATATATATATATATATATATATATATATATATATATATATATATATATATATATATATATATATATATATATATATAGACTTAGGATCTTTTGAAAACCACAAGTCTCCCGAGAACCCGAGAACTCCCAACTCCTTTTAGATCAATCTTATATCTCCCAAACCGATATTTTTTTCAAAAAACCGACCACATAGGCCTCTAAAACTCTCAAATAGGTGCCGGGTCGCTGAAAAAAATTTCCGAAAATAACGATTTTTTTTTTTTTTTGAAAAAAGTTTGCACATGTGCAAAAAAAAAAAAAAACTTTGCACATGTGCAAACTTTTTTATACGTACATTTTTTTCAAGTTTTTTTTATGGATGTCTTTCTAACATATATTTAAGGCGTTCTGTAAAATAAAATTTCAAAAAAAGTGTACTTATTTTTTTTGCACATGTGCAAATTTAAAAAAAAAAAAAAAAGTCGTTTTTTCGGAAATTTTTTTGAGCGACCCGGCACCTATTTGAGCGATTTAGAGGCCTATGTGGTCGGTTTTTTGAAAAAAATATCGGTTTGGGAGTTCTCGGGTTCTCGGAGGACTTGTGGTTCTCAAAAGATCCTAACTCTCTCTCTCTCTCTCTCTCTATATATATATATATATATATATATATATATATATATATATATATATATATATATATATATATATATATATATATATATATATATATACCACATTATAAACCATACATAATTTACAACCAATGTATACATTTTAAAATTTAATACCATGTCTTAAAAACATGTTTATTGAATATTGACCTTTGATTTTTTTCAAATTTTAATCTTGGCCCTTCATTAACCATTCATTAATAAAATTGGGTATAACACTTGATGCTATATCCGGCCAATACGCGTGATATTGAGGACGGGAACAATAAGCGGGCAAACCAAAACTCAAATCTCATTTTCAAAATTTGAAATCCCCGTTCTCTCTCTTTCTTTGATCTCCCCATAACCCTAATCAACGCCTCTCCATTTACGTGCTACCATCGCCCCCGATCAGGCCACCAAGGACACAATCACACCACCATCGAAAGACACACAAATGAACGATTCAGCGAACATCGCCTTTCACAGCCACCACAGTTACAAGCGCCTTCCATAAAAACCGCCATCACACAGATCTGGCTCTTTCCCTTTTCGTGCTACAAATGAGACTGCCTCCAACCCTAGCAGACCAGCCACATAGTACTATTTCTTCCACCCTCACCGCCATCGGCAACCGTCAGCATAACAATCACCACAGTCACCGACCGTTTTCGTCTTCTCCTACATATTGATTTTCTTCCTTACTATTGTCTTCCCTCTCTAATCAAACCCTAGTGATGATGCTTCACTAACCATCTTCGTCTTCACCACCATAGTAACCATCTTCGTCTTCAAGTTTTTTTTTTTTTTTTTGTGAAGGTTCACAAACAGGGGTTCAAAGGGTTGCTACAAGCATCGGTCCAGGTATGTATGTATTTGATTGTAGTTGTATGTAATTAGGGTATAAATTATTTTGTTGATAATATATTGGCTTTATTTTGATTTTTGGTTTTTCCAGCAAGAATAAGTTTCCCAAATTTGTTTCATACAACTATATATGCATTTTTTTTTCTTTGTTTGATTTCTGTTTTCCTGTTTTGGATGGGGTTTTATTGTTGCTTTGAATGTGATTTTATAACGAATTTGGATTGGAGGTTCTTTTTCAGATGAAAGATATCGAACTCTAGCTCTAACCTTTTAATGTTTTGATTTTGTTTTGAATCTCTATTATATTTTGAATCGTGAATGCAGGGAAACTTGGAAGTTTTACCTCTGTAACCTTGATTTCAGGTAAACTTTACCTTCAGTTCTATAGGTTTACTTGGGATTCATTACTAAGATTAATGATCCTGTTATGTGTATGTGATAGTGTTCAGTTTTGCTGATTCAAATTTTACGGACAGATGGTCCTAATCTGGAAATATATAGACTTAAAAGCGAAATAGTCAGGATATTTTTTAATAAACAATTGAATTGATGTTAACTATTGCTCCATTAGAACAAGCAATTAAATTGATGTCAACTATTATTTCGCGAACATGATAGTTCTGAAATTGTCTTTTTTAAATATTAGTTGAACCGACCACATCGCTCCCGCTGCTACTATAATCCTACCCATACCACAGCATAATCGTCACACTCCTCATGTATTTCTCCCCTATCTGTGAACTGAGATTTAACCTATGCCTCTATCCCCCCCCACCCCCCCACCCACTATGCCTGCTACTCTAATCCCACCCATACCAACGACCTACTACTGAGAACCACATTTATTGAAACCAGAAAAAAAAATTGGGTTGCATCAGATCAAAGCCAGAAAAAAAGTATTGCTGTACATTTCGTTTTTGGGTATGATGAATAATTTCCTCTAATGTACCGATGGAATTACTTTCTATGAACATAACTAAGTGATTTTGATTACATTTACAAGTTGTTTCAGTATCAGAAAGAAAGTATTTCCGTCGATATCATGGATGGATAAGAGGAATAATTGAAATTACTTTCTGTGAACGAAACTAAGTGATTGCTATTACATTTGCAGGTTGTTCGAGTCCAATCTTTCAGCTATTTAACTTCCCCCCTCTCTCTCTCAACCCTAAAAACTCAAGAAGGTTTGAAGATAGTCGTGTCAAAATGTTATCTTTTTCACACTCTTCACATATCCGGATATGATAGTGTCCATACCCTGGATTTTTATTGGCATCTGGTTCAGATTTAACTGCAATAGATGATGTAGACTATACCACATATGTATAAGTTGTGATTTTTAGGGCTTCAAATGGTACTGTAAATCTTCGTTATCCTGGGTGTTTAATCTTTCCTTGATCTCTATGAATTGTTACTAGTCGTGTACGCGCGCAATGCGGCGGGACACAAATTGGTAGAGGATGAGTATCATGAGGTTTAGTTCGATATTTCGTTAAAACGAAAAAAACGTAAGTAAATTCATATTTCAGAGTATATTTAAAATACCATATGATATTCATATGTGAATCTGAGTACATTTTTTGTGTGAATGTAAGTAAATTTAATTGTGAATCAGAGTAAATTCATTATAAATTGTTAAAATGTTGAAATAGTAAAAAACTTTTAAGTAAATTCTCAATACTATATGATGTTGATATGTGAATATGAGTAAATTTGCGTGTAAATATGAGTAAGTCCACTTGTGAATCAAGTAAATTACTTATAAATGGTTATAATATTGAAGTAGTAAAAGTTTTAAAAGTAAAATAATTAATAATATTTAAATTTTTACAGTTCAGATTCACATTATGAATCTACACTAGCTGTACTTATGAAAAAAAAATTATTTTTTGTATATCAATATGGATGTCTATTTGTAGAGGACAAAAAATTATGAATTTTGGTATATTCGGTTTTTATTTTTGAAAAAGAATATTGTCGAAAAATTAAAAAAACTAAAAAAATGAAGTGGGTTTTTGTTATAATTCTCTATGAGCTGTACTTATGAAAAAAAATTATTTTTTGTATATCAATATGGATGTCTATTTGTAGAGGACAAAAAATTATGAATTTTGGTATATTCAGTTTTTATTTTTGAAAAAGAATATTTTTGAAAATTTAAAAAAACTAAAAAATGAAGTGGGTTTTTTGTTATAATCATCTACATGTGCGTCGATATAAAAAATTTACAACCTAATTTTTAGTCGTTGATGATTTTGATTCCGACGATCGAGATTAGTCCCTTGGTACCATGGATAATTTTAGTCCCTTGTTGAACCCAACCCTATATATATATATATATATATATATATATATATATATATATATATATATATATATATATATATATATATATATATATATATATATATATATATATATATATATATATATATATATATAGATATAGACTTAGGATCTTTTGAAAACCACAAGTCTCCCGAGAACCCGAGAACTCCCAACTCCTTTTAGATCAATCATATATCTCCCAAACCGATATTTTTTTCAAAAAACCGACCATATAGGCCTCTAAAACTCTCAAATAGGTGCCGGGTTGCTGAAAAAAATTTCCGAAAATAACGATTTTTTTTTTTTGAAAAAAGTTTGCACATGTGCAAAAAAAAAAAAAAAACTTTGCACATGTGCAAACTTTTTTATACGTACATTTTTTTTCAAGTTTTTTTTATGGATGTCTTTCTAACATATATTTAAGGCGTTCTGTAAAATAAAATTTCAAAAAAAGTGTACTTATTTTTTTTGCACATGTGCAAATTTA
Organism: Cichorium intybus; assembly: GCA_023525715.1. Taxonomy (NCBI): domain Eukaryota; kingdom Viridiplantae; phylum Streptophyta; class Magnoliopsida; order Asterales; family Asteraceae; genus Cichorium; species Cichorium intybus. Next base: position 110,112,965 of record CM042014.1, read on the forward strand.
AAAAAAAAAAAAAAGTCGTTTTTTCGGAAATTTTTTTGAGCGACCCGGCACCTATTTGAGCGATTTAGAGGCCTATGTGGTCGGTTTTTTGAAAAAAATATCGGTTTGGGAGTTCTCGGGTTCTCGGAGGACTTGTGGTTCTCAAAAGATCCTAACTTTCTCTCTCTCTCTCTCTCTATATATATATATATATATATATATATATATATATATATATATATATATATATATATATATATATATATATATATATATATATATATATATATATATATATATATATACCACATTATAAACCATACATAATTTACAACCAATGTATACATTTTAAAATTTAATACCATGTCTTAAAAACATGTTTATTGAATATTGACCTTTGATTTTTTTCAAATTTTAATCTTGGCCCTTCATTAACCATTCATTAATAAAATTGGGTATAACACTTGATGCTATATCCGGCCAATACGCGTGATATTGAGGACGGGAACAATAAGCGGGCAAACCAAAACTCAAATCTCATTTTCAAAATTTGAAATCCCCGTTCTCTCTCTTTCTTTGATCTCCCCATAACCCTAATCAACGCCTCTCCATTTACGTGCTACCATCGCCCCCGATCAGGCCACCAAGGACACAATCACACCACCATCGAAAGACACACAAATGAACGATTCAGCGAACATCGCCTTTCACAGCCACCACAGTTACAAGCGCCTTCCATAAAAACCGCCATCACACAGATCTGGCTCTTTCCCTTTTCGTGCTACAAATGAGACTGCCTCCAACCCTAGCAGACCAGCCACATAGTACTATTTCTTCCACCCTCACCGCCATCGGCAACCGTCAGCATAACAATCACCACAGTCACCGACCGTTTTCGTCTTCTCCTACATATTGATTTTCTTCCTTACTATTGTCTTCCCTCTCTAATCAAACCCTAGTGATGATGCTTCACTAACCATCTTCGTCTTCACCACCATAGTAACCATCTTCGTCTTCAAGTTTTTTTTTTTTTTTTTGTGAAGGTTCACAAACAGGGGTTCAAAGGGTTGCTACAAGCATCGGTCCAGGTATGTATGTATTTGATTGTAGTTGTATGTAATTAGGGTATAAATTATATTGTTGATAATATATTGGCTTTATTTTGATTTTTGGTTTTTCCAGCAAGAATAAGTTTCCCAAATTTGTTTCATACAACTATATATGCATTTTTTTTTCTTTGTTTGATTTCTGTTTTCCTGTTTTGGATGGGGTTTTATTGTTGCTTTGAATGTGATTTTATAACGAATTTGGATTGGAGGTTCTTTTTCAGATGAAAGATATCGAACTCTAGCTCTAACCTTTTAATGTTTTGATTTTGTTTTGAATCTCTATTATATTTTGAATCGTGAATGCAGGGAAACTTGGAAGTTTTACCTCTGTAACCTTGATTTCAGGTAAACTTTACCTTCAGTTCTATAGGTTTACTTGGGATTCATTACTAAGATTAATGATCCTGTTATGTGTATGTGATAGTGTTCAGTTTTGCTGATTCAAATTTTACGGACAGATGGTCCTAATCTGGAAATATACAGACTTAAAAGCGAAATAGTCAGGATATTTTTTAATAAACAATTGAATTGATGTTAACTATTGCTCCATTAGAACAAGCAATTAAATTGATGTCAACTATTATTTCGCGAACATGATAGTTCTGAAATTGTCTTTTTTAAATATTAGTTGAACCGACCACATCGCTCCCGCTGCTACTATAATCCTACCCATACCACAGCATAATCGTCACACTCCTCATGTATTTCTCCCCTATCTGTGAACTGATATTTAACCTATGCCTCTATCGCCCCCCCCCCCCCCCCCCCCCACTATGCCTGCTACTCTAATCCCACCCATACCAACGACCTACTACTGAGAACCACATTTATTGAAACCAGAAAAAAAAATTGGGTTGCATCAGATCAAAGCCAGAAAAAAAGTATTGCTGTACATTTCGTTTTTGGGTATGATGAATAATTTCCTCTAATGTACCGATGGAATTACTTTCTATGAACATAACTAAGTGATTTTGACTACATTTACAAGTTGTTTCAGTATCAGAAAGAAAGTATTTCCGTCGATATCATGGATGGATAAGAGGAATAATTGAAATTACTTTCTGTGAACGAAACTAAGTGATTGCTATTACATTTGCAGGTTGTTCGAGTCCAATCTTTCAGCTATTTAACTTCCCCCTCTCTCTCTCAACCCTAAAAACTCAAGAAGGTTTGAAGATAGTCGTGTCAAAATGTTATCTTTTTCACACTCTTCACTTATCCGGATATGATAGTGTCCATACCCTGGATTTTTATTGGCATCTGGTTCAGATTTAACTGCAATAGATGATGTAGACTATACCACATATGTATAAGTTGTGATTTTTAGGGCTTCAAATGGTACTGTAAATCTTCGTTATCCTGGATGTTTAATCTTTCCTTGATCTCTATTAACTGTTACTAGTTGTGTACCCGCGCAATGCGGTTGGACACAAATTGGTAGAGGACGAGTATCATGAGGTTTAGTTCGATATTTCGTTAAAACGAAAAAAAACGTAGAGTTTAATAACTTGTGTGATATGTAACTAAAGCAATTTGTGGAGAAATTAACAGAATTATATAAGAATAAACCACATACGAAATTTGTAATTATACATGATTCATTGTACATTATTAATCTCTCAACACTTCTTTATACACCACATTTGATATATAAACTTAATCACCTTTGAATATTTTGTGAGGTTTCACTAAGACTTTTGTATTGCCATGTGAGGAAATTGTTTCCTCTTTAGCTTTCCTTTATATAATGAATGATGGATAAAAAAAGAAGGAAAAAGAGCGTGGGTTACAAAGTAAAAAAGAAAAGCGCCTACGAGTGATAGAAAAAAGAAAGAAAAAGAAAGAAAAGCGCAGATGGAATTCAGAGTTTGGAACGTGAATATATAAATATGTCTTACCGGGAATCAAATTCAAATTCAAATTTCATAAAATAGACAGCTCCCAATCTAAAATATTTGATTGAGAATATAGTTATGGAAAAATGTTTGATTGGGACACAATTATGGGAATATGTTTGACAAGATATAAATGGATATAAAGTGATCTGTAAAGTGATATTTTTATTTATAAAATTCGTGATTTGCAAATAGATTAGTGGGAGTTTCTTTTTGTGTGTTGCAGTGTTTTGTACATTATGGTTTATGCATAGTACCTTTTAAAATCGTGATTTGCAAATAGATTAGTGGGAGTTCCTGTTTGTATTGCAGTGTTTTGTACATTATGGTTTATGCCTAGTACCTCTTAAATTTTATTGATATGGAAACAAGTTTCCTTTATAATGGTTAGTAGATTACTATATTTTGGGTCCCAAAGATGGTTTTTTCAGGTTCTTATTTGAAGTTGTTGGGGAAAAATACAATGATACATTGGAACCAAAATAAGTCACTTTACTTTGATAAGGGGCAAAAAAGGGTTTAAGAACTTTTAATAAGGATCTAATTGGTAAAAAACCAACTTGATTTAAGGACCAAAAGTCTTTGTCCATGCACAATCGCCACATTAGTGTTGTGTGTGTCAGTGGCGATGGAGGCATTGTGGCATCTTGAACCACTGATTTTTCTTTGTTCTTTACAGGAGAGTATTGTCAATGAAATAGGGAATGGAAAAAGCAAGGCCGGTTTAAGGGGAGGGCAAAGTGGGCTATTAAAAATTGGGCCCCAAAAAAATTGTAATATACACTTCAGCCCAAATTTTAAACCGGGAAAAGGATACTAAACGACGCATCACGCATGCACGCAGACGCAGCAAACAATCGGGTCCATCAGGAATTCGGGAATCGAGATCAATCCATCGCCATTCGCCAAGAGTCTTGGACGCTGCCATCGCAATCCATCGACCATCCATCGCAATTCGCATGTTTCTAAATTCTACAGTTCTAACTTCTACTTCTACCCTCTGTTCCTGAATCCTGATTCCCGAATTGATAAGAGTTGACGATTTTTCTGCATTGATTTTAATGTTTGTTCCTGTCTTCCATCTTCCAGAATAAAGATTGATGATCAATTGATTCACTATTTTATTTTTAGATTCATCGTTCACTAGTTGTAACAAAATTAAACTACGTGAATAATGCTTGGTAAGAGTGGACGATTTTTCGCGAGTCATCGGTTAGCTATTACGATATGTAATTACTCGTTAAAAATACTATGTTTTTGCTATGTTTAATGCTATAAAGTTTATCGTCGTAAAAAAAATAGTTTATGTAATTTAATTTATTACACGTTAAGAGGGCTTTTTTTTTCCGGCTCGTCCCGGCATCCGAATCCTCGGCACCGGCCGAGGAAAAAGGATAGTAAAGGTTAAATGTTTTTTATTCACTGTATTTTAATTTTATCTTTGATTTCAATTTCAGGTGCATGTCCTTATGGTGTTGTGTGTGTCCCTATAATTTAGACGATAGATACAAGCATTATATAATACGAAAAAATATGAAGAAGAAACTAAAAAGTAGGTGAGTCTGATACAGTGATCAGTGTTCGATATGAGGTGATCTAAGCAGCTGGTGGAGTTCGAATGATTTAAATGGATGAATGTGATGTGTGTAGTTTGGTGAGAGATTTTTAAAGTAATTACTGATTTACCCATTTGCATTTCATTTTGAGAACCTCCCACTAACATGTTTAATTTTTAGTATTTCATTTTCATGTCAAAGGAGTTCAAACGTCAAACTATGATGACCAGAACTGGAACACAATATGTAAGTGTTAGGAATCGGATAGGGTACACGCAGTGGAAACACTATCACACACACACAAACGAAACGAAAAAATAAAGCAAGAAGAACACAATGATTTTACGTGGTTCGGATTCGGTGTCAATCCTACATCCACGGGCTACAACTAGATTTTATTTGACTGAGGAGATTACAAGAGATACACACTCAATCTTTGCATGTTTTGTGTGTTGTGGTGCATGTTCTTCTTCAACTAATGCTCTATTTATACACATATTGTAATATATATAATATGCAAACAATTAATGTGAACATGGAAATATAAATCAAGCTACCAAACTTAGTAGGCAACCAAACTTATTTGACTAAGAAAAGTCAGCCTTCACATTCTAACAATCTCCCACTTGAAGGCTTGAACATCTCTAATTAATCTCCTAACATAACCATTCTTCCAAGCTTCCAGTTCCAAAGAACAAGCTAAGACCCAGTCAAAATTCATTTAGTTGTAGCCGCCCCTCATCTTCAAGTACTAGAAGAGCCAGTTGAAGCTCCCACTAGCTCTAACTCAGCCGTGGCTAATCCCACCACCGACTCATCCTCTGTCTCAACAGGTTTGGACACTCCACCAGCTCCAGAGATACACCGAGGACCACTAACACTCTCCAAACTTTGCAAACTTCCAACAGGAGAGAATTTTTCAGTCTTAGTCTTCAAAACCCAACGGCTCTTTGTAACTGTACCCGAAACACACCCCGTGCTCCCACTGTCACAAAATCCCCTGAATGGTTTAGACTTTCCGACTCGTTCAGCTAACATCCCCTTGGCTCCAGAATTCATGTTTGCAAAATGAACTCTCTTAGCACTAGATTTAGCGAACCAGATTTTGTCATGCTTAATGGGGACGGTCATACTTCCCTCAGTAGCAGGTACCTCAACCATATACAATGACTCACGCTTCATATCTTGAGCAATCACTGAATTACCATTGACTACCCTCCATTTACCACCACCAAACCTTACTTCCAGTCCTTGTTTATCCAGCTGACCAACAGAAATCAATTTCTTCTTCAGCTCCGGAATCACCCTGACATTCTTCAAGTTCCATGTAGTTCCTAATGAAGTAACCTTCCCAAAATCTCCTTCTTTTAGATTCACCATCGCTTCTCCGTTGTCCATGGCATGAAACGAAGCCCCTGAATCCATGACCCAAGAGTCTACATAACTTTCCATACTTAGTATCAGTGCATCATCCTCAGACACACTCTCAGCACCAGCAATGTTCAATTCTTTCTTTGGATATTGACTCTTAACATGTCCCATCTCCTGGCAGCTCCAGCACTTCACATTCTTCCAAGTTCTAGATGAACTTCTTCCTCGGCTCCCACTGTTCCTGCTATTCCTTCTACCTCTGTCCATATTCAATAACGCAGAAGAAGATGATCCACCTTGATTTTTGCGTCTGATATCCTCGCCCAAAACCAAGTCTCTAACCCCTTAAAAAGTCATACCACTAGCTCCGACGGAGCTAGTAACAGCCGTAACTATTCCAGACCAACTATCAGGTAGTGAAGCTAGCAGCAGTGCAGCTTGAGTTTCATTATCAAATTTAATTCCCACAGATGATAATCTGGACAACATTGAATTTAAATTGTTAATGTGAACCGTAACTGAACTTTCATCAAGAACACCTTGTTAGCTGCCGACGGCTTCTCATACATATTCGACAAAGCATCCATCATACCACGCGCCGTGGTTTGATTCATGATGTTGAAAGCAACGCTCTTTGACAACGACAATGTAATAACCGTCCTAGCTTTCTTGTTCTTTGAGTTCCAAACATCTTCATCAGCTTTTTCCATTTTCTCCGGCTTGTCCCCAAGTACCACGTCCAAGTCTTTCTGACATAGCAATGCTTCTACTTGCATTTTCCACCAGCTAAAATCAGAACCGTTGAACTTCTCGATTACAATCTTGTCTTCAGCCATTACGACAAACAAGAAACAAATTGAGACAATGAAACACAGACAACAATGGCACGGACCTGACTGGTTCTTTCAGTGTACTCGTGTGTGACAGAACAGTACCCTTCAAAGTACCAAGACACCTTTAATACGATTAATATAAATTAGTTTTTGATGTGGAAGATCAGACAAAACTGCAACCACAGAGCATACTCTAATTTCTAAAACCGAGACCTCCTCCAAAACCCGAAGCTCTGATACCAGTTGTTAGGAATCGGGCAGGGTACACGCAGCGGAAACACTATCACACACACACAAACGAAACAAGAAAATAAAGCAAGAAGAACACAATGATTTTACGTGGTTCGGATTCGGTGTCAATCCTACATCCACGGGCTACAACTAGATTTTATTTGACTGAGGAGATTACAAGAGACACACACTCAATCTTTGCATGTTTTGTGTGTTGTGGTGCATGTTCTTCTTCAACTAATGCTCTATTTATACACATCTTGTAATGTATATAATATGCAAACAATTAATGTAAACATGGAAATATAAATCAAGCTACCAAACTTAGTAGGCTACCAAACTTATTTGACTAAGAAAAGTCAGCCTTCACATTCTAACAGTAAGGACCAAAACCAAAAAAACCAAATAAACCTGGGGACAAAACCGTAATAATAAATGCATTTACTTCCAGTTCTTTCTCTTTTACTGTTTTGAACTTGGAATTAGTGGGAGATATTTTAACTATACCATATGGGTTTAGATATCCCGGTATAAATCAATGTTTTAATACGTTTATTGTTCTTATTCTTAAATATCATTGTTAAGAACCAGAGAACACTTTCATTTGAAAGCATGGTGGTATAATAGAGAACACTTTCACTATATTCGTTCTGTCATCTTAATGCAAGAATAATAAATAATTATTATATATGTCAACTAATAATTTAACTCAAACAAATCAGATTGTATGTTCCATTTTTCTGAATCAGGTTGTATGTTTCATTTTTTGTGAAATCATATATGTGGATGTTTTTTTTGCTGAAATATGTATATGTTACACTCTTGGGTGTTTTTTTAAAAATATGATATTGTGTATTTGTTTGTTTCTCTGAAATCAGCAAATCTGATAATGTTACATTTTTGGATTTTTGTTGCTGACTTTTTGCTGAAATTGTATTGAACTATATGGTTCTGGTGTTTCTGAAATTAGAAAATTGTTACAATTTCTGAAATCAAAATTGTATGTGATATTGTATGTTTTTGGTGTTTCCGAATAAAAGGGTAACAATGTTATTTTCATCATTCAATGTGCTTGATAATCACAGCATGGAACATCTAAGTTAAAATCAGTTGTTTTTCTTAATTTCTTGATATTATACTTGATTTGTAGGTTCACGTAACATGTTTGATGAAATTGGTCATTTTTTTCTGGTTTGTTGATGATTGGACTTGATTTGCAGGTTCACATAACAGGTTTGAATTTGGTTAATTTTTCCTGATTTCTTGATGAGTGCACTTGATTTGTAGGTTCACAGAAGAGGTGCTATAGTTATTCAATGGAACTAGAGCATGAAAGTAGTCCTTGAGCAGGTACATGGATGTATGTGTGTATGGGTGTATGAAAGGTTGTAGGGATGTGTGTGTATGTATGTATGTATGTGCAATGTTTAAACAAATGAAATAATTTAAATAATTGAAATCACAAAAAAGCAATGTGTTTAGTTTTGATATAAACCAAAAAAATTCGAAAGCACAAAAAGGCATTTAAAATCCATCTATGTTTAGGTATTTTATTGCAGAAATAGCATATGTATGTGACTGTGGATCTGGTGTATGTGATGAAGGTTTCAGAAATTACACCAAATCATCTCTTCATATGGTATTTAATGTCCAAATCTGGTTCATTTGTTTCATTTGTGTTTTTGACTTTTTTCTTTTTGATATCGTCTTTGCTTTCCAGCTTAGGAATCTATTCACAAAAACCACAATCTATCGAAGACTAAATGTGAGTTTTACTTTCCAGAATTTAAAACTGAAACAAATAACATATGAATTTGTAACATTACACAATCTTGCTTTGCATTTTAGCATCAACTCCTGAATTTGAATCAGAACCGTGTGTGCTGGGTGCGAGTGCGTGTGTGTATGTTTGCACTACTATAGTACATTTTTATTGTAAAAAGACATTTTTAAGTGTATATTATATCGGCAGACATTTACGTTCTATTTTAATGTATTATATGTTTAGTATTTACTTAATGTAGTATGGGTTTAGAATTGGTGTTAGTATAGTTTATCCTATAAAATACTAAACTAATACAAAATCTATACTATAATAAACTATACTAACACCCATTTAAACCCATACCACATTACCTAAATACACAACCCATCTAATTCAAGGCATGACTGTGGCTAAACCTTGATTCCATCACATTACCGCAAGTTTAAAGAACCCCGCTTGTTTTTTGAAATATTGTTTTTTTCTAAGAGAAAATTATTTCCCAAAAGAAAACTAATCAACACTAATTGCCTGACATCCGCCGCATTGTGCCAATACCTAGAACAAACTATTCACCTCAAGGTTACCGCTCTCCAAAATAATGCTATTCATGGCCTCTACATTCATTGCATTGTACGATAAAAGCATGTACTTTATGTCTCGAGCATTAGCCACATACTTTAGCTACATACTGTTATTTCAATCTCGAAAAATTCTGCTGGAAAAAAATTAATCTTCGTCCAAAACTATTCGTTGAATAAAATTATTTGTCGCCGTTGCATTTTATGAAATAAGCTATTTGTCTGCTGCAGAATTGAAGGAAAAGTATTTGATGCAATACAATATTTGTCGTCCACCCAATTGCATGATAGATAATATTCGCCGTAACGAAACTATTCACCGCACTCTTTTTTCGGTGAGGACTTGCGAGGACACCTTAAAAAAATTGAAAAAAATATAAAAAAAATACAAATCATAAAATCGAGAATAGTACTATATCATTATCAAAAAAAAATTTGAAAATTTTTTTTGCATCATTGCAAAACGTAATGATGCAATTTTTCTGTTTTTATTTTGGATCATTATTTCATTATAAAAAAAATAATGATTGAAAAGTTTTTTTTGAATCTTTTTTTCCTCCGATATAGTACTATGATCCATTTTATTATTTATATTTTTTATATTTTTTTTCAATTTTTTTAAGGTGTCATCGCAAGTCCTCACTTTAAGAAGAGTCCTCACCCGATCCTGATTCTCTATATATATATATATATATATATATATATATATATATATCTATATATATATATATATATATATATATATATATATATATATATATATATATATATATATATATATATATATATATATATATATATATATATATATATATAGGGTCCGGTTCCGGTGAGAACTCTTTTTTCGGTGAGGACTTGCGAGGACACCTTAAAAAAAGTTGAAAAAAATATAAAAAAAAACAAATCATAAAATCGATAATAGTACTATATCATTATCAAAAAAAATTTGAAAATAAAAATTTGCATCATTGCAAAACGTACTGATGCAATTTTTCTGTTTTTATTTTGGATCATTATTTCATTATAAAAAAAATAATGATCGAAAAGTTTTTTTTTGAATCTTTTTTTCTCCGATATAGTACTATGATCCATTTTATTATTTATATATTTTATTATTTTTTTCAATTTTTTTAATGTGTCATCGCAAGTCCTCACTTTAAGAAGAGTCTCACCCGATCCTGATTTTATATATATATATATATATATATATATATATATATATATATATATATATATATATAATGAATGATGGATAAAAAAAAAAGGAAAAAGAGCGTGGGTTACAAAGTAAAAAGAAAAGCGCCTGACGAGTGATAGAAAAAGAAAGAAAAAGCGCGTAAAGAGAGGGAGGGGGGGGGGGGGGGTGAATTTTAACATGACCCAAAATATATTCATATATATATATATATATATAATGAATGATGGATAAAAAAAAAAGGAAAAAGAGCGTGGGTTACAAAGTAAAAAGAAAAGCGCCTGACGAGTGATAGAAAAAGAAAGAAAAAGCGCGTAAAGAGAGGGAGGGGGGGGGGGGGGGGGTTGAATTTTAACAGGACCCAAAATATATTCCTCGAGTACAATAATTGCACATAACAGTTCGATGACATTACTTACTTTTTGTGCTTTGCATTTTGTCTCTCCAGTCTCTTGAATCCTTCAATGGCGTCTTTTAAATCGTCTCCATCTTCATCATCTTCAGTTGGTAGATGGACACATGAAGTGTTTTTAAGCTTCAGGGGTGAAGACACGCGCAACACCTTTGTAGATCATCTTTATGCGGCTCTGGATCAAAGAGGAATACATGCGTTCAAAGATGATAAGGCGCTCGACAAAGGGAAACCAATCTCCTTGGAGTTGCTGAAAGCCATTGAAGAATCAAAGTTTGCTGTGGTTGTTTTCTCTAAAAATTATGCGGACTCCTCATGGTGTTTGGATGAGCTTGTCAAAATCATGGAATGCCATCAGATTGGACAGATGGTTTTACCGGTGTTCTATCACGTAGATCCATCCGATGTGCGTGGACAGAAAAGAGACTTTAATACCGCCTTTCAGCAACAGGAGGATAAATTTGGAAGAGAGATGGATAGAGTCAACAAGTGGAGGAAAGCTTTAGTTGCAGCTGCCGGTCTATCTGGCTGGCATATCAAGGAAACGGGCTCTGTGTAAGTTTTCCTCGATCTGTTGCTTCAATTACTTACACGCACTCATGAAACATATTCTATGGTGTATTGTGTTATCAATGATAATTAAGGATTTTGTGCATAATCACTTGTTATCTCACTGTATTATGAACTAATTTCCATCAACAAATTGAATATTCATCTATTTGCAGTTCTAATATTTCTGTAGGAGCGAATCTTCCTAGATCTGTTGCTTCAATTACTTACAGACACTTATAAGTTATGGACTAATTTATCATGCTCTCTATTAGAATATTGTGCTACAAATGATAATTATATGGGCTAATTTTTTATTAACCAGTTGAATTCCGTTCTCATCTATTTGCCATTCTAACCTTTCAATTTTATCCATTGACATCCCCAAACTGGCCGGCTAACTTGTTAACAATGCTCAAATCTGTAGGGGAGAATCTGCGATCATCCTTGAGATTGTTGAAAAGATCTCAGCTGGTATACGACCTCGTGATATGGAGAAAAATCTAGTTGGTATCGAGTCTCGCATAGATGAGCTATATTCATTATTGGGTATGGAAGCGACAGGAGAGGTGCGCATTGTAGGGGTATTGGGAATGGGAGGAATTGGTAAGACAACGGTTGCCAAAGCTTTATTTCACAGAATTGCTCATAATTTTGAGGGTAGCTGCTTCGTTAAAGATGTTAGAGAAAATAGTTGTAGTACAAACGATGTATGCGCTTTACAAGAAGATATTCTAAGAGAAATTCTATTCATGGAATATCAGAAGCATTTGAAGGATCCGGAGTATGGAGCCCACATGATACGGAGTCGATTTTGCAATAAAAAGGTTCTTCTAGTTCTTGATGACGTGGATGATGTTGAGCAATTAGAGTTACTAGCTGCAACACATGAGTCGTTTGGTCCAGGAAGCAGAATCATCATAACCACTAGAGATGAGCATTTGCTGTCAGATGCAGATGTCATATATGAACCCGATTTTTTACGTATGAATGAAGCTGTTGAGCTCTTCTGTTGGCACGCTTTTGGGAAATGTAGCCCTCCAGAAGAGTATGAGGACCTCGCATGTCGTGCAATACACTATGCTAGCTGCCTTCCTCTTGCCCTGAAAATCTTAGGCTCATTTTTCCATGGAAGAGAAGTAGGTGTGTGGGAAAGTGCTTTAAATAGACTAGGCAAAGCATCAAACAATAAGATACTTGAGACACTGAAGTTAAGTTTTGATGGCCTAGATGATTCTGAGAAACAAATATTCCTAGACATTGCATGCTTCTTTAAGGGCAAAGATGAAGAATATGTAACTAGAGTACTCGATAGTTTTGGTTTTGACCCCGTGATAGGGATTAGCGTTCTTATTGAAAAATCTCTTATAACCATTTCCAATAAAAGGCTAGACATGCATGATCTCATACAGGAAATGGGTTGGCATATAGTTCACAAGAGTTTCCCAAATAGCAGGCTATGGCAACTTCAACAAATCCATGATTGCGTCAATGGAAACAGGGTAAAAATTATTCACTATCTTCATAAAGTTGCTTTAAATTTTTGGTTTTAGAATGAGTACATGAGTTTGATCATTGTTTGGTTTATTGTAGCAGAATCTAAAAGCAATTGAAGCCATAATGTTGATGGACAATGAATACGATGCTGATGACTATGATGCAAACTTGGGTTTGAATGCTGATGTTTTTGCAAGCATGAAAAATCTTCGCCTTCTTGATATTGACTGGAAATTCACTTCTACCCAACCTACGTTACTCCCTGATGAGCTGCGATGGCTTTGTTGGAATGAGTACCCATTCCTTTTTCTTCCATTAGCAGATAAGTGTAAGCTTGTTGGGCTTGAAATGGCCAGAGGAAGCATTAAACATTTATGGAATGGGCGAAAGGTATTTAGTAGATGAAATCAGTTTCTTTGTGACAATTGCCATTAAAAGGTTTTTATTGGTATTTACTTCTCAATGAACTCAATACCAATTTTTTTTTAATTTATGTTTTACGTGTCAGATTCTACCGAACTTGAAATTCATTCGCCTCGAGGGATTGTACAACCTCACATGGTTTCCAGATGTCTCTGGGGCACCAAATATTGAGAGGCTAATTTTGTCAAACTGTTGGGGATTGGAGGAGGTTCACAGGTCTCTTGGATCTCACAAAAGGCTTGTTTACTTGGACCTGAGTGATTGCACGAACCTCAGGCGTCTCCCATCCAGACTTGAGATGGAATCCTTGGAGACTCTAATTCTCTCTGGATGCATCAGTCTTAAAAGATTCCCAGAAGTCTCCCCATGTATGGCTAAACTATCACACATAAATCTTTCTTCTTGTGAAGGAATACAGGAACTGCCATCATCAATTGGATATTTGTCTAGCCTAAGCTTCTTGAATCTCACAAACTGTTCGAATCTTGAGAACATACCAAACTCTGTTGGTGAATTAAAGTATCTTAAATGCCTTCATCTTCACAACTGCAGGAAACTGAATTATTTTCCAAATAAGCTTGGAAGCATGAATATGCTAGAAGAGCGTCGGGTAGGATATACATATAACATTGGAAGGCCACGGAAGTGTATTGATTTTCATAGTTTGACAGGTTTGTCTTCCTTGAGAAAATTAGATCTTAGTTGGATACAAATCGAAGAGGAAAGCTTTCCCAAAAATCTTGATGCATTGGCCTCCTTGGAAGAATTATATTTAAGTGGCAACTCTGAATTAGTTCACTTACCATCAATCATTAGCCATCTTTCTCGTGTTAAACGTCTAGAGTTAAATGAGTGCAGCCGACTTGAAAGTTTGTGTATGCTTCCATCAAGCATACAAGTTCTGAAGGCAAATGAATGTATCTCATTGAGAAACATCGGAGATCTATCAACAGAGGGTAAATGGTTGTACAAGATATCGCTAGTTAATTGCCACAAACTCTTAAAGGATGAAGAGAATCAAAGATACCTTGATAAGATGTTGCAACTATCTTTCATCAAGGTGATCCTCTATCTCTCGTATCCAATTTAATTTATTTAGGCTACGTTTGTTACACGGGACTAGATTGGATTGAACCGGACAGGATAGACAACCTTTGTAGGGATATTTTCTATGTAGAGGATGAGGAGGGAATTCACATCTTCCGCACATACGAGAGATCGTGAAAGAGTCCCGATCCCACCTTTTTTTTTACCTACTTTGGATGGGACAAATAGTTGCAATTTTTGTCCCATTGACATCAGTCCTATCCGAATGCAGCCATACAACTTGTTTTGTCATGTCGGGCTGTGTTCTGTCCTATCTTGTCCTGCGTCATTACCAACTTACTCCTACGGAGAGCAAATTTTTGACCGGCATATCTTGGAAGAAATTTTTGTATTTTTTAAGAAAGAAATAATGTAAGCATGATTTTTTTGTTTATTACAGAAATGTGCTGCTGTAAATCATCGGTTAAGTATTACTATTCCTGGAAGCAAGATTCCAAGCTGGATCAAACAAGAAAAGGGTGGGTGCAGAATAGCTTTAAAGTTACGTCACAAATGGCACACCAAGATCATGGGTTTCGTGGTATGTGGTGTGTTTCCATGGAAATTCCAGTCGTATCATTATTGTCCGACATTGACCTTCAAAATTGTAAGCGATGGAAAGGTGATTTCTAGGTCAGAGGTCAATTATATGATGGATGCAACTGGAATAGCCAAGAATAGGCGGTCTGTATGGATTAGCTATATGCCGTTGGGTTTCTTTCAGCAGATGTATCATGATCTTCAACCTGAAGATTGGTCTCATATTGAAGGTAATCTTGACATTACTGTAACGGTAAGAAATGGCACACCATCCCTAAGATGTGGGTTACATGTAATCTACAAAGAAGATATCCAGCAGATTACAACTTGTATCACTGATTACGGGAATGTGGTGCATGTTGATGATGAGGATATTGGATATGATGAAAGTATCTCTGGAAACACTTACATCTATGAAGAAAAGTTTGATGAGAAGAGCTTGATGCCTTTAAGAAGTAGAACCTCAACAAGGCGCAGAACAAAGCACATACGTTGTTTCATACAGTGCAGTGGGTTCAAGCCTGTGCGAAGAGTAAAAAAGGGCCCCCTAAAAGTATCTTATGATTTTGAAGGTCCCAGTGTTGTCAATAGCGACCATAGCGACCGCTATAGCGCGCTACGTTGCGTTGCGGTGCTATGGCGCTATGGACACTATAGCGGTTACATAGCGAGCTTAGCGGTATTATGTTATTTTTTTTCTTTTTTTTTTAAATCTTGGCATAAATAGAAATATTAGGGTTAAAAGAAAACATACGCATCCATACTCTCACCTCTCAACCGATACGCAACTACGACTACGCATCCATCTTTTCTCAGTCGGCGACCAGTCCTCCGGCTACCCCAGCTACCTACTCCGGCGACTCTAGTCACTACAACTACCGACTCTCTACTCAGTCTCTTCTCTAACTTCTAAGGTTTATTCCCTTTACTAACTTTTCTCTTGTGAATTATCTCTTCTCTTTTCTGTTCAACAGATGATCATCACTTTCCTGTTAATTGGACAGTTTATTCACATTTCTGATTTCACGGGATGTTCAATTTCTCGATAATTTTCTGCAATTGACAAATGTTTCTCACTTTCCTGTTAATTGGACTATTAAAGTAAGTGATTCTTTTCATATAATGATATTTTTCAATTTTTGTTTCTTTTCCTTACTCTAACATTTATTAGTTTTTAACTTTTTAGTTTACACAAAGTTGAATTAGAGGAAGAAAACTATAACAATGTAAATGAACATCATGACAAACGATTTGCATCATTGCTTCGACAACGTGTAAGAACGGCATTTTATGTTTATTGTTTTCAAAATTTGATATAGGAGTTTTAAACACTTGTTAACCAATATATCATATTTTTTTATATTTAGGTTAATTCTTGTCCACAATCATTTGAATACGAAACTCGTATATTATCGCATGGGCCATCACGTTCTATCAACAAATATAGTGGATGTATGGTTAACGGGTATAGGTTCCACACACAAAGTCGTGAGAAGAATAGGACAACTCAAAATAGTGGAGTTGTAGTGCAAGGTTGTCATGGAGAAAACATTATTGATTTTTATGGGGTATTACAAGAAGTGTTAGAAATTGAATACTTGGGTGAAAATAAAAGAGTGTTGATATTCAAGTGTGACTGGTTTATGGTCGGTGATAGGAAAGGGATACAAATTGACAAAGAATCTGGAGTTAGAAGTGTAAATACGTCAAGAAAATGGTACATGGATCAACCATACATACTTGCATCACAAGCCAAACAAGTTTTTTATGCACCTGATTTGAAATTGGGCAACAATTGGTATGTGGTTCAAAGTAGTACCCCTCGTGTTATGAATCGGATCGGGTACACGCAGCAGAAACACACTATCACACACACACAAACTCACGAAAATAAAGCAAGAAGAACACAAGGATTTTTACGTGGTTCGGATTCGGTGCAAATCCTACGTCCACGGGCTGCAACTAGAGAAATCTTATTAACTCAATAAGATTACAATTTACAATTGATAGTGCATTTTGCTTCTCAACCAAAGCCTTGTATTTATAGGCTTAGGAATTGAATGTGAATTGAGAAAATAAAAATCAAGCTTGAAGACTTTGATCTCACCTACCTTTGACAAAAACTTCACCAACCTCACCAACCAAGTGAAAAATCTTCACTTTCACATAACAATCTCCCACTTGAAGATTTTGAACAACGTAGTCTTTCTCTACTGTCATCCAACTCCAGTAATTTTAAAACAACCAAGTCTTCCAAGCCTCCAGCTCCCAAGAACCAGCTAAACTTAGTCCAATTCTCCTAGTTGCAGCCGCCCCTCATCATCAAGTACTAGAAGGGCCAGTTGAAGCTACCACAAGCTCCAACTCAGTCGTAGCCAATCCCGCTACCGACTCAGTCGTGGTCAATACCGCCACCGACTCATCCCCTGTCTCAACCGGCTTGGACACTCCACCGGATCCAGAGATACACCGAGGACCACTAACACTCTCCAAACTTTGCAAACTTCCAACAGGAGAGAATTTTTCAGTCTTAGTCTTCAAAACCCAACGGCTCTTTATAACTGTACCCGGAACACACCCCGTGCTCCCACTGTCACAAAATCCCCTGAATGGTTTAGACTTTCCGACTTGTTCAGCTAACATCTCTTTGGCTCCAAACTTCATGTTTGCCAAATGAAGTCTCTTAGCACTAGATTTAGCAAACCAGATTTTGTCATGCTTAACCGGGACGGTCATACTTTCCTCAGCAGGTACCTCAACCATATACAATGACCCACGCTTCATACCTTGAGCAATCGCCAAATTACCATTGACCACCCTCCATTTACCACCACCAAACCTTACTTCCAGTCCTTGTTTATCCAGCTGACCAACAGAAATCAATTTCTTCTTCAGCTCCGGAATCACACTGACATTCTTTAGGTTCCATGTAGTTCACAATGAAGTAACCAGATCAATATCTCCTATGCCCGTTACTTGAAGCATCTCGTCATTTGCTAACCGTACCTTCCTAAAATCTCCTTCTTTTAGATTCACCATCGTTTCTCCGTTGTCCATGGCGTGAAACGAAGCCCCTGAATCCATGACCCAAGAGTCTACAGAACTTTCCATACTTAGTATCAGTGCATCATCCTCAGACACACCCTCAGCACCAGCAATGTTCAATTCTTTCTTTGGACATTGACTCTTAACATGTCCCACTTCCTGGTAGTTCCAGCACTTCACATTCTTCCAAGTTCTAGATGAACTTCTTCCCCGACTCCCACTGCTCCCACTATTTCTGCTATTCCCTCTACCTCTTCCGATATTTAATAACTCAGAAGAAGACGAGCCACCTTGATTCTTGCGTCTGGTATCCTCGCCTAGAACCAAATGTCGAACCCCTTCATACGTCATACCACTGGTCCCCACGGAACTCGTAACAATAGTAACTGTTCCTGACCAGCTATCTGGTAGTGAAGCTAGTAGTAGTGAAGCTTGAGTCTCATTATCAAATTTAATTCCTACAGATGATAATCTGGACATAATTGAATTTAGATTGTTAATGTGAACCGTAACTGAGTTGTCTTCATTCATCCTTGTTGTGAACAACTCCCTCATCAAGAACACCTTGTTAGCCGCCGACGGTTTCTCATACATGTTCGTCAGAGCATCCATCATACCACGCGCCGTGGTTTCCTTCATGATGTTGAAAGCAACGCTCCTTTCCAACGAGAACGTAATAACCGCCTTAGCTTTCTTGTCCTTTGAGTTCCACGCATCTTCAGCAGCTTTTTCCATTTTCTCCGGTTTGTCTCCAAGTACCATCTCCAAATCTTTCTGACATAGCAATGCTTCTAATTGCATTTTCCACCAGCGAAAGTCAGAACCGTTGAACTTCTCGATTACAACCTTGTCTTCAGCCATTACGACAAACAAGAAATAAATTGAGACAACAAAACAGACACAACAATGACACGGACCTGACCGGTTCATTCAGTGTACTCGTGTGTGACAGAACAGTAACCTTCAATGTACCAAGACACCTTTAATACGATTAATAGAAATTAGTTTCTGATGTGGAAGATCAGACAAAACTGCAACCACAGAGCATACTCTAATTTCTAAAACCGAGACCTCCTCCAAAACCCGAAGCTCTGATACCAGTTGTTATGAATCGGATCGGGTACACGCAGCGGAAACACACTATCACACACACACAAACTCACGAAAATAAAGCAAGAAGAACACAAGGATTTTTACGTGGTTCGGATTAGGTGCAAATCCTACGTCCACGGGCTGCAACTAGAGAAATCTTATTAACTCAATAAGATTACAATTTACAATTGTTGGTGCATTTTGCTTCTCAACCAAAGCCTTGTATTTATAGGCTTAGGAATTGAATGTGAATTGAGAAAATAAAAATCAAGCTTGAAGACTTTGATCTCACCTACCTTTGACAAAAACTTCACCAACCTCACCAACCAAGTGAAAAATCTTCACTTTCACATAACACCTCGTGCATTGTATGATGTTCATGTACAGATGGAGGAAGTACATCAAGAACAAGAGCCACATTTAAACCTAAATGTTGATTTGAATATAGATCAACTATCCCTAACCAGAGGTAGTGTCCCATTGGATATGGTCGATGGCTTAACTGTTGCATTACATGATATAACTCAAAAAGCATGTACAAATGAGAGTACATCAAGAACAAGGATCCATTCTTAGTAGAGGTAATTATTTTTTATGACAAAATTGATAATGAATTAATTGTCCAACAAAATAAGGTTTTAAATTAATTTGATAACAGGTGCAATGGAAGACAAATAAAATGGTAACAAAAGAATAAAAGTTCAGCCTTTCTACTCTTCTTCAAGTTCAGAATAAAAGTTCAAAATAAAAGACTTGATTACTAGTCAGTGACATATTTGGTTCAGAGTTCATTAATAATTGCATCCCGTAAGCATTACATAGTTTATGTTATTGAATGGTGCTTTTAAAGTTATAATTTTTATGTAATGGATATTTTGCTTATTTCACTGTCTTTATGAAACATGATTTTTGTTAAAAATATGTTAAGTTTTTTTTATGATTAAACTAAACAATCTTTTTCGTGATTTGAATTTTTCTAATACTGGATTTGCATTGCAGACAGTATGGTTCAAGGGAAAGTAAAGAAGTTACATTGGAAGGGAGAGTTCAGTTTGATTTACTTTAGGTAATTTCTCATATAAAATGTTATGGAACAAATTAGTGAATGTATTTGGATAAATAACAGGTTTTGATTCCTTGTTTTATATTTGCAGGCTATGCAAAGGGATTATAAATTAAGTTCCTACTCATTGAATTCTGTTTCAGCACACTTTCTTAACGAGAAGGTATTCTTTTATGTTATGTTTGGCTAATATATTGGGTTAAATGCAAGAAATAGCAATGTACTTCCATTAATATGTTTATTATAGCATTTTACTTTCATTTCTTTCTATTGCAGCATTCTACCTTGAAAAATCAATGTCATCCAAATACAAAGTTATAATTGTGTAGATTTTCAAAGTATAACGTCTTGATAAGAAATAAATTTAAAGTGCTAATTCTTTCTTTCAGGAAGACTAAAGAATTAAGACTATCAAATGAAGAAGGCAAAGACATTACCCAATATTGTCAAGAAACAAAACAAGTTTTCTCATTCTCAAACTGGGATGAAAGACACACGACATTCTATTCATGATCAATTGCCAAGTTCATCTATTTCAGCTTCTCATAAGAAACAAAAGATATACTCTGTAAGTCCATAATCATTCAAATTGTATATTATTTTGGATTTCCATTTTCCATAATACGTTGCTATTTTAGCTATTGTTTTAACATCGTCTTTTGTAATGTTATTGTCAGGGTCTGATGGGTGGAGGATCTTCTTTGAAAATTGGTAACCGTGTCACTTCTACTTCTGGTCCACTTGAAAACGAGTTTGCTGTTATAAAAGATTACAACCGCATTGAGGTAATTTATTTTTTTAAGCCAGCCTTACATCAATTTTTTTAAATTCTTGAATATGGTTTTCAGGGTCAACATGCAATGGAGAAGCCAACTCAAAAAAAGTTTAAGAATACTAACTTTTCAAATATGGTATTTTCTCTAACAATATACATGGAATTATATATTTATGCAACTATCTTTTAATCACCATTAAAAGTTTGTTATTTTTAGTTAGATGGTTGGTCCCGGAAAAGGGTTATTGAAGAGGTCCGACCTTCAGAAGTCGAGTAGCACGAGTAGCAGTCTTGATGCTTTGCATCCTAAGATTCATAAGGGGCCTACTAATTTTAGGTTGCAAGATGAAGTGTTACCTACTGATGAAACAATGAAATCACTCTTGCGAAATGAAGATGAGGAAGAGCATGAAGAAGATTACGAAGAAGGACGTGAAGGAGATTATGAAGAAGAAGAGCATGAAGTTGATTCTGTTCGAGAAGAGAACATTGGCTCAACTTCTCATGGTACGTTGCTTTAAAGTAAAATAGTATGTCATTATATAATTTATCAAATTTTGTGTTGAATAAATATATGTAGGCGTGTCTGTTACTCGGAAAGAATCTAGAGCTTTGAATGAAGCTAAAAAGAGGCGCTCGAACAAGGAAACTTTAGTTTTTGAAGTTGATGAATGTGCTGGTCGTATAATTGGGGAAGACAGTCAACATTTCATCACTAAGGGTGGGTGTGTAGTGAGAGATCATGCAAAATTTGATGGAACCACTTGGAGAAATCAAACAGATTTGTTGAAGTATGACATTATCACCAAATGCATGGTAAAGTGTTATCAAATCTCTCTTTTAACAAATAGAGTGTTTCCTAGTACTATAAATTGTCCTAAATGATTATATTATATTTGTAGGAAAATTCAACTTATGATCCAAGTTGTCGACCGATGGTGCGTGCTATACATACACAGCTGGCTAACCAACATAAAAACAGGCAATATAGGTTACATCTTCATTTCAAAAAGTTCCCAACAAAAGAAGAAGCAATAAATAATCCTCCAAATGGAGTAACCAACACTGACTGGGTAAAACTATGCCAAAGATTTGCAAGTGAAGAATTTCAGGTTTCTACTTCTTTGCCAAATTGCATACTTCCTTACATTTATTGGAAAATGATAAAATCATAGAATTGGTTATGCAAAACATACAAAAATTACAAAAACTAATTCTCTCCACTTCTTTAATTTTGCAGAACGTTAGCAATAGAAATAAGAAAAACAGATCACTCAACCAAGTTCCACCTGCGGTTGGCACAGTTTCCATCGCAAGGATTGTTGATATGGTGACAACATTTTTAAAACTTAAATATTTTGATGCTTGTTTAATATATATATATATATATATATATATATATATATATATATATATATATATATATATATATATATATATATATATATATATATATATATAGAGGTAAGATAAAATGAGGAGGATAAAAAGGTTGAGAAAATGAGAAAGAATCTTGACCCTTTATTATTCAAAATCTGTGGTTTAGATTATTTTTATTTATTTATTTTTTTAAATACAAATAATATCAAATGGTCTAATAAAATCCGCTGAAGGGTGTATACGTAATTTCCAAGTTCATTCATTCCTTGATTATAGATTCTTTCTGATTTCATTCCCGATCATCTTGCTGAACATAGATGCGCAATATCTGTATTCAAATTGTCAAATCCTCAAATATGCGAGAGATATATACACCAGATTCATACCATATTCAACGATATATACACAATTTCAAGAGAACCCTAGCCTGATTTCTATTATCGCGAGTTCGTTCAACATCCCACTGTGTTCTTTACGATGGAGAAGAAAGATGCAATTGGAAGTCCGAACATGAAACACTCATCTCCAGGTTAGTTATCATCATCAAATATATTAAACATTCATCAAACACACACATTATTGAGTAGCATCAAGAACATAAGATTGCTTTTCGAATTATCGACTCTGTACCATTTCGGATTCAACAATTTAATTTTTTTTTCTTGTGTGTTCATCTGGGATGGAGATATAACATAAATTTGACATTTAACATCAAACAATGGTCATTTTATCGGGTTTTTGTAATAATAACAGTGACACTTCATTATGAACACAAGGTGTTCGATGAAAGTCCTGAATGAATTTTGCTTTATTTTTCCATTTTTTTCATCCAATTTTCAAAATGGTTCCACTTATTTGGGTAGATTTCAAAGGTATTTTCTTAAGCCCTAGACATTTGATTTTGATAAGTTAACAATCTCTTGGAAATCAGCCTTGCAAAGGTATTTTCCAAAATCGCCACTGCCCTTCTAATTCCAGATGATCTTCGTTGCCCTATTTCACTTGAGTTAAGATCTCGTGATCATCTCAACCGAGAAGGTAATGCATCCTTACCACTCTCTCCAATATTGTGATTCCCAGGTTCAAAGATTTGATTTTTTTAATGTAGTTTCTTACTAAGATTAAGGCGACACATGCATCATTTGTAACCATTGATGATTAACATATTTTATATCATTTTTTTCAAACAAAATTAATTGCTGATACACAGAAATGATAATCACATGTTGATCATTGATGATTAGCACATTTTAATCGTTTATGATTAACATATGTTAATCATGAGTGATTATATTACAACCAATCATTGATGATGAACACATGTTATTCATGAATGGTACAGAGAAATGATTAACACATGTTAATCATGGATGACTGCAAAAATGATGATAATACTTGTGTTAATCATTAATGATGAGCAGTGTTAATCATTGATGATTCTAGTCTATAAATTATTTTTTAATATCCTTCAATTCGATTTTGCAGGTGTGAATCCAAACTAACACTAATCACGGGTGTCCACTATTAGTTTTTTGTGTGTGATGCTAGCAGCAAGAAAAAGGAATGTGATTCATTCAAGAAAAGTGCGAACATCGGGATGGATTTTATAATTTTTTCTTATGATATGATATAATCATTATTGAAGATAATTATGTATAAATTTTCAATTTTGTCTGAAATACGTTAATCATTTATGAAAATAAATGTTGTATATGAATGTGTTATTTGATTTTTCTTAGTAGTTTTTCTATTTAAAATGTTTTAATCGATTATGAATATAACTGTATAAATGTATGAAACAAGTCTTGTTATATTCATTTATGAATATAACTATATAAATGTATGAATCTAGTATTGGCATATTCATTTATGAATATAATTTTACCATCACTACAATATTCATGGATAATTAATAATTTATTTTTTATTCATTAATGAATGCAATATAATAAATGAAAAAAAAGACGATTTTTTTTAAATTTAAAAGAAAATTGATAAAATATATTTTTTTAATCATTTATTAATTAAAAATGATTAATTCGTTTTTTTAGGTAATTACCAATCAAATCCCTAAATTTTAGGAAATTGTGATTTTATTCATTTATGATTTAATTTAATTAAATTATACAATTACTAATATACCCTTATATATTGATTGGTCCAGAATCATTCTCACATTCTCAACCTTTTTATTCATCTCATTTTAACCTCTCCCTATATAGATATATATATATATATGTGTGTGTGTGTGTGTGTGTGTGTGTGTGTGCTCGCTGATCCGTGATTTTTATATGAAACAGAAAAGGCGAGAAGGAGAAGAAGTATCGATGACTGACCATTACAAGATTGGACATTTTTCAAAAAAAATAAAATAAAATGGTCAATGACAAGGCTGATGAAATTTGGGTATTCTCAGTATATCTTGACACACTTATGAATAGTCGGTTTATTTGACTTTTAATCTACATGTTTTTGTTATGCAGAATGAATTGCAAAATGAAGAAGCGGCTTCTTCTTATTCGCCCGCTGAAATTTGCATGAAAAAGCTACGTCGTATACCGGGATATGCAAAAGGGCGTTCCATATCAACAAAACAAGTTTTAGCCACAGAAAAATTACAAATGGAACTGGAATTGGAAAAGGAAAAATCAAAAGCTTTAGAGGAGCAAATTCGGTTGCTTAAAGAAGAACAGTTGCAATTTCAAGAAGAGCAAAATAAATATAAAGAGGAGCAGATCAAATTTCAAGAGGAGCAAAAGGAGAAAATGGAATTTATGATGAACGAGTTATCACGTTTAGCTCGGTTACAATTTCAAAAACTCGTAAGTATATTGATTTAAATTTAAGTTAACCTCATTTATATTTTTAATGAATTGGATTTTCTTCGGGTTTTGTAGTGATGTGCATCGTGGGGCATATGGTTGGAGATACACATCTTTTGGTACTTATTACATATAAAGAATGTTATGTATTGGTATGATATGTTTCATTTTAATAATTACAATTTTGAATGCTGTGTCAGCAAATATTGGTTTTATGGTTAAGCTTTACTTATAAATTGTTAATATAATATAGTTAATTTGGGTTTCTATGTATTGTTTCCAATTCAAATCTTATTTTGTTTGGAAAAGAATCGCAATCGGAATTGGTATCAAAATCGGAATCGGGACCGGAACCGGAATCGGTATCAAAATCGGAATCGGAAACGGGACCGGGACCGGAATCGAAAATGGGACCGGAACCGGAATCGGTATCAAAATCGGAAACGGGACCGGAACCGAGACCGGAACCGGAACCGGGACCGGAATCGGAACCGAAAGACGCAACCCAAATGGTTTTTTTTTTTGTAATACCATAATTAGTGACAACTTTTTTTAGTCACTAACAATAAAATGATTAACGACTACTTTTTCTTGGTCTCTATTATAACTAATTAGTGACTACTTTTTCTTGGTCTCTATTATAACTAATTAGTGACAATATATTTGGCCACTAAATGGAAAAAAGTGTGAGGATTTTCAACTATTAATGACTATATTTAGTGACAAGCTAAGTCGTCATAGAATAGTGACTACTATATTTGGTCACTATTTAGTGACAACTTACCAATTTTGGTCTCTAAACTAATTTAGTGACGGACCTATAGTGACGAAAAGTGACGACTGGAATCTTGGTCACTAATCATTTTAGTGACAAAATTTTCTACTGTTAGTGACCAAATCGTTCTTGTCACTAATTAAGACTTTTCTTGTAGTGTATTGAGCAATGTTTATTAAGTGCTAATTGGACTTTTAGCAACGTTTTTTTTTTGTTTTTGGCTGTTAACAGAAGTTTTTTTTTTGTTTTTTTGTTTTCCTGTGTTAACAGAGGATGTTCTGTTTTTATGGTTTTTTTTTTGTTTCCACACTTTCCTTTTAATTGGATGTTGTGTTTTTGATTGTTAATAGAGGTTTTTATGTTTTTGTTTATAACATGTTCTTTTCTTTATGTTTTTTCTATTTTTAAGATCAATGACTAGTAAAAAAGAAGTTGATCCGGGATGGACTTACGAGACATTAGTAGAAGGAACCAAGAACTCGGTGCAATGCAACTTTTGTTTCTTTGTATCAAAAGGCGGGATCACAAGACACAAACATCACCTTGCTTGTGATTCCCCCGATGTATCTAAATGTGCGAAAGCACCCGTGGATGTCAAGAAGTTTTTTAAAGAAAGTTTTGAAAACAAGAAGGTTATGAGAGATGCAATCTATAGTGCACCTCATTTTGATGATGTTATGAGAGATGCAATTCATAGTGCACCTCATGCATTAGTAAGTTGGCATTGACGGAAGAAGAAGAAATCAAGATTCATAGTGAGATCCCAATATATCGAAGTGCCAAAAGGATATTTGGGAATCCGATGGCGAAAAAATTTAGATCACAACTTTCACCAGGTATAAAATTAAAATATTATAAATACATTATTTTTTACTTACTAATTATTTTTTTTAAATACTAAATTAGCCGAGTGGAGGAAACAATATGGAGCATCGGCATTGACACTAAAAAAGTTTGCCGTTAAAGTGTTGAGTCTTACATGTAGCTCCTCGGGGTGTGAACGTAACTGGAGCGTATTTGAACATGTAAGTAGCTTATTATTGTTAAGTTCAATTTAAATATACAAGTATTTTATAAGTTACAATATTTGCTAATAGTTTCATTTTATTTTTGTAGCTTCATTCTAAAAAAAAGAAACCGACTTGAACAACAAAAACTAAATGATTTAGTTTATATCAAGTATAATCGGGCTTTAAGAAGAAGGTATACTATGCGGGATACGATAGACCCGATCGTCTTGGACGACTCGAATGTTCAAGATCCGACCGAGTGGTTGACGGGTGTTTTAGGGGATGAAAACGTACCCGTGTTCGACGGTGAAGACTTGTTATGGGGTACGGTTGCGGAGGCCGCAGGGGTAGGTGAGCCACCTTATTAAACAAGGGCTGGTGGGAGGAAAGAATGAACCGATGACAGTGTGGTTTGTTGATTTTGAAAGTCGTGTATGTATGTACATACAGTGTTCCTCCAATTGTGGTATCTTATCTTTCTGTTCCAAGGTTTCCTCGTTTTTTCACCGACTGATGTTTTGCATAATCCCTGGCTGTCAATATCCTTGATTTTTTATTAGTTGGATAGGATGTTTTCCCGGTTGTGTTAAGTAATATTCTGAATCATGAGATTCCTATTACGGATGGGAATTAAAATTGCCGATGTGAGAAAGAAAAGAAGAAAATAGGGTACAAAACCTTATATGATCTCAATCATCTTCCCTATATAGATATCTTGTGGAGGGTACAAAAAGGTCCCCTGCAGAGGCGGTTCGACCCCGTCGGTAATTTCTAGCAGAGTTCCAACGGAATGTGAAAAAGCAATAATATCAATTAACTTTATCCAAAATTCTTCTGAAATAGGTTTCTAATTTCTAATGAAATACTGACGAAAGTTGCAAACAAATTTTTATTTCCTTTTATTTTTTATTCCTATCGTAAGAAAATACCTAGAGATTTCGGATGGATGTTTAAAAACATTGTCATTTCAAAATTTATGATCATTGTTATCTTTATTAATGTTACTAATGATTACTATGTATTATTATTGTTTTTATTATTATTATATTTATTATTATTATTATTATTATTATTACCTATAGAGTTCAGTCGGTATATGGTTGCTTTTTTCCATTTCGTCGGTATGTGTATCATGAGTAAGTATATGTATGTGTGTGTAGTATACGATTGTTAGAGGGCACATGATTGTATCTCATTGAGAAAAATTGGATATCTATCAAGAGAGGGTATATGGTTGTATAATATATGGCTAGTTAATTTCGACAAACTCTTCGAGGATGAAAAGAATCAAAGATACCTTTATAAGATGTTGCAACTTGAAGGGTTTTGCGGCATAAAATAAAGCGTTTTTATCAAAAAACGGCAACGGAAGCATTTTAAAACCAACTAGTTTATTATTCACCATTTTAAAACAAAACTATCAATGATCCATTTATATAAGTTAGAATGATGTAAGAAACAACTATAAAATGTTTTATAATGACAACCTTTGTAGCCCTTGATCCTACTCGAAATTGGGGAGTTGAATAAAATGGCAAAGACAAGAAGCTTGATCTTCTTTTAAGTATCCACCATCAAGCAATAAGCACTAGGAATGCTAGTATCCTTATTGTATTATGAATTTCTTAAGCCTTTAAGTACTTAACACCATTATGTTGTGGTGTTCCAGGTGGAATGAATTATGACACTATGTGGTGTGTTATAAACATACATATAAAATTCCCCGGCAACGACGCCAAAAACTTGGTGTGTTTAGAATTATATATGTTTTTTATATGAAATGTACACTAGTTTTGAATTTATAAAAGGAATTACTTCATCGAAATATTAACACACGCTTAGGCAATCGTACCTAATCGGAAATAATATAGTTTTGAGGTAAATCCAGGATATCGACCCAAGGGAAAATAGTATTTAAATAGAAAATTCAATTGTTAATATACAATATTTTAGGATAGTAAATAATGGGGGAATTGATTATGATAACAATTATGGGATAAATAAAAAGGTTCAAGAAATAAGGTATTGAAGATAAGATAAAAATGAAGCTTTCATGTAGATTTGATTTAACTACATAGATTTGATTAACATGTTATATGGTGCAATGGATATTGCTAATAATATACTGATTTCAAAAGCCTCTAGGTGCCTTGGTCCAGCTCCCTAGCTCCCTAGTTAATAGTCATAAGGATCTTCAACCCAATGATCATGACATTGATTCATACCAAACAACTATAATTTATTTCATATCATACAAGACATATTATATTGGTCTTTGGTCCCAATGATCATGGCAACCAAAGTACTTTGCACAGAATGGCCATCAAATGCAAAGGGTGACAAATGAATAAAAGTCTAATCCTTCGTGATACAACCATAGGACTGGGTCAGACTCTAGTCATATGGGACATTGTAGTCATAACTCGGTATGAAAACCTCATCCCATACAATTCAAGTTGTACTATTAAGTCGCATTTCCACTATGTTAATTTGTCACGTAAACAGAATACGAAAAAGATAATTTTAATATATTGGCTTCTTTAATTACCTATCTAGTTCTTAATTATTCAGGGCATGAAAATGGTCATGAGTTTAAGTCAGCCTATCTAATAGCATAAACTTAGCAATAGATCCTAAGAGACTGTTCTTTTAATATAAATGAGTTTTCAAGCGCAAGCATGATAAAATATACAATAATCAATATCTGAATATAACAATCAAATCATATTTATAAAGTGTTCGTCTACATCTAAACAAAAGCATAAGGAGATTACTCCATAATCAGTAACAATGTACAAACAACAATTATAAATAGAGTGCTAAACATTTTTAGTAAGCAAACCGAATAACATTCGAGTGGCGAGACTTTGTGACTCCTTGATCTTAACTCTAATCCTTCCTCCCGGCCTTGGGGTTTCGTAATAGAGACTATCAGAGGTGTTATCGGTGTTAGAGGTGTTAGATGATGTGTACTAGAAATGAAAAGGGAAAGCTTTCTTTTATAGCTGAATTTATGGAGATCAGGCCCCGATCCGTATGTGGTTGGGACGCGATCTCAATGGTAAGTGAAGTCGTCATTTGACTCAGACCCCGTCAAAGTCTCCGGAGTTGGTGGAGATCTGGCCGGAATCCGTACTGTGTCAGGCCCCGATCTCGAGTTGGTGGGATTCGGTTGTTGATCATGTACAAACAACAATTATAAATAGAGTGCTAAACATTTTTAGTAAGCAAACCGAATAACATTCGAGTGGCGAGACTTTGTGACTCCTTGATCTTAACTCTAATCCTTCCTCCCGGCCTTGGGGTTTCGTAATAGAGACTATCAGAGGTGTTATCGGTGTTAGAGGTGTTAGATGATGTGTACTAGAAATGAAAAGGGAAAGCTTTCTTTTATAGCTGAATTTATGGAGATCAGGCCCCGATCCGTATGTGGTTGGGACGCGATCTCAATGGTAAGTGAAGTCGTCATTTGACTCAGACCCCGTCAAAGTCTCCGGAGTTGGTGGAGATCTGGCCGGAATCCGTACTGTGTCAGGCCCCGATCTCGAGTTGGTGGGATTCGGTTGTTGATCGGTCACCGAGTCGTTGGTCGGTATGTTAGGTCGTACGTAAGCGCTTACGTATTCGCTTGATCCATGATCGGGCCGCGATCTCTACGTGGTCGGGCCCCGATCTCGACTAATCTTGGCATTTTCTTCCTTTGTTCGTTTAATGCCCGTTTTTGCTCCTTTTTCATCCGCAATGTCTTTTTAACCTGTGTTTAGGTATTTTAAGCAATATAACTATATTTTGGTTATTATCATACCAAAAACACATGTTTATGCATTCGATATTGCCCGAAATATATGTATAATTTGGACGTTATCACTATGCCAAAATTCTTAAGATATTCATCAAAGTCATAGCTTAGATATTCGTCACCACAATCTGATCGTATGGCTTTAATTGTTTTTCCTAGCTGATTCTGTACTTCATTTTGGAATACCTTGAATATTTCAAAAGCCCCATGTTTGTGGTTCTTGAGATACACATATCCAATTCTACTGAAGTTGTCAATAAATGTAATTAAGTATCTTTCACTGCTTTTGGTCATTGTCCTAAAAGGTCCACATACATCAGTATATATTAGTCCTAATAGATTAGAAGCTATTTCACTAATACATGTAAAAGGAGCTTTGGTCATCTTGCCACACAGACAATATTCGCAAACATCAGAAGACTCCGAGTATTTTGATTCTAAAATTCCGTTCTTTTGAAGCTTAGCGATGCGAGTCTTGTTTATGTGACCAAGTTGACAATACCATCAATAAGTTTTATTAAAGTCCGACTTTGTTTTCTTATTTGTCATGTTGTAAATTGAATTGTCCTTATTGTATGAACCATTTAAATCAATCTCATATATCCCATTATTGAGACAAGTCACAAAATAGAATATATTATCTTTAAACATATATATTTCCATAATGAAAGTCAAATTCATAACAAAAACCTTGTTCATACAAACGGGAATATTCCTGGTTATACTAGGTACATAACAACAATTTTTCAAAACAAGATAAAACCCATTTGAAAGTAGGAGATGATATTGGCCTATGGCCTTGACAGCTACCCGAGTTCCATTTCTTACATGCACTTCCAAATTGCCATCTAGGAATTCTTTAACATTCCTTAGTCCTTGCAAATCATTGTATATGTTAGTACTGCTTCCAGTATCGAATACCCAAGAAGTACTACATAATGCATATAATTCAATTGCATATATACCTGAGGTGCCATCTGATTGGCCCTATTCTTCTCAACTTCCTCCAGATATTTGGGACAATTGCATTTCCAGTGTTCCTTCTCATTGCAGTGAAGGCAATCAAAGTTAGCTGCATGTTTAGGCTTTGTAGAAGGGTTAGCAGCATGAGGCTTCCCTTGACACTTTACTTTTCCTTTGTCTTTCTTAAATACTTTGCCTTTTCTCTTCTCGGTGACATTACTAATTTTCTTCTTGGAGATTTGACCCTCGCGGATCATCAACACTTGATTCCCATATTTCTTGATGTTGCCTTCGACATTTTTAAGCATTGAATGTAGCTCATTAATTCTTCTATCCTAGTCATTCATGGTGTAGTTCAACACGAATTGGTTGAATGACTTTGGCAACGAGGCAAGGATCACATTCGTTGCTAGCTCATCAACAAATGGGAATCCGAGGCAAGAAAGATGCTCTGTGTAAGCTTTCATTTTGAGCACATGTGCACTTACAGAAGAACCCTTAGCCATTTTGTCACCGATGAAAGCATTGAAGGTCTCAAACCTTTTTTGCATAGCCTGAACCTGAAACATGATTTTCAGTTGCTTGATCATATCAAGCGCTTCATGGAACTCAAAAGTTTTCTTAAGCTCAGGAGACATAGTGTCAAGCATGATACATGCCACCTTAAGCGAATCATTCACATGTTTCGGTCGAGCGTCTTTAAGTGTCTTAGAGGCATTACGTGGGAGTTCATCCAGAATAGGTTCATCAATGACATAGTCGTTTTTCTCAAGTTTGAGGACAATCCTCAAACTTGTCTAAACCAATCAAGAAAGTTGGGTTCGAATAGTTTTTATTTTTCGAGGATGGAGCGGATGGTGAGAGAGGAGGTGGTTACAGTTGGGGTTGTAATATACAAAATAATAAGATTCATTTTAATATCTTTGATATAAATCCTTTTAATAATTACCCTTTAAATTAAGATTGAAAAGCTAATATCCATATCACACACAATTGCTTGAGGTGGTGACCAAATATATATTCCCAGCCAACAAAGGAGATTTACCAACTCCACTCAAACTCATATTTTGACTTTCCAGAACACCATCAATAATTCAATGTCTTCACATAAAGCAAAGTGCTTTTCCACCTAATAGTTTCGCCGAAAAAATATGTAAATAAAAAACTTTTTACCTTCCTACCAAAATTTCCATTCTTATCGGATCTTTTATATATATATATATATATATATATATATATATATATATATATATATATATATATATATATATATATATATATATATATATATATATATATATACTAGCTGCGTACCCGCGCGATGCGGCGGCAGCAAATAGTTCGTTTCGATAAATAGTGTTCGTTAAGAGATGAGGTTCATTTTACCGATTAGTTTCTTTTTCATCAATTAGGTTATTTTGGAAACACGTCATTATTCCAAAAAAAACACATGATGCAACGGTAAATAAAAAACCATTAATATATTTAATTTCAGATATAGTTAAGTAATAAACCATTAATATATATAATTTCAGGTAACTTAACATGCAACATGTGAAAGATTTTGACTCAAAGTTCATTCACATAAATTACCACTATAATCAAAAGCAAACCCATTAAAATCAAACTTATTTGTTAAACAAACAATAAAGAAGATTAAATTAACATCCAATTACAGAAAAAAAAAAAAAAACTACATGCACCACAAATAGTCCAATTTTGCTAAAATCTTTACAAACTCCTATATATTCAACTAAAGGCTCTTGCATAAAGTATTGGTACTTAGATTTAGGTATGTCGATTGGGTTGTACAAAAGATCAATTTTCAGTTCCACATCTTCATATACATCCATCTAACATTAAGCATTAGCATGTTTATTGTCAAATCTTTACTCCAAAACCTGCACAAGATAAATATATTGAAAATAGAACAATGTATTTGTCAATGTTCATAAGCCCTTTTGGCAAAATGAATGTGTCTCACCATGTAAACAAGATAGCAGCAATTATCGAGGTCGAATTGTATAACCGATTTTCTTGTATAATTTGGAAAATATTTAATTCTCAATAATTTGATTGGTAATTTTGGAGGTCGAACCAAATTAGATATAATACAATTATCGATGTCTAAAACTAAAAAAGTTCATTTAAATACATAATATGATCAATTCCCACGTTGTTTCTTTAGTTCATGAATGTGTCTCACCATGTAAACAAATACTTACTATTGTACAAACTTGATGTAATTTTGGTTTTTTTTTTTTGTGTTCAACTGCCATCCTACCACTATCTGAGCTATCTATTGGCTTCTGGTGAACACAGCCACACCATTAGAATTTTCCTTTTCCTATTATTCCAAAATAAAGCATTTTAATTAACATGAAAAGAATTATCGAGCTCCCTTAAGACGCCATTTTTGGTAGCCATAGCAGTGGTAAGCATAAGCTCTTGTCAGTAATTTTTTTTACCCAGTGGAGCTTTGAAGCAATTTATTTACTATTATTTATATAATAAATATAGTATTTAAAATCATAATGATATATAGAATATACAATTGATCATGGAAAATTTTCAAAAAAAATTCAAAGTATTCAAAATTTTCGAACTTTTAAGATTATTCAATTTTAAAACTTTTCAAATTATTCAAATTTCAGAAATTTTCAAAAATTTCAAATTATTCAAAATTTTCAAAATTCGAAAATTTGAAAATGATTCAAACTTTTCAAAATCATTCAAATTTTCAGATTTTTCAAATTATTCAAAATTTTAAGATTATTCAATTTTAAAACTTTTAAAAGATTTCAAATTATTCAGATTTCCGAAATTTTTAAAATTTTCGAATTTTCAAATTTCGAAAATTTTCAAATAATTCAAAATTTTCAAAATTTTCAAAATCATTCAAATTTTTGGATTTTTCAAATTATTCAGATTTTCGAAAATTTCAAAATTTCAAACTTTTCAAATTATTCAAATTTTCAAAATTTTCAAATTATGAATTTTTTTAATACCAACTTATGTTATTTGTTATTTGGTCATAATAAATCTGGTTCAAAATAGTTGTCTATGTTGGGTTTAAGCCAAAGTACGCTATTATTTCTTGCATTAAACCAAAGTACATTGTTGTTTTAAAACCAATAACCAAAGTACAATGTTGGTCCAAAAGCTTCATTGCAACAGGACATAACCACCCAAATACACATATAATCACTCGCATTTCATACAGGGACAATCGTTACAAATAGGAAAATATAAAGGAAATCGTTACAATTAGATCTAATAGTGGTTACAATCTATTCCTGCTGCAAATTGTTTACAGGAAGTTTCTAAACTCCAATCATTTCTACGCTTCAAATAAGATCTCACTGGAGAAAGTATTGTTGGCAGCGATGAAATACGTTGACTGTATCAGACCTGCAATTTTGGACTTTACAAGAAAACATTTATTTGAATTTTACAAAGATTTTCAAAATACATTCATTCAATTAGAATGGTGTATTTCATTCAAGCATTTAAGCAAACATTTGGTGTACATATAAAAATAGAAAGTAGTTAAATCTTTGAAATCACTTTTACTCACAGATTCATAATTTTCAAATCACTTTTACTCACAGATCTTTCATTATCAAGACAATAATAAGAAATCTTTTGCCCACGTGCTTGATTCTCCTATTGCTGTAAGTTTGCACCAGATGACATTTCTAACACATTATCCTCCACTGGTTTGTGTTGCTTCTAAATATATAATTGAATTTGCCTCTGGATTATTTACAAGAAATTTGCACCCGATGTTGAATACTCTTCCCCTACATGCATATTATTATAACAGGTATCCACCGGAAGTAATTCTCATAATTTGTTTTTGGGTTTTAACATCATCCTTGCTCTTAACCCTTATAACCAAGCATAGCCCTGCATCGATCACAAGTGCACCAATAATTTGAATGTCATTTTCCACTGGTTACAACACTCGTTAACAATGTATAATAAACAAAAATCGCCAATAAATAAAAAGAAGAAAATAAGACCAGATTGAGAGATTGATGAATCTTTTGACTTTTACGGACGCAATGAAACAACTAACAGACATAGACGGCGTGGTCAGGCAAATCGGGAGATGAAATTACTATAAAACAAAATGCCCAAATCCGAAAAAAATCTTTAAAAAGTATCCAAAATAGGAAATAGGTTACCAGGTTAGGGGCTGAACAGGTGCAACAAAGCACCACCTGCAACTGCAATCTATACAAACAGAAAATCTAAACCATCAGAAGAAAAGAAAATCAAAACCAGTTGCAAAAAGAAAACTCTCCGTCTTCAAGTTCCAAATAAAACCCCCTGCTTTCATTTCTCCAACAAAAAACCATCAATACCTGCACATATTTAGAACCCTGTAGACCTCACCAGCAAATTTCAAGCTTGACAATATTTTAGCATCTGCAAAAAAAATAAAAGGTTTAAAGACTAACTTAAGGATTCTGAAGTATTATAAGTAAAGTAGAAACTCAATGGGACCTGTGATGGGTTTCAGAACATATGAGAGTGGAAAATGCAAACAGGTGGCGTGCCACCCTCAAATCTAGTCCCAAAATGCAAACCTGAATGTTACACTTTGGTTCAAGCATTTTAACAAACAGGTGGCGTGCCACCCTCAAATCCCAAACTCAATGTGCATTGCTTCTGGATCCATCTCACCCTATGATCCAATTTGAGTAATTAAAACAGTGTCACAATTTCAAACCAAAATATACCAAATCGATAATATTCAGACGGAAAATTGGGTGCTGAGAGGGACTGATACGGTTGGTAGCGGTTCGCAAAGCACTGATGGGTGTTGATTTTCATCAAAACAATTTAACCAAAAAGAGAAAAAGATACTGATATAACCTGTAATGGCTAGGGTTTATGCATTCCGTAGCGGAAACTGGCAATAGGCCGTTGATGCAGGCAGTGGAGTTTCGGGAGAGACGAAGAGATGATATGTGGTGGTGATTGCATCTGGGTAACAGCATCGTGCCTTCAAATCATCATTCTGGTGTTATGTGGTGGAGGTAGCAACGACGCAAAAACCTACAAAACTCATGGAAACGACGATTACAAAGAAGGGAAACGACGCAAAAACCTTCAAATCTTCATTCTGGTGTTATGTGGTGGATGTTATGAATAAATATATCGACATAAAATAAAATAAAATAAAATATGATAAAAGAAAAATAAATGTGGACACAAGGATTTAACGTGGAAAAACCCTTATGGGAAAAAACCACGGGCACAACCGATGATAATCATTATATGAGAAAAATGAGGAAGTTACAAGATTTGGAACTGAAAATATATATCTCTCTTTTTATTTTAATACATAGAGCCTCACAAAATATATCTATGTATATATATTCACTCTATGTTTTTTGTGTGTATCTAAATGCAATAAGAGCATCCCCTTTTATAGGGATGATTAGCCGAAGTTTTTGCTGCAATTATTGAAAACAAATTGAGGCGCCGTATGGAGAAATTAATATTCGTCGTTCAAACTTCACGTGTAAAACTCAATTGGAATTTGATTTTGAATTACTATTCAGCGGGTCCCACTTGAATTATTCCTTTTACTTTTGCTTTTTGAAGGCAATGATTCACAATCTCCACCTTGACTTTAAAAGCAATAAGTAATCAAACAACTCCACCTTGAGACGAATTTCCACTTGTAGAACTCCTTATTATAAAATCATCGTGTGCCGACAATCCTTGGAATTAGATTGTCATACCAACCAAGCTTGAGCAAAGCTCAAACTTCGTTGCTGGAACCGGCTTCGTCATCATATCCGCCGGATTGTCATGAGTGCTAATCTTTTGAACTTGAATATCACCTTTGGAAATAACATCTCGAATAAAGTGATAACGTACATCAATATGTTTCGTCCTCTCATGAAACATTTGATCTTTTGTTAGATAAATAGCACTTTGACTATCACAAAAAATCTTTGTGGGAGATGTGTCTCCACAAAGTTCACCGTATAAATTTTTTAACCAAATAGCTTCCTTACAAGCTTCAGAAATTGCCATGTACTCTGCTTCAGTTGTGGATAAGGCAACAGTGTTCTGTAGACTTGCCTTCCAACTCACAACGCATCCACCAATGGTAAAGACATAACCTGTCAAAGATCTTCTTTTGTCCAAATCTCCAGCATAATCTGAATCTACATAGCCCACCAGTCCTTCACCAGAACTTCCAAATTGTAAACATGCATTGGAAGTACCGCATAAATATCTAAGAATCCATTGAACAGCTTTCCAATGCTCTTTTCCTGGGTTAGCCATATATCTGCTAACAACACTTAAAGCGTGAGATAAATCAGGGCGAGAACATACCATGGCATACATTAGAGAACCAACTGCACTAGAATACGGAACTTTCGCCATGTTGTTAATTTCATCAGCTATCTTTGGACAATATGCTGAAGACAGTTTGAAATGTGCAGCTAACGGAGTACTCACTGGCTTGGCTTTATGCATGTTGAATATTTGAAGAACTTTCTCAATATACCTCTTTTGACTTAGGTATAGTTTTCCATGCTGTCTGTTACGAGTAATTTCCATACCAAGAATTTTCTTGGCTGGACCTAAGTCCGTCATTTCAAACTCTTTGCTTAGTTGTGCTTTCAGTTTTGCTATCTCTAGTTTATCTTTTGCAGCAATCAACATATCATCAACATAAAGAAGCAGATATATTGATGAACCATTGACTGACTTAAAATAAACACAACTATCATAATCTGATCTTTTAAAATTCTGAGATAGCATAAAAGAGTCAAACCTCTTATACCATTGCCTTAGGGATTGCTTTAACCCATAAAGAGATTTCTTCAATCTACATACCAAGTTCTCTTTTCTAGGGATAATGAAGCCTTCAGGTTGCTCCATATAAATATCTTCCTCCAATTCACCATGTAAAAATGCAGTTTTGACATCTAACTGCTCAAGCTCATAGTTATGCATGGCAACAATACTAAGTAAAGTACGAATTGAGCTATGCTTAACAACATGAGAGAAAACATCAGTAAAATCAATGCCTGGAATTTGGCTATAGCCTTTAGCAACTAACCTTGCTTTAAATCTTGCTTCCTCATTAGGAGTAATACCTTCTTTTCTTTTGAAAATCCATTTGCAGCGGATAGGCTTCTTTTCTTTTGGTTATTTCACCAATTCCCAAGTGCCATTCTTTTCAAGAGATTCCATTTCATCATGCATGGCAGTTATCCATTTGTTGCAATGTTCTGAAGTAATGGCTTCCGTATAAGTTGAAGGTTCTTTGATACCTTCAATTTCTTCAGCAACGTTTAAAGCATAAGCAACAATGTTTGCTTCTTCTATCAGTCTCTTGGGAGGATGAATGACCCTCCTAGGTCTATCAGTTGCTATAGAACGTTGTGGTTGGTGAGTAGGAGTAGGAGTAGAAGACTCTTGCTCAACTGATGGATTTTGATCAATAGAGTTTTCTTTTTCTGGTGTATGTTCTGAGTTAACAGATTGCTCCACCTGCACACTTGTCTTTTGTTGACTTTCAACAGGAATATTAGTAGAAGAATCTTTATGTAGCATAGCTGATTCATTAAATACTACATTTCTACTAATCACGACCTTTTTAGTTTCAGGACACCATAACTTATATCCTTTCACACCAGACTTGTAACCAAGAAAGATACATTTAATTGCCCTAGGCTCTAATTTTCCATTATCAACATGAGCATAAGCAGGGCAACCAAAAATTCTTAAATCTGAATAGTTTGCTGGGGAGCCAGACCATACCTCGATAGGAGTCTTTTTATCAAGTGGAATAGAAGGTGACATGTTAATTAGATAACATGCAGTAGAAGCAGCTTCTGCCCAAAAACGCTTAGATAATCCTGCGTTAGATAACATACAACGGGCCTTTGAAATAATGGTTCTGTTCATACGTTCAGCTACACCATTTTGTTGAGGTGTGTGAGAAACGGTGTAGTGTCTAACAATTCCTTCTAGTTTACAATATGAATTAAATTCATTTGAACAAAACTCCATACCATTATCTGTGCGAAGCTTTTTGACCTTCTTACCGGTCTGGTTTTCCACCATGACTTTCCATTCTTTGAATGCAGAGAATGCTTCAGATTTAAGCTTCAAGAAATATGGCCAAACTCTTCTTGAATAATCATCAATAATTGTCAACATATAACGAGCACCTCCTAGCGATGCTTCTTGAGATGGTCCCCATAAATCAGCATGTACATACTCCAAAATGCCTTTTGTAGTATGTACCGAGGTGTTGAATTTCACCCTCTTGTGTTTGCCAAATATGCAGTGTTACACAGAATTCCAGTTTGCCAACGCATTGGCCATCAAGCAATCCTCTTTTGCTTAATGCTGTTAAACCAAGTTCACTCATATGCCCAAGACGCATATGCCATAGGTTAGTAGTATCAGAAATAGAAGATGAATTTGAAGTAACATTTGAATTACGTGTTACTGTTGTACCCCGAAGATGATACAGGTTTGCTGATTTGATATCGGCTTTCATGACAATCATGGCGCCTTTTGAAACCTTTAAAACTCCACCTTCACCAGAATATTTGTACCCTTTAAGGTCAAGAGTACTTAAAGAAATAAGGTTTCTTTTCAAACCTGGAACGTGTCGAACATCAGACAAAGTTCTGACAACACCATCAAACATCTTGATTTGAATGGAACCAATTCCAGTGACTTTATATGGTGCATTATCACCCATCAATACGGAGCCACCTTCTATAGGTTGATAATTTATAAACCAGCTTCTGTTTGGACTCATATGAAAAGTACAAGCTGAGTCAAGAATCCATTCATCATTGGTTTTTAGGATTCCTGCACAAGCTACAATAACATCTCCATTAGAATTATTTTCAGCAGCATAAGTAGCTTTTCCTTCATCATCTTGATTTGGTTTGGGGTTTTGATTAGCAGCTCTTTTCTCCTTGTTCTTCAATTTGTAACATTCAGAGATATCATGTCCTTCCTTTTTGCAATAGTTGCATGACTTGGAACGTCTGGATCTAGATTTGCTTCTGGAATTTCTTTTGTTCTTGCCTTTGGAATCATTCTTATCTGTTGGTCTGCCACGAACTGCCAGACTTTCTCCTTTAGAACTTGAACCTTCAGTGGATACCATATCTTTCATCTTTTCTTTTGCATGCAAAGCTTCATAAACTTCGTGAAGTGTTAAAGTATCACGACTATATAATATGGTATCTCTAAAGTTTGAATAAGAACTAGGCAAAGAACATAAAAGAATTAAACCCAAATCATCTTCATCATATTTTACCTCCATAGCTTCAAGATCTGTGATGATCTCTTTAAATGTCGAAAGATGATCCAACAACGATCCACCTTCTTGCATCTTAAGCGAAAATAATGTTTGTTTAAGGTGCATCTTACTTGTGAGATCTTTGGTCATACAAATTTGTTCCAATTTTAGCCATAAAGTGGCGGCAGTACTTTCTTTCATAACTTCCTGCAAAATATTGTTAGATAAATGAAGATGGATATGAGAGAGAGCCTTACGATCTTTACGATCCTTTTCTTCATCTGACCAAGACGTAGGCATTTTGTCTCGGCCTAACAAAGCATCGTCAAGGTCCAACTGAGCCAATACAGCTCGCATTTTTACTTGCCATAATGAAAATCTTGTATCTCGATCCAACAATGAAATATCGTATTTCAAAGTAGCGATGTCAATATAATACTCAATAAATTGAGAATGAGTATAGAAAAACAACGTGGCTCTGATACCACTTGTTATGAATAAATATATCGACAATAAAATAAAATAAAATAAAATACGATAAAAGAAAAATAAATGTGGACACAATGATTTAACGTGGAAAAACCCTTACGGGAAATAACCACGGGCACAACCGATGATAATCACTATATGAGAAAAATGAGGAAGTTACAAGATTTGGAACTGAAAATATATATCTCTCTTTTTCTTTTAATACATAGAGCCTCACAAAATATATATATATATATATATATATATATATATATATATATATATATATATATATATATATATATATATATATATATATATATATATATTCACTCTATGTTTTTTGTGTGTATCTAAATGCAATAAGAGCATCCCCTTTTATAGGGATGATTAGCCGAAGTTTTTGCTGCAATTGTTGAAAACAAATTGAGGCGCCGTATGGAGAAATTAATATTCGTCGTTCAAACTTCACATGTAAAACTCAATTGGAATTTGATTTTAAATTACTATTCAGCGGGGCGGGGTTGAATTATTCCTTTTACTTTTGCTTTTTGAAGGCAATGATTCACAGTGGAGGTAGCTCCATTTATGAAAATAAGAAGAGAACGAAGGGTTGGAGACTTAGAGTGAACATAGCACTCAGTTTCCACCCCAATCCAACATAATCATCAAGAAAACGAACCTTGAAGCTTCAAGTTTCATAAAAAAAACAAATTAAAACCTGGAAGTTTCGATTTGTTCTTCAAAACCGTAAACTTCAGGTGGGGGTTCGTCAAAGTGGTGGCTGGATCAGATGGGGATGCATAATGGATGGTGGCAGCTGTTGAGGGACTTATGTTTGAGGAGAGAACGGCCGGAAGAGTAATCAGGGGTGAGATGAGAGTAGTAGCGATGGTTCGTTGTCGGAGATGTAGCTTGACGGCGGTGGTAACAACAGCAAATGAAAGATGAGATACAAAGGTCGAAGTTCGGTTACTCTGTATTGTGCTCTGGTTTTTCAATGGTGGTTATAGTAGCCCTAGTTGCTGTAAAGAAGATGGTGAGGGCAATGAAGAAGGCGGAGGGTAGGGTTAGATAGAGGATCGAGAATTTGGAGAGAGTGAGAGAGAGAAAGAGATGTGATTTAAGGGTC
Organism: Cichorium intybus; assembly: GCA_023525715.1. NCBI lineage: Eukaryota > Viridiplantae > Streptophyta > Magnoliopsida > Asterales > Asteraceae > Cichorium > Cichorium intybus. The sequence goes on from CM042014.1 coordinate 110,155,615, forward strand.
TTCAGTCAAGCGCGATTTAAGGGGATGGGGAGATATTCGGTCTTCAGTCAAGCGCAACAATCAAGACATTTCAAAAGATTTCAAAACGAATTTGAAACCTTTTACCGCTTAATCAAATGTTATCCTTTTTTAAAGAGCGGCTGAAATTCAAAGCATTGGAAGGTTGTACAAAGTCTTAATTTTAAGACTCTTGTTGAAGGTTGTAATTTATATATATATATATATATATATATATATATATATATATATATATATATATATATATATATATATATATATATATATATATATATATACCACATTATAAACCATACATAATTTACAACCAATCTATACATTTTAAAATTTAAGATCATGTCTTAAAAACCATGTTTATTGAATATTGACCTTTGATTTTTTTCAAATTTTAATCTTGGCCCTTCATTAACCATTCATTAATAAAATTGGGTATAACACTTGATGCTATATCCGGCCAACACGCGTGACATTGAGGACTCATTTTCAAATTTTGAAATCCCCGTTCTCTCTCCTTCTTTGATCTCCCCATAACCCTAATCAACGCCTCTCCATTTACGTGCTACCATCGCCCCCGATCAGGCCACCAAGGACACAATCACACCACCATCGAAAGACACACAAATGAACGATTTAGCGAACATCGCCTTTCACAGCCACCACAGTTGCAAGCGCCTTCCATAAAAACCGCCATCACACAGATCTGGCTCTTTCCCTTTTCGTGCTACAATCTGTGTGTTTGTCTATTGGTCTTACCGGCTACCGATATAAACAGATATGACTCTTTCCCTTTTCGTGCTACAAATGAAACTGCCTCCAACCCTAGCAGACCAGCCACATAGTACTATTTCTTCCACCCTCACAGCCATCGGCAACCGTCAGCATAACAATCACCACAGTCACCGACCGTTTTCGTCTTCTCCTACATATTGATTTTCTTCCTTACTATTGTCTTCCCTCTCTAATCAAACCCTAGTGATGATGCTTCACTAACCATCTTCGTCTTCACCACCATAGTAACCATCTTCGTCTTCAAGTTTTTTTTTTTTTGTGAAGGTTCACAAACAGGGGTTCAAAGGGTTGCTACAAGCATCGGTCCAGGTATGTATGTATTTGATTGTAGTTGTATGTAATTAGGGTATACATTATTTTGTTGATAATATATTGGCTTTATTTTGATTTTTGGTTTTTCCAGCAAGAATAAGTTTCCCAAATTTGTTTCATACAACTATATATGCATTTTTTTTCTTTGTTTGATTTCTGTTTTCCTGTTTTGGATGGGGTTTTATTGTTGCTTTTAATGTGATTTTATAACGAATTTGGATTGGAGGTTCTTTTTCAGATGAAAGATATCGAACTCTAGCTCTAACCTTTTAATGTTTTGATTTTGTTTTGAATCTCTATTATATTTTGAATCGTGAATGCAGGGAAACTTGGAAGTTTTACCTCTGTAACATTGATTTCAGCTAAACTTTACCTTCAGTTCTATAGGTTTACTTAGGATTCATTACTAAGATTAATGGTCCTGTTATGTGTATGTGATAGTGTTCAGTTTTGCTGATTCAAATTTTACGGACAGATGGTCCTAATCCGGAAATATACAGACTTAAAAGCGAAATAGTCAGGATATTTTTTAATAAACAATTGAATTGATGTTAACTATTGCTCCATTAGAACAAGCAATTAAATTGATGTCAACTATTCTTTCGCGAACATGATAGTTCTGAAATTGCCTTTTTTAAATATTAGTTGAACCGACCACATCGCTCCCGCTGCTACTATAATCTCACCCACACCACAGCATAATCATCACACTCCTCATGTATTTCTCCCCTATCTGTGAACTGAGATTTAACCTATGCCTCTATCGCCCCCACTATGCCTGCTACTCTAATCCCGCCCATACCAACGACCTACTACTGAGAACCACATTTATTGAAACCCGAAAAAAAAAAAATTGGGTTGCATCAGATCAAAGCCAGAAAAAAAGTATTGCTGTACATTTCGTTTTTGGGTATGATGAATAATTTCCTCTAATGTACCGATGGAATTACTTTCTATGAACATAACTAAGTGATTTTGACTACATTTACAAGTTGTTTCAGTATCAGAAAGAAAGTATTTCCGTCGATATCATGGATGGATAAGAGGAATAATTGAAATTACTTTCTGTGAACGAAACTAAGTGATTGCTATTACATTTGCAGGTTGTTCGAGTCCAATCTTTCAGCTATTTAACTTCCCCCCTCTCTCTCTCAACCCTAAAAACTCAAGAAGGTTTGAAGATAGTCGTGTCAAAATGTTATCTTTTTCACACTCTTCACATATCCGGATATGATAGTGTCCATACCCTGGATTTTTATTGGCATCTGGTTCAGATTTAACTGCAATAGATGATGTAGACTATACCACATATGTATAAGTTGTGATTTTTAGGGCTTCAAATGATACATTGGAACCAAAATAAGTCACTTTACTTTGATAAGGGGAAAAAAGGGTGTAAGAAATTTTAATAAGGATCTAATTGGTAAAAAACCAACTTGATTTAAGGACCAAAAGTCTTTGTCCATGCACAATCGCCACATTAGTGTTGTGTGTGTCAGTGGCGATGGAGGCATTGTGGCATCTTGAACCACTGATTTTTCTTTGTTCTTTACAGGAGAGTATTGTCAATGAAATAGGGAATGGAAAAAGCAAGGCCGGTTTAAGGGGAGGGCAAAGTGGGCTATTAAAAATTGGGCCCCAAAAAAAATTGTAATATACACTTCAGCCCAAATTTTAAACCAGGAAAAGGATACTAAACGACGCATCACGCATCACGCATGCATGCAGACGCAGCAAACAATCGGGTCCATCAGGAATTCGGGAATCGAGATCAATCCATCGCCATTCGCCAAGAGTCTTGGACGCTGCCATCGCAATCCATCGACCATCCATCGCAATTCACATGTTTCTAAATTCTACAGTTCTAACTTCTACCCTCTGTTCCTGAATCCTGATTCCCGAATTGATAAGAGTTGACGATTTTTCTGCATTGATTTTAATGTTTGTTCCTGTCTTCCATCTTCCAGAATAAAGATTGATGATCAATTGATTCACTATTTTATTTTTAGATTCATCGTTCACTAGTTGTAACAAAATTAAACTACGTGAATAATGATTGGTAAGAGTGGACGATTTTTCGCGAGTCATCGGATATCTATTACGATATATAATTACTCATTAAAAATACCATGTTTTTGCTATGTTTAATGCTATAAAGTTTATCGTCGTAAAAAAATTAGTTTATGTAATTTAATTTATTACACGTTAAGAGGGCATTTTTTTTTCCGGCTCGTCCCGGCATCCGAATCCTTGGCACCGGCCGGGGAAAAAGGATAGTAAAGGTTAAATGTTTTTTATTCACTGTATTTTAATTTTATCTTTGATTTCAATTTCAGGTGCATGTCCTTATGGTGTTGTGTGTGTCCCTATAATTTAGACGATAGATACAAGCATTATATAATACGAAAAAATATGAAGAAGAAACTAAAAAGTAGGTGAGTCTGATACAGTGATCAGTGTTCGATATGAGGTGATCTAAGCAGCTGGTGGAGTTCGGATGATTTAAATGGATGAATGTGATGTGTGTAGTTTGGTGAGAGATTTTTAAAGTAATTACTGATTTACCCATTTGCATTTCATTTTGAGAACCTCCCACTAACATGTTTAATTTTTAGTATTTCATTTTCATGTCAAAGGAGTTCAAACGTCAAACTATGATGACCAGAACTGGAACACAATATGTAAGTGTTAGGAATCGGACAGGGTACACGCAGCGGAAACACTATCACACACACACAAACGAAACGAGAAAATAAAGCAAGAAGAACACAAGGATTTTACGTGGTTCGGATTCGGTGTCAATCCTACATCCACGGGCTACAACTAGATTTTATTTGACTGAGGAGATTACAAGAGATACACACTCAATCTTTGCATGTTTTGTGTGTTGTGGTGCATGTTCTTCTTCAACTAATGCTCTATTTATACACATCTTGTAATATATATAATATGCAAACAATTAATGTGAACATGGAAATATAAATCAAGCTACCAAACTTAGTAGGCTACCAAACTTATTTGACTAAGAAAAGTCAGCCTTCACATTCTAACAATCTCCCACTTGAAGGCTTGAACATCTCTAATTAATCTCCTAACATAACCAGTCTTCCAAGCTTCCAGTTCCAAAGAACAAGCTAAGACCCAGTCAAAATTCCTTTAGTTGTAGCCGCCCCTCATCTTCAAGTACTAGAAGAGCCAGTTGAAGCTCCCACTAGCTCCAACTCAGCCGTGGCTAATCCCACCACCGACTCATCCTCTGTCTCAACCGGTTTGGACACTCCACCAGCTCCAGAGATACACCGAGGACCACTAACACTCTCCAAACTTTGCAAACTTCCAACAGGAGAGAATTTTTCAGTCTTAGTCTTCAAAACCCAACGGCTCTTTGTAACTGTACCCGGAACACACCCCGTGCTCCCACTGTCACAAAATCCCCTGAATGGTTTAGACTTTCCGACTCGTTCAACTAACATCCCCTTGGCTCCAGAATTCATGTTTGCAAAATGAACTCTCTTAGCACTAGATTTAGCGAACCAGATTTTGTCATGCTTAATGGGGACGGTCATACTTCCCTCAGCAGGTACCTCAACCATATACAATGACTCACGCTTCATACCTTGAGCAATCACCGAATTACCATTGACTACCCTCCATTTACCACCACCAAACCTTACTTCCAGTCCTTGTTTATCCAGCTGACCAACAGAAATCAATTTCTTCTTCAGCTCCGGAATCACCCTGACATTCTTCAAGTTCCATGTAGTTCCCAATGAAGTAACAAGATCAATATCTCCTATGCCCGTTACTTGAAGCATCTCGTCATTTGCTAACCGTACCTTCCTAAAATCTCTTTCTTTTAGATTCATCATCGTTTCTCCGTTGTCCATGGCGTGAAACGAAGCCCCTGAATCCATGACCAATAGTCTATAGAACTTTCCATACTTAGTATCAGTGCATCATCCTCAGACACACTCTCAGCACCAGCAATGTTCAATTCTTTATTTGGACATTGACTCTTAACATGTCCCACCTCCTGGCAGTTCCAGCACTTCACATTCTTCCAAGTTCTAGATGAACTTCTTCCTCGGCTCCCACTGTTCCTGCTATTCCTTCTACCTCTGTCCATATTTAATAACGCAGAAGAAGATGATCCACCTTGATTTTTGCGTCTGATATCCTCGCCCAAAACCAAGTCTCTAACCCCTTAAAAAGTCATACCACTAGCTCCGACGGAACTAGTAACAGCCGTAACTATTCCAGACCAACTATCAGGTAGTGAAGCTAGCAGCAGTGCAGCTTGAGTTTCATTATCAAATTTAATTCCCACAGATGATAATCTGGACAAAATTGAATTTAAATTGTTAATGTGGACCGTAACTGAACTTTCCTCATTCATCCTTGTAGTGAACAACTCCCTCATCAAGAACACCTTGTTAGCTGCCGACGGCTTCTCATACATATTCGACAGAGCATCCATCATACCACGCGCCGTGGTTTGATTCATGATGTTGAAAGCAACGCTCTTTGACAACGACAATGTAATAACCGTCCTAGCTTTCTTGTTCTTTGAGTTCCAAACATCTTCATCAGCTTTTTCCATTTTCTCCGGCTTGTCCCCAAGTACCACGTCCAAGTCTTTCTGACATAGCAATGCTTCTACTTGCATTTTCCACCGGCTAAAATCAGAACCGTTGAACTTCTCGATTACAATCTTGTCTTCAACCATTACGACAAACAAGAAACAAATTGAGACAATGAAACACAGACAACAATGGCACGGACATGACTGGTGCGTTCAGTGTACTCGTGTGTGACAGAACAGTACCCTTCAAAGTACCAAGACACCTTTAATACGATTAATAGAAATTAGTTTCTGATGTGGAAGATCAGACAAAACTGCAACCACAAAGCATACTCTAATTTCTAAAACCGAGACCTCCTCCAAAACCCGAAGCTCTGATACCAGTTGTTAGGAATCGGGCAGGGTACACGCAGCGAAAACACTATCACACACACACACAAACGAAATGAGAAAATAAAGCAAGAAGAACACAAGGATTTTACGTGGTTCGGATTCGGTGTCAATCCTACATCCACGGGCTACAACTAGATTTTATTTAACTGAGGAGATTACAAGAGATACACACTTAATCTTTGCATGTTTTGTGTGTTGTGGTGCATGTTCTTCTTCAACTAATGCTCTATTTATACACATCTTGTAATGTATATAATATGCAAACAATTAATGTAAACATGGAAATATAAATCAAGCTACCAAACTTAGTAGGCTACCAAACTTATTTGACTAAGAAAAGTCAGCCTTCACATTCTAACAGTAAGGACCAAAACCAAAAAAACCAAATAAACATGGGGACGAAACCGTAATAATAAATGCATTTACTTCCAGTTCTTTCTCTTTAATGTTTTGAACTTGGAATTAGTGGGAGATATTTTAACTATACCATATGGGTTTAGATATCCTGGTATAAATCAATGTTTTTATACGTTTGTTGTTCTTATTCTTAAATATCATTGTTAAGAACCAGAGAACACTTTCATTTGAAAGCATGGTGGTATAATAGAGAAACAAAATAGAAATTTTTTGCGTTTTAACCATTCACTATATTCGTTCTGTCATCTTAATGCAAGAATAATAAATAATTATTATATATGTCAACTAATAATTTAACTCAAACAAATCAGATAGTGAAATCAGATTGTATGTTCCATTTTTCTGAATCAGGTTGTATGTTTCATTTTTTGTGAAATCATATATGTAGATGTTTTTTTTGCTGAAATATGTATATGTTACACTCTTGGGTGTTTTTTTAAAAATATGATATTGTGTATTTGTTTGTTTCTCTGAAATCAGCAAATATGATAATGTTACATTTTTGGATTTTTGTTGCTGACTTTTTGCTGAAATTGTATTGAACTGTATGGTTTTGGTGTTTCTGAAATTAGAAATTTGTTACAATTTCTGAAATCAAAATTATATGTGATATTGTATGTTTTTGGTGTTTCCGAATAAAAGGGTAACAATGTTATTTTCATCATTCAATGTGCTTGATAATCACAGCATGGAACATCTAAGTTAAAATCAGTTGTTTTTCTTAAATTCTTGATATTATACTTGATTTGTAGGTTCACGTAACATGTTTGATGAAATTGGTGATTTTTTTCTTGTTTGTTGATGATTGGACTTGATTTGCAGGTTCACAGAACAGGTTTGAATTTGGTTAATTTTTCCTGATTTCTTGATGAGTGGACTTGATTTGTAGGTTCACAGAAGAGGTGCTATAGTTATTCAATGGAACTAGAGCATGAAAGAAGTCCTTGAGCAGGTGCATGGATGTATGTGTGTATGGGTGTATGAAAGGTTGTAGGGATGTGTGTGTATGTATGTATGTGTGTGCAATGTTTAAACAAATGAAATAATTTAAATAATTGAAATCACAAAAAAGCAATGTGTTTAGTTTTGATATAAACCAAAAAAATTCGAAAGCACAAAAAGGCATTTAAAATCCATCTAAGTTTGGGTATTTTATTGCAGAAATAGCATATGTATGTGACTGTGGATCTGGTGTATGTGACGAAGGTTTCAGAAATTACACCAAATCATCTCTTCATATGGTATTTAATGTCCAAATCTGGCTCATTTGTTTCATTTGTGTTTTTGACTTTTTTCTTTTTGATATCGTCTTTGCTTTCCAGCTTAGGAATCTATTCACAAAAACCACAATCTATCGAAGACTAAATGTGAGTTTTACTTTCCAGAATTTAAAACTGAAACAAATAGCATATGAATTTGTAACATTACACAATCTTGCTTTGCATTTTAGCATCAACTCCTGAATTTGAATCAGAACCGTATGTGCTGGGTGCGAGTGCGTGTGTGTATGTTTGCACTACTATAGTACATTTTTATTGTAAAAAGACATTTTTAAGTGTATATTGTATCGGCAGACATTTACGTTCTATTTTAATGTATTATATGTTTAGTATTTACTTAATGTAGTATGGGTTTAGAATTGGTGTTAGTATAGTTTATCCTATAAAATACTAAACTAATACAAAATCTATACTATAATAAACTATACTAACACCCATTTAAACCCATACCACATTACCTAAATACACAACCCATCTAATTCAAGGCATGACTGTGGCTAAACCTTGATTCCATCACATTACCGCAAGTTTAGAAGAACCCCACTTGTTTTTTGAAATATTGTTTTTTCTAAGGGAAAATTATTTCCCAAAAGAAAACTAATCAACACTAATTGCCTGACATCCGCCGCATTGTGCCAATACCTAGAACAAACTATTCACCTCAAGGTTACTGCTCTCCAAAATAATGCTATTCATGGCCTCTACATTCATTGCATTGTACGATAAAAGCATGTACTTTATGTCTCGAGCATTAGCCACATACTTTAGCTACATACTGTTATTTCAATCTCGAAAAATTCTGCTGGAAAAAAATTATTCTTCGTCTAAAACTATTCGTTGAATAAAATTATTTGTTGCCGTTGCATTTTATGAAATAAGCTATTTGTCTGCTGCAGAATTGAAGGAAAAGTATTTGATGCAATACAATATTTGTCGTCCACCCAATTGCATGATAGATAGTATTCGCCGTAACGAAACTATTCACCGCACTCCGGATTTACGACCGCCGTATCACACGAGTACGCACCTAGTATATATATATATATATATATATATATATATATATATATATATATATATATAATGAATGATGGATAAAAAAAAAAGGAAAAAGAGCGTGCGTTACAAAGTAAAAAGAAAAGCGCCTGACGGGGGGGGGGGGGGGGGGGGGGGGAATTTTAACAGGACACAAAATATATTCCTCGAGTACAATAATTGCACATAACAGTTCGATGACATTACTTACTTTTTGTGCTTTGCATTTTGTCTCTCCAGTCTCTTGAATCCTTCAATGGCGTCTTTTAAATCGTCTCCATCTTCATCATCTTCAGTTGGTAGATGGACACATGAAGTGTTTTTAAGCTTCAGGGGTGAAGACACGCGCAACACCTTTTTAGATCATCTTTATGCGGCTCTGGATCAAAGAGGAATACATGCGTTCAAAGATGATAAGGCGCTCGACAAAGGGAAACCAATCTCCTTGGAGTTGCTGAAAGCCATTGAAGAATCAAAGTTTGCTGTGGTTGTTTTCTCTAAAAATTATGCGGACTCCTCATGGTGTTTGGATGAGCTTGTCAAAATCATGGAATGCCATCAGATTGGACAGATGGTTTTACCGGTGTTCTATCACGTAGATCCATCCGATGTGCGTGGACAGAAAAGAGACTTTAATACCGCCTTTCAGCAACAGGAGGATAAATTTGGAAGAGAGACGGATAGAGTCAACAAGTGGAGGAAAGCTTTAGTTGCAGCTGCTGGTCTATCTGGCTGGCATATCAAGGAAACGGGCTCTGTGTAAGTTTTCCTCGATCTGTTGCTTCAATTACTTACACGCACTCATGAAACATATTCTATGGTGTATTGTGTTACCAATGATAATTAAGGATTTTGTGCATAATCACTTGTTATCTCACTGTATTATGAACTAATTTCCATCAACAAATTGAATATTCATCTATTTGCAGTTCTAATATTTCTGTAGGAGCGAATCTTCCTAGATCTGTTGCTTCAATTACTTACAGGCACTTATGAGTTATGGACTAATTTATCATGCTCTCTATTAGAATATTGTGCTACAAATGATAATTATATGGGCTAATTTTTATTAACCAGTTGAATTCCGTTCTCATCTATTTGCCATGCTAACCTTTCAATTTTATCCATTGACATCCCCAAACTGGCCGGCTAACTTGTTAACAATGCTCAAATCTGTAGGGACACTACAAGGAAGGGGATCTTTACCGGCGACAAATGTCGCCGCTAAAGATAACAAATGTCGCCGCTAATACCTTTACCGGCGACATGTCGCCGCTAAAGAGTCGCCGCAAATAGTTCGTCGCTAATGCCTAAACGTCGCCGCTAATGCGTCGCCGGTAATAGTTGTCGCCGCAAATGCCTGCCGTCGCCGGTAAAGACGTCGCTGCTAATGCTTGCCTCAGTTTCCGGTGATGACGTGTCACCGGAGAAGGCGTCGCCGCTAAAGAGGAAAACTGTCGCCGCTAAAGGTATTATTATTATTATTATTATTATTATTTTTATTATGGTTATTATTATTATTATTATTATTATTATTATTATTATTATATTTTTTAGAATTATGAATACTTTTAATATAAAATCAAAATTGTAATAAATGAAGCAACATACGCGATAAACAATTCCAAACACGAACAAATATCTAAAACATAAGCTTCTTTACACAAATTAACATAGTCAAACAACAAAAATAAGAAACTACTCTAAGTCGTCGTCTTGATCATCTTGATCGCCTTCATCACTTTGGGTATCCCCGGCACCCTTGCTCGTTCCACCATCGTGCCCTGCCGTGTACGTACGTAAAAATTCTGCCAACGCATCTCTGTGTCTTGGATCCTCAAGCATCTGTGCAAGCGCATCCTTCAAAAAAATAAAAATGTATATTATTAGTTAAAAACAAATTAATTATTTAACAATGAAGTAGTTAACAATTAATATTTACCTTTGTAGGTGCTTCTTGGGAAGGTTGGCCTACATCAAAATGAGGCGGTATTGTCGGAGTCACGGGAGGTTTACGGCCAATCCCTTTGTAATGTCCACGGCGAGAACCCAACACCTTTTCAAATACCCCAACTTCCTTCGCGGGTTCCGGGGAGGGATCGTTTAATAACTCAAACTCACGTTCCAACTCAATCTGCATTTTACATAAATAAATAAAAAGTTAGCATTTTACATATATTAAATATAATAATGATGTTGAACTAATTTTTTTGTATAAACACTTACATATTGTTGATAAGCCAGGTCACTGTCCCATGTCCCATCTTTGCGGGTGTGAGCCTTCTTGAATTGTTCGATTTTCTTTCTACCCTGTTTAACAATAAAAAATTAGATTTGAAACAAAGCATTATCGATTTGAAACAAGCGGTAATATATATACAAAGCATTACCGATTTGAAACAAGCGTTGGTATATGTGCTTGTCCCCCCACGGTTGGTGTATTGTTGTTTTTGACGGGTTCCTTTGTTAGCATCAGATCGCCGTCGATATTCTGGTGTGCAAAAAAAGTCTATAGCTTTGTTCCAATTTTGAATAAGCATACCCTCGGGGGGGTGAGCTCTAGCCCTGTCTATATCATTATATCCTCCTGCCTCATCAAACTCAACTTTTGCATCACTTTTCCGGTCCCTATACCGCTTCTTCAGCACCGCATCAATACCACCCTTCAAATGCATACGCTCGCAATCATCCTCAATCGCATCAAGATCGAAGTTGAGCTACAAATTGAAAATAACTTAGTCAAGTAAAAATAAATAAATAAATAAATAACATACAAAAATAAAGTTATATAAATAATTTACCTTGAGATGCTGTACTAATGCATCCTTCTCGGCTTTGCTAACAGTGTTCCAATCTTTTCGATCAAAGGACATGTTATTCCACATGTATATCCCCACCTCACGAACAAAGAGGTCATACGGTCTACCAACCGGGGTATACGTAGTCGCTCTATCAAACTCCAATGTAAATTTTTGCCCTGTCTTATCGCGATGTCGTTGCAGTTCCAGGTTTTTAGCTTTCCCTCTCGTTTTTCTTCTCGCCGGTACACCTGCAATATAAATTTAAAAATATTAGTCACGATTATTATAATAAATGAATAAATACAGTAAATTAAAAAATTATAATAACACTTACCGTCCATCTCATGTAGACCCGCGCCTCTCCAAGGAGGAAGTGGTGGATCCCCGACCCCATCTCCACCATGGCCCATCACATCGGCCATGATATAAAGTAGCATCATCCAAAACGATGTCATCTCCTAACACATAAATAGATTACAATTGTTTTAATGATCTTCTTCACCCTCGGATACTTCAGTGTCATAAGCAGACTCTGTATCATAATCAGTATCAGCATCATCAAACTCGCAATCAATCACTCTATTGACGGTAACCGTTGGCGGATCAACTTCAGTATCAGAGTCGTCACCGGTATCATAATTAGGAATGTTTTGAAAGTATTGACTCAAATCGATTACAATACCACAATTAGATGAAGAGGGGTTATGAACGACGTCGACATTTTCGGCTAAGACGATGTCATCATTTAGGACGCCGTTGTGAACATCCCAAATTTTTCGATGGTTGACCTCCTCGACGACCCACCAAGGATGATTGCTTTGGTTTCTTCGAGAAGGTTCTCGGATAAAAAATACTTGTTTGGCTTGGGATGCAAATATGAGTTGTTCATTTTTGTATATTTCACGTTCTGTGTTGATACTGGTGATATTATTTTCAGTTCGAGTATCAAACCACTTGCAGCGAAATAGTACAGCCGAAAACACATACGTATATTGCACCTCAATAATTTCTTCTAATTGGCCATAATATTTTTCACCGTTCTCGCCGACCGCTAGCACCCCAGAGTTTTGCGTTCTTCGTTGTGCGTCACGATCAAGTACCATAAACCTAACACCGTTGACTATGCAAGCAGTGTAAGTAGAGGCATTTATTCCCACACCCATTGAAAGAGCTGACAACTCTTCGTGGAATTCCGAGGAATTTTCTGTTTTCATCGAGTAGACCTTCTGAAGAAACCAATTAGGAAAATTGGTTTTAATATCATTTCCAGGATGTTCGGATTCGAATTCTCTACATTGATGAGAAAAATATATAATAAGATATGATGGAAATATATAGTTAACATATAATAAAAAGTAAAGATAGAAACGCTTACTTCATATACTCTCTGACTGCTGCATAGTTGTCTAGTACAAACCATTCAATGTTTTGTTTTTCGATTGGATCAAGATGTTTGTTTCGCCTTGCGCTAGCCGGGCGACATTTTGACTCAAACCCCCAGAACTTTGTTTTTTCAACAACAGCATCTTCGTTTCTGTCGGGGCGATTAAATCGAGTCTGGACATCTCGAAGGTACATTGAACAAAATGTTAGAGCTTCTTCAGCGACATAACCTTCAGCCATGCAACCTTCTGGCCTTGCCTTATTTCTGACATAGTTCTTTAATTTTTTCATATACCTTTCAAACGGATACATCCATCTCATATATACTGGACCTCCGCAAAGAGCTTCATCAGGTAAATGCAAAACTAAATGAATCATAATGTCAAAAAAGGCTGGAGGGTAAATCAACTCTAACTTGCACAAGATTGTAATAACGTCGTTCTTGGCTTTCTTCATATCCTTCACCAACAGTGTTCTTGAGCAAAGCTGCTTAAAAAACATGCAAAGGTCCACTATCGGTGTATAGGTATCTTTGTTCAAAAACCCACGTACTCCAATAGGCATCAAACGTTGCATAATGATATGATAATCATGAGACTTCAACGCCGTAATGTTTTTATTGTTATCTGACACTTTACTACTGATATTGGATCCAAACCCATCTGGCAGTTTAATGTCTTTAACAAATTGACAAAAAAGCTCTCGATCTTTACTTGTGAATGAGTATTTTGCTTGTGGTCGGAAGAACTTCTTACCCCTCTTACGCAACCATTGCGGCCTCCGGATATTTAGCTTTTCCAAGTCCGACCGCGCATTAGAGGTGTCTTTAGTCTTGTCGTTCATTAGAAGCGTACTCAACAGACTGCAGCACACATTTTTTTCAACATGCATTACATCTAGGTTATGCTTCAGCTGCAAAGAAGACCAATACTCAAGTTCAAAAAATATGCTTCGTTTAGACCAATTCAACTCGAAGTCTTGCCTATCGGGTTCTTTTAATCCAAACTCAGGATGCTTGCTTGCCTGGTTTACGAAACAATAGACGATCTAGTTGAGCTTTTATATCTGCATTACTAAATTGTCTCGGAGGGGGCCTCGTCTCTTGTTTCCCGTTAAAGTTCAGATTCTTTCTTAAAGGATGGTCGGCAGCTAAGAATCGACGATGAACAAGATATACGATTTTATTTGTTACACTAACGGAAGGAGTGTCTTCATTGCAAGTCGGACATGCTTTGTAGCCTTGTCCGCTCCAACCTGATAAACTACTACGAGCTGGATAGTCGTTTATCGTCCATAACAATGCCGCCTTCATAGTGAAGAACGTGTTGGTCGCTGCATCTTTAGTACGAACCCCCGTCTGCCACAACTGCTTGAGCTCTTCCACCAACGGCCTAAGAAAAACATCCATGTCCTTCCCAGGTGATTTAGGGCCAGGAATCAACAAGGATAACATGAATGATGTCTCTTTCATGCATAGCCATGGAGGCAAATTGTATGTCGTGAGTATAACCGGCCACGTGCTATGAACTGAGCTCATGTTGCCATACGGATTAAAACCATCAGCTGCAAGCCCTAGGCGAACATTTCGGGGTTCCCTCGAGAAGTTAGGGTAGTTTTGATCAAATTCTTTCCACGAAGACCCATCAACAGGATGGCGCATCGTGCCTTCTTCTGATCGTCCGATACTGTGCCAGATCATATCTTTAGCTGTGTGCCTTGAACAGTATAAACGTCGGAGTCTGGGGGTCACAGGAAAGTAACGTAACACCTTGTGAGCTATCTTCTTACCGTTTGTCTTTTCATTGATCCACCGGCTCTCGTTACAGACAGGACAATTCTGCAAGGAGCTATATTCTTTCCAAAAGAGAGCACAGTCATTTCTGCACACATGTATCGACTCGTACCCCAAACCTATCTTTTTTAGTGTCTTTTTTGCTACATAATGTGATGAAGGGATCTTGTTGCCTTCCGGATATGAAGATTGCAATAACTCAAGGAGTTCATCAAATGAACTATTAGTCCATTTGTGATTCACCTTGATATGCATAAGCTTTGCTAAGAAGTCTAGGGAAGAAAACTTAGCACACCCAGGATATAATTCTGATTGGACTTCCTTTAATAGGTCTTCAAAATCATCACAAACACCAATACTCTCTGTATCCAAGTTCCCTTCGTCGATGTTGCTATCCTCTTCCATCACCTCCTCCATAATGTCTTCAATAACATCAATCATATTGTTCCTTGGTGCCACATCATCCACAGCTGTATCATTCCTTGGTGCCACATCATCCACATCTGAAGTTTCACCGTGATAGCACCACGTCTTGTATAACCGAGAGAACCCAAATACCCGCATATGATGTTTCATTAGATGCATAGGCAATAATTTAGTGTTATGACATCTTTGACACGCACATCTGACATAACCTCTGCTATCAGCATGTTCTTGGCAAATCTTGGCAAATGATTCGAGGCCTTGCTCGAACTCAGGTGACTTACGTTTTGGATTAGTAGTCCAGCTTTTATCGATAGGCATTATGCAACTGGAACATATATTAGGGTTTAAAAAGGATAAAGTATTTGTATAGGAAACACTATGTTATACAATTAGATCGCTGAAAGGATAATTCAAGAACTATCCTCGGAAGGGGAATAGATAATCGGACAACGATGATAGAGTATTTGCAAAGGTAGGCTTCTACACCCACTTTTTGAATACTTTATCTCATATATGAATGTGTATTACATGACTGTTTGTTTAAGAAAAATTCGGCAGCATTTCCCCTTAGCTCCTAGGTATATTTGTAAGTATATACCCGAGGAGCAAAGAGAAAATGACAACCAAATTTTTCTTAAACAAACAATCATGTAATACACATTCATATCCTAAATGAGATAAAGCATTCAAAAAGCAGTCCCAAAACGGGGACAACTCGAAATTAATTACTAAATCAATTTCGAGCGGGTATTTCTAAGCTTTTGATGATTGAAACGAAGAAACGTAAACATATAGTTTGTGTTCAGGGTTTAGGGTTTAGGGTTTAGGGTATAGGGTTTAGGGTTTAGGGTTTAGGGTTTAGGGTATAAGTTTTATGGTTTAAATAAGTTTGTATTTAGGGTTTAGGGTTTAGGGTTTAGGGGTTAGAGGTTTAGGGTTTAGGGTTTAGGGGTTAGGGTTTAGGGTTTAGGGGTTAGGGGTTAGGGGTTAGGGTTTAGGGTTTAGGGTTTAGGGTTTAGGGGTTTGGGTTTAGGGTTTAGGGTTTAGGGTTTAGGGTTTAGGGTTTGAGTTTAGGTTTTATGGTTTAAATAAGTTTGTGTTTAGGGTTTAGGGTTTAGGGGTTAGGGTTTAGGGTTTAGGGGTTAGGGTTTAGGGGTTAGGGGTTAGGGTTTAGGGTTTAGGGTTTAGGGTTTAGGGTTTAGGGTTTAGGGTTTAGGGTTTAGGGTTTGAGTTTAAGTTTTATGGTTTAAATAAGTTTGTGTTTAGGATTTAGGGGTTAGAGGTTAGGGTTTAGGGTTTAGGGTTTAGGGGTTAGGGTTTAGGGTTTAGGGTTAGGGTTTAGGGTTTAGTGTTTAGGGTTTAGGGTTTAGGGTTTAGGGTTTAGGGGTTAGGGTTTGAGTTTAAGTTTTATGGTTTAAATAAGTTTATGTTTAGGGTTTAGGGTTTAGTGTTTAGGGGTTAGGGTTTAGAGTTTAAGTTTTATGGTTTAAATAGGGTTTAGGGTTTAGTGTTTAGGGGTTAGGGTTTAGAGTTTAAGTTTTATGGTTTAAATAGGGTTTAGAGTTTAAGTTTTATGGTTTAAATTTAGAGTTTAGGTTCAAATAAGTTTATATTTTTTTAGGTTAATTAGGTTTAAATAATTTTATTAAAACGTTACATTAACGTATAATTTTATTTTTTATAATTTGAGATTTAGACGTTATATTTAAAATGATTTAAAAATCTATATAATTAAGTATTTAATAATTAAGTTTACAATTTAAACATTATATTTTTTATAATTTACAATTTAAACATTATATTTTTTAGAATTACAATTTAAACATTATATTTAAAACGATCTAAACGTGACATTTATAACAAATCAAATAATTAATAATTAAGTACTTAACAATTATGTTTTTAACATAAGCATTAAGTTCTTAATAATTAAGTTCTTAAAAATTAAGCACTTATCAAAAACATTTCCAAACATATTATTTTTTCCAAATCATTTTTCAAATTAAGCACTTAAAAATTAAACACTTAAAAATTAAGTACTTAACCCATTAAGAACTTAACACCATCACATTATACATTTTCCAAATCTTTGGTATATTTTCCAAACATATTATATTTTTTCAAAATCATTTTCATGTTAAGCACTTTTTCATTAATCACTTAAAAAATAAGTTCTTAACATATTTTTTAACTTAACACCATCACTTCCAAAACAAATCAAAACCATTCAACATTTTGTCATAAACCATTAAGAGCTTATAATAAGTCATTTTTCAAGAACTTAACACATTAAGAACTTAACAAATCAAGACTTTAACAAAATTGCAAAATTCAAGAACACATACTTAGGGTTTTAGATGTTGTTTCTGGTGGTGGCGGCGTTTTTCCGGTCGGTGGCGGCGTTTTTCCGGCAGCCTCGCGGTGGTGGTCTTGGTGGTGGTGGTGATGGTACTAACAAGAGAAATACTTAGTTAAAAATCAAACTTTAACACAATATAAGTTGGTAATCAAAAAACTTACACAATAGAAGATAAATCTCGCCGGAAAAGAGGAGCAATCGCCGGAAAAGAGAAACCCGCCGCCGGAAAAGAGGTATCGCCGGAAAAGATAAGAAATCGCCGGTAAAATTCAAGATAAATCGCCGGTAGAAGAGAGGTAGAAGTGAAAGAGTGCACCGGATGTTGTTTTGAGGTGGATTTTGTCGGAAAATACCTCTCAGTCGCCGGAGAGTTCGAGAGAAAACCGGATGTTGTTATGGTTGTCGTAACAGGCGACTGAAGGGGACGATGTGTTTTGTTCTGTGCGGTCACCTTTAGCGGCGACATTTGTGGGCTTTAGCGGCGACGGATCAATAGCGGCGACACCTAAAAAGCCGCTTCCCATCTGGACCGTTAGATCATCAAGCAATGGACGGTGATGATGGCGATCCGCGTGAAAGGCAATAGCGGCGACAACGTTGAGCTTTAGCGGCGACGCGTATGGAGGGAACTTTTCCCGCTTCTTTTTTCGCCGTTGGATCATACAATTCATCTACGGCTGAGATTGAGAAGGCACGGATCGCTGACATGGCAATACCGGCGTCACCGTTAGCGGCGACAGCCGGTATTAGCGGCGACACCAAACGCGTGTATTGGATGTCGCCGCTAATACCGGCTGTCGCCGCTAAAGGTGACGCCGGTATTAACGGCATTTCTTGTAGTGGGAGAATCTGCGATCATCCTTGAGATTGTTGAAAAGATCTCAGTTGGTATACGACCTCATGATATGGAGAAAAATCTAGTTGGTATCGAGTCTCGTATAGATGAACTATATTCATTATTGGGTATGGAAGCGACAGGAGAGGTGCGCATTGTAGGGATATCCGGTATGGGAGGAATTGGTAAGACAACTATTGCCAAAGCTTTATTTCACAGAATTGCTCATAATTTTCAGGGTAGCGTCTTCGTTAAAGATGTTAGACAAAAGAGTTCTACAGATAATGATGTATGCGCCTTACAAAAAGAGATTCTAACAAAAGTTCTAATCATGAAACATGAAACCTGGTTTCATATTGAGGATCCAGCATATGGAACCCACATGATACGGGGTCGATTTTGCAATAAAAAGGTTCTTCTAGTTCTTGATGACGTGGATGATGTTGAGCAATTAGAGTTCCTAGTTGCAACACATGAGTCGTATGGTCCAGGAAGCAGAATCATCATAACCACTAGAGACGAGCATTTGCTGTCAGATGCAGATGTCATATATAAACCCGATTTTTTACGTATGAATGAAGCTGTTGAGCTCTTCTGTTGGCATGCTTTTCGGAAAAGTAGCCCTCCGGAAGAGTACTCAGACCTCTCATGTCGTGCAATACACTATGCTAGCTGCCTTCCTCTTGCCCTGAAAGTCTTGGGCTCATTTTTCCATGGAAGAAAAGTAGGTGTGTGGGAAAGTGCTTTAGATAGACTAGGCACAGCATCAAACAGTAAGATATTTGAGACACTGAAGTTAAGTTTTGATGGCCTAGATGATTCTGAGAAACAAATATTCCTAGACATTGCATGTTTCTTTAAGGGCAAAGATGAAGAATATGTAACTAGAGTACTCGATAGTTTTGGTTTTCACCCGGTGATAGGGATTAGCGTTCTTATTGAAAAGTCTCTTATAACCATTTCAAATAAAAGGCTAGACATGCATGATCTCATACAGGAAATGGGTTGGCATATAGTTCAGAAGAGTTTCCCAAATAGTAGGCTATGGCAACTTCAACAAATCCATGATTGCGTCAATGGAAACAAGGTAAAATCATTCACTATCTTCATAAAGTTGATTTAAATATTTGGTTTTAGAATGAGTACAGTTTGATCATTGTTTAGTTTATTGTATCAGAATCTAGAAACAACTAAAGCCATAATGTTGATGGACAATGAATATGTTGCTGATGACTATGATGCAAAGTTGGGTTTGAATGCTGATGTTTTTGCAAGCATGAAAAATCTTCGCCTTCTTGATATTGACGGGAAATTCACTTCTACCCAACCTACGTTTCTCCCTGATGAGTTGCGATGGCTTCGTTGGAACGGTTACTCATTCCTCTTTCTTCCATTAGCAGATAAGTGTAAGCTTGTTGGGCTTGAAATGGTCACGGGAAACATAATTGAACATTTATGGAATGGGCGAAAGGTATTTAGTAGATGAAATCAGTTTCTTTATGTCAATTGTCATTAAAAGGTTTTTATTTGTATTTACTTCTCAAAGAACTCAATATATTTTTTTTTTAATTTATGTTTTATGTGCCAGATTTTACCGAACTTGAAATTCATTCACCTCAAGAACATGTGGAGCCTCACATCGTTTCCGGATGTCTCTGGGGCACCAAATATTGAGAGGCTAATTTTGTCAAACTGTAGGACATTGAAGGAGGTTCACAGGTCTCTTGGATCTCACAAAAGGCTTGTTTACTTGGACCTGAGTGATTGCACGGACCTCAGGCGTCTCCCATCCAGACTTGAGATGGAATCCTTGGAGACTCTAATTCTCTCTGGATGCATCAGTCTTAAAAGATTCCCAGAAGTCTCCCCATGTATGGCTAAACTATCACACATAAATCTTTCTTCTTGTGAAGGAATACAGGAACTGCCATCATCAATTGGATATTTGTCTAGCCTAAGCTTCTTGAATCTCACAAACTGTTCGAATCTTGAGAACATACCAAACTCTGTTGGTGAATTAAAGTATCTTAAGTGCCTTCATCTTCACAACTGCAGGAAACTGAATTATTTTCCAACTAAGCTTGGAAGCATGAATATGTTAGAAGAGCGTCGGGTAGGACATACATATAACATTGGAAGGCCACGGAAGTGTATTGATTTTCATAGTTTGACAGGTTTGTCTTCCTTGAGAAAATTAGATCTCAGTTGGATACAAATCGAAGAGGAAAGCTTTCCAAAAAATCTTGATGCATTGGCCTCCTTGGAAGAATTATATTTAAGTGGCAACTCTGAATTAGTTCACTTACCATCAATCATTAGCCATCTTTCTCGTGTTAAACGTCTAGAGTTAAATGAGTGCAGCCGACTTGAAAGTTTGTGTATGCTTCCATCAAGCATACAAGTTCTGAAGGCAAATGAATGTATCTCATTGAGAAACATCGGAGATCTATCAACAGAGGGTAAATGGTTGTACAAGATATCGCTAGTTAATTGCCACAAACTCTTAGAGGATGAAGAGAATCAAAGATACCTTGATAAGATGTTGCAACTATCTTTCATCAAGGTGATCCTCTATCTCTCGTAGTCGTATCCAATTTAATTTATTTAGGCTACATTTGTTACATGGGACTAGATTGGATTGAACCGGACAGGATAGACAACCTTTGTAGGGATATTTTCTATGTAGAGGATGAGGAGGGAATTCACGTCTTCCGCACATACGAGAGATCGTGAAAGAGTCCCGATCCCACCTTTTTTACCTACTTTGGATGGGACAAATAGTTGCAATTTTTGTCCCATTGACATCAGTCCTATCCGAATGCAGCCATACAACTTGTTTTGTCATGTCGGGCCGTGTTCTGTCCTATCTTGTCCTGCGTCATTACTGACTTACTCCTACGGAGAGCAAAATTTTGACCGGCATATCTTGGAAGCAATTTTTGTATTTTTTAAGAAAGAAATAATGGAAGCATGATTTTTTTGTTTATTACAGAAATCTGCTGCTGTAAATCATCGGTTAAGTATTGCTATTCCTGGAAGCAAGATTCCAAGCTGGATCAAACAAGAAAAGGGTGGGTGCAGAATAGCTTTAAAGTTACGTCACAAATGGCACACCAAGATCATGGGTTTCGTGGTATGTGGTGTGTTTCCATGGAAATTCCAGTCGTATCATGCTTGTCCGACATTGACCTTCAGAATTGTAAGCGATGGAAAGGTGATTCCTAGGTCAGAGGTCAATCATATGATGGATGCAAGTCATGCAACTGGAATAGCCAAGAATTGGGGGTTTGTATGGATTAGCTATATGCCGTTGGGTTTCTTTCAGCAGATGTATCATGATCTTCAACCTGAAGATTGGTCTCATATTGAAGGTAATCTTGACATTACTGTAATGTTAAGAAATGGCACACCATCCCTAAGATGTGGGGTACATGTCATCTACAAAGAAGATATCCAGCAGATTACAACTTGTATAACTGATTACGGGAATGTGGTGCATGTTGTTGATGAGGATCTTGGATATGATGAAAGTATCTCCGGAAACATTTACGTCTATGAAGAAAAGTTTGATGAGAAGAGCTTGATGCCTTTAAGAAGTAGAACCTCAACAAGGCGCAGAACAAAGCACATATATTGTATGATACCGCACAATGTGTCCAAGCCTGTGCGAAGAGTAAAAAAGGGCCCCCTAAAAGTATCTTATGATTTTGAAGGTCCTGTATGACAGCGTGGTTCGTTGATTTTGAAAGTCGTGTATGTATGTACATACAACGTTCCTCCAATTGTGGTATCTTATCTTTCTGTTCCTAGGTTTCCTCGTTTTTTCACCGACCGATGCTTTGCATAATCCCTGGCTATCAATATCCTTGATTTTTTATTAGTTGGATAGGATGTTTTCCCGGCTGTGTTAAGTAATATTCTGAATCATGAGATTCCTATTACGGATGGGAATTAAAATTGCTGATGTGAGAAACGAATGGGAATTAAAATTGCTGATGTGAGAAAGAAAAGAAGAAAAGAGGGTACAAAACCTTATAGGATCTCAATCATCTTCCCTAGGTAGATATCTTGTGGAGGGTACAAAAAGGTCCCCTACAGAGGCGGTTCGACCCCGTCGGTAATTTCTAGCAGAGTTCCAACGGAATGTGAGAAAGCAATAATACCAATTAACTTTATCCAAAATTCTTCTGTAATATGTCTCTAATTTCTAATGAAATACTGACGAAAGTTGCAAACGAGTTTTTATTTCCTTTTATTTTTTATTCCTATCGTAAGAAAATACCTAGAGATTTCGGATGGATGTTTAAAAACGTTGTCATTTCAAAATTTATGATCATTGTTATCTTTATTAATGTTACTAATGATTACTATGTATTATTATTGTTTTTATAATTATTATATTTATTATTATTTATTATTATTACTATTATTATTATTATTATTATTATTACCTATAGAGTTCAGTCGGTATATGGTTGCTTTTTTCCATTTCGTCGGTATATGTATCATGAGTAAGTATATGTATGTGTGTGTAGTGTACAATTGTTAGAGGGCACATGATTGTATCTCATTGAGAAAAATTGGATATCTCTCAAGGGAGGGTATATGGTTGTATAATATATGGCTAGTTAATTTCGACAAACTCTTCGAGGATGAAAAGAATCAAAGATACATTTATAAGATGTTGCAACTTGAAGGGTTTTGCGACATAGCGTTTTTATCAAAAAGGCAACGGAAGCATTTTAAAAACAACTAGTTTATTATTCACCATTTTAAAACAAAACTATTAATGATCCATTTATATAAGTTAGAATGATGTAAAAAACAACTATAAAATGTTTTATAATGACAACCTTTGTAGCCCTTGATCCCACTCGAAATTGGGGAGTTGAATAAAATGGCAAAGACAAGAAGCTTGATCTTCTTTAAGTATCCACCATCAAGCAATAGGCATTACGAATGATAGTATCCTTATTGTATTATGAATTTCTTAAGCCTTTAAGTACTTAACACAATAAAGTACTAAATGAGAAGCACTTCTAGCAATTAATACTCTTAACTAGTTTTCACAAAGAAGTAGTAGAGAGGGAGAGAGGAAACCACGACTTTCATGAGGGAAGGAGGAAAAAACTAACTCAAAATTTAGTCTTACAATATTTTATATACTTACACATGAGATCCAAGACTCATGCCTTTATCAAAATGCAAAGATATGACTTGTAATAGGCATGAGATGTGTAAGAGGGAGGTTGACAAGCAACCACCATTCCCTCATGAAAACAATCAGCCAACTCATGAGAAAAATATAAGATGATGTGCCTCACACATTGCCCTGATGAACTAATATGTCTAGTAAAAGTTAGTGGAATTTAAAATGTCCAAAAATTTGTATATGACTTATATATCGTAACATATGATATAATAACTAGTTTGTTCCATTTTAATTATTATTTTCATAAAAGAATAATTATTCTCTAATTAAATACAATAGTTGAATTTATTTATTAATTATTAAATACTTAAAAATATTCTATAAGTATCAGCTTGATAAAGCTGTGACCCTATAGGATCATATGTTATTAGCAATATCATTCGATAATGATTCTTGAGCATATAGATCCAACCATCTCCCACTTACACAAGATTCATTATGGATTGCCATAGACAGTTTTTGACGTCTAGCAACAGACTATTGCCCCTAACAACACACGAAGAGGTACCATCCATCAACATCCAATTCCAAGAGCTCAAAGCTGCAATTGATGCATAAGGTAAGTATATCAATATTCTCTTTGTTTCAGACATCATGTTGGACATGAGACATGGAACGTGATCATTCTCATTTGTTGTCCAACTTTAAGTAATGTGCCTTAGATATCTAACTCTCAACACATAAGAGGGACAAATCACATCTTGACTACATACGCACTCTCGTATAGTTCATATTATACTACGATGGCCTTTATAAATGTACGGTTACGAACAACGTTTAACCATGTTAAAGCACAACAATTCTTATAGTTGAGTTCCTAATATGTATCTCAGGTCGAAAGACATAAAGATATTTACCATTGTTCAAGATTCATTTATGATTAATGGTCCATGAAGTAATTCTTGAAGTGGGTCATGTCCAATATTTGTTCTCCAACAAGTACATATGAACTTGAATGCAACACTTTGCTATTTCATCTCATGAAATCAACCAATCCGATTCATATTAGTCTTAATTCATAGTTGTTCCCACCATGATGATTGACTATGGACAATTTAAAATAAACAATTTATTCAAGGATAAAAACATGCAAACATAGAACACAATAACATTAATACAAAAGAGATATCTCATATATCAAAAGAGATTACATGTCATTGCTACATAGTTTCGGAATATCCAGATATTAATAAAGTACATATTTAAATCCAATCACTAGATAATCGAAGTCCAATTCTTTTAGCATGGCTATCAAACTTGTTTTGAGAAAGAGGCTTCGTGAATGGATCTACTAGATTACCATATGTATAAACCTTCTCAATGCGTATATTTCCCAATTCCAATTCTTGTCAAATGAAATTGTATTTTCGTTGAATGTGTCTAGTCTTGTTGGTAACCACTGGGTCTCTTGCGATAGCAGTGGCACTAGTGTTGTCACAATGCATCTCAATGCATTTTTGATGCTTGGGACAACCTCAAGGTCACCAATGAATTTCTTCATCCAATCAACTTCTTGAGATGCCTCCGATGCAACTATATACTCAGATTCTATTAGATAGAAAGTGTTTGAAATATTGTCCAAGATCATTAACTATGGTGATATTTCTAATAATAGCAGGGTCCTTTTGGGTTGCCCTCACGACCTAGTAAAAACAAGCAGTGACAAAAAATAAGAATGAATGAT
Organism: Cichorium intybus; assembly: GCA_023525715.1. Lineage (NCBI taxonomy): Eukaryota > Viridiplantae > Streptophyta > Magnoliopsida > Asterales > Asteraceae > Cichorium > Cichorium intybus. The sequence continues at coordinate 110,180,933 of CM042014.1, forward strand.
TAGTTTATTAATTTATGGTGAAATAAATTATTTAGAAACAAAATTAGTAATCAATTGATAAATTAATTTGGAATTAATTTATAGAAATTAATTACTGAGATTGGATTGTAAATAATTAAAGGTTTTAATTAATTTAGACAGTCCATGAGGGTGGCTGCAAGAAGGCTCCTTAGGTTTGGAACCCTAGGAGCCCTTCATTATAAATAGAGGGTTAGGGGTCAAACCCCAAGCATCCCTTGGCCTCCTCTGTGTGCCACCAACTTCACTCCTCCTTCCCTCCCTCTCCTTATCGATTTTCCAATACCTTTTTCAAGAGTTTTTGGATCTTGCTTCAAGCCTAGAAGAAGTTCTGTTAGTCTAGTTTTCTAGTGTTCTTGGGTGTGAATCATTAGAGGGATTCTAGTTTGGATCCTTACATCCAAAAAATGGTATGAATTTTATAATTCATCTTTTCAGTTGATCCAATTGCTATGAACATATGATCCTTGATTATTGAACATGATGATTCTTGTTTTGATAATTTACTTGAATGAATGATTTGATCTTGTTACGTCTTCTGTTGCATGTATATTTATGTTATTATGATCAAATCCCAACAGTGCTATCAGAGCCTATGTTCATAGGATTGCATGCACTTTAGATCAAAATTGGATTATGATTCTTGTATGGTTGGCGTTTTTCGAAAATTTCATAAGTTTGTGCTAGTATGATTTGAAACATCCCCTTTTCAACAACATTTATATTACATAGTTTTCATAGTATTCATGTCTATATAACATGAATACCAAAATACGATTTAACAAAAACCATTATTTTACACTTTACAACGATGGGTGTTACAAATTCATACCATCAAACCATAGTAAATAAGGAAAATGATTAAACCATAATTCCAACATAAGGAAGCTGTCTCAAGCTCCACTCCATCTAATCCTCAAGACATATCTTACAAAACTTCAAGCTATTTTACATTCCTGCACTTGTACCTGGAATACATGGCATTAACATAGAATATGTAAGAAAAAAATGTCTCATGAGTTCCATGGGTTTTAGACTCAAAGCATTAAACATCATTTTTCCAAATCTTTTAGCAAAATCAAGGAATAAGCTTGCTGTAAAAACCTTTACAACTAGAACATAACATTGTCATTTTACTTCAAAACCTTTTCATTATATTCTTTGCATATAAGCAACTTTCATACTTTACTGGACTGCTATTATTTTCATAGCTGGATTTTATACTTAGGGCATATAAGCAACTTTCCGTGTTCCACAATTACTTGACTTGCACCTAATGACATCATTTATATCATATAACTCATCAATAACTACCATACATGACACTCTTCTAACAAGAGTTCCTTAATTAACACTATACGTTAACGAGAAGGCACCACCTTCTCTTTCACTAGGTTTTAAGTACTTCTAGGACTTTATAATAATACCAACCAAGGTTATATAAATGACCAAAATACCCTTGGAAGGTGACAACACAATTTTGGATCATTTTTCATGTTTTCATGCTCAATGGTGCATATGTGATCAATTAGAGACCAAGGCTACTAAGGTAAGGTCAAGTTACAAGTTTTTTAACATTCCCAAAGGGTTACACCGTGACATCCGCCTAAAATGGATTCGGGTCAACCCAACCCAATTGGAAATTTAATAAACCCTACTCAAGATTACTTGATGCTAATAGGATCAAAACTCATACAATACGATATAAATTGACGTTAATAGCAATATAGCATAGTATAACGTTATAACTATAATCAAATTAAATTATGATACCATATTAAAATCAAATCAAAGTATGATGCTCTAATTAAATTAAAAGAATCAAACTGGAATGCTATAATTAAACTTCAAATCAAAGTAGATTGTTATAATCAAATAATAACCTATTTTTTTATAAAACTCTATTTTTATAAACTCTACATTAAATTTTATAAAATTCTTATATTAATTAGTGTATTACATAGAGATTCTTGTGCTAGTGGGAAATTATGAAGACCACCAAAAGCCAAAAGTATTCCCATGGTCTCCCACTCACACCTTCCATCATCTTTTCTTTCATTTTTCTCCCAACACATTATTCTCATCACCAATCAAACCCTCTCTATTCTTTCTCTCACTCTCAATCTCGAAATTCTTCCAAGAAATATCAATTTTCCAGCCAAGAACAATCCCTCATACTCAAATCTCAATCCCTCTTGAAGCATTCATCAATGTATGTTGTTAAAAGTTTCAAATTCATGAATGAAACAAATTAAATCCACCAAAATATCTAAAACTCATTTTATGTATAAACCTAATTTTTCTCAGAATCTCATCAATAAAATAAGAAGTTCTGGAAATTTTCAGAAAATAACTTATTTTTATTGAATTACTATAATTATTGCAATATAATAGGGCAATAATTCACATAAAATACTTTTTACAGTCAATAAATTATGGGAAAATTGTGGAATGACCCACATATATTGAGTAAAGTGGATTTATGAAGTTTCATGCATTTATATTACTGTTTTATGCTTATTGTGTATTTTATTTTGTTATAGATACATAAATAGCAAAATATAGTTATTTATGTCCAAAATTATATTTTATATTTTCGCACCTTATTAACAGTATAAAAACTCCATGACAAAATTTACAGAAGTTTTTAAGAATGTTTGCTAAATTTTCCTGATTTAATGATTGTTTAATGGTTTAAATTGATAATAAATAGCTACACATGTCCATAAATTATAAAACCTTATCAAAATGTCACATATAACATAATAATCATAAATAAAAAGTTTAATGAATTTCCATTAATCTTTTACTATTATTTATGATTTTATTGATTAATTAATAATGAAACATATAAAATAAATACTTCCCATAGTCACAAATATCCAAAACCCTTAAAATAGGCTCTATATAATGTTAGAAAACTATGGTTAATTTCCCAGAATTGTTGGGGTTCATTTAATATTTTTCCTAGATTTTGTTGTTGTTTAATCATTAAAGTATTAAATAAATACTAAAACAGTTCAGAAAAATATGAAAATTTTACAGTAATTACTATTGTATGAATTAATAATTTCATAATTTTTCAATACTGTTTACTATTTAAAACCATTTTCCTAAGTATTTAAGCATATAAAAATGCATTTTTAATGATTATTCAATATAAATAATTGTTAAAATCTGTAAATACTTATAATTGGGCAAGTTATTATTTTAATAAGAAATTATTAAAATCTTGCCTAAATTGAAAATATAAACTAATTATGCAAAGTAATTAATTCAATTTAAAATTCATTTAACAAATAAATACCTTAATATTCAAATCAAAATGGATTATTGTTAATTCATCTAATATAAGAGTATGTGTCTAATTATTTTTATTAATATTCCATTCCTATTTAGCAGTTCCTAAACCAAAGCTATTAATTATATTAGGTTCTACGACATTTTGACTCGGGCCGTCTATCGTACGACACGTGTATTCCGTTTGGACTAAAGTGAGTAATCTACCCCATATTTTATAATTTTCAATACTTTCGGGGTGTATCATGTGGTTCTAATATGTTTTCAACTTCATTTTATTATTTTATCACAATTGAGACATTGTTGGGACATTTATACGTGAATCATTATTTGTATAATTATTGTTTGTTTACGCTACATGTACTTGTAGTGCATTACCATTTTTAGTCTAATCTCCATGACTATGCCCGTATTCTTGAGGTACGTTATGGACAATAATAGCGCTATTGGGTTGACCACCCCGCCTTGGGACGCTAAGGTGATTGATCGCACGTGGTTGAGTGTGTATGATGATTAGATGCTCCATCATATATATATATATATTTATATAAATATATATAGGGTGAGGACTTATTGTTGTTGCTATCATTTGTGAATCAATTTTTTATTTATAAACCGTTATCTCAATAACACTTGCTTTGCCGACTTCAAAAGAAAACAAATTTCAAATTATAAAATTTTCAAACTCACAATTTTCTTTAATAAAACTAGATTACTCACCAACTCTCATAGTTGACCTGTTTTTACCCATGATGCAGATTTGAAGAATGAAGTTGATGAAAAGTTGGGTGTACCTTAGAAACCCACAAGATTATTTAAATTTGATGTAATAAATGTTGTTTGTATTTGGATTTGTATTTGTATGTTGTGGATCTTGTTTGCATACTTAGTACTTAATTGAATCTAATCATATTATAACATAGTTGTCATGAGACTTTGAACAATGTATCACGCCTTGATCGATTCCGCCAAGGATCGGGGTGTGACAGATTGGTATCAGAGCCCTTGACTATAGGGAATTAGGTTAATTGCCTTGACCTAGTCTATAGCCTCTAGGGTCCTCTCGTATGCTAGTTTATAAAATGCACACACAACTGCATGCAATTCGCACTTAGAAAATCCTAGGAATACCTTTGTGTGCTAATTGCTCCCTTATGTGCTTACGTATTACTCCTAACACTTATATGTGTGTAAACACTTGTGAATTTTCTCCTCTTTCTCTGAAAATCACACACATACTCAAGTGGTTTTTTAAAAAAATTTATATATACATGTATATTCCTTAGAGCTCATAGGAAATTCAAAGTCATCCACTCTAGTTGGGTAGGATCATAGTAATGGACGCGTAGTAACTGGAAGGGGGAGGTGCCGGTAGCCCGAAAGTCCTGACTAGGCAAGCATTCGTATACATTCCAATCAACCGAGGGACCAGTTTGCTTACTTAGGGACCAAAGGCGAGAGTTCCCAAACCTACAGGCCAAAGCGCGTCATTCACATTACTTTTGAGCCATCAAAATACCCGACCTTATCAAACGTATCCGAAAGGATACACTCCAAAATCGCCAATGTGACACCCGTAATTTTTTTTTCACAAGTAATAAAATACGGGTAATCACAAACTGAATACCAATACAACCATAGCAGTGAATCGGAACTTACACATAATATAATGATTGAATACAATTACATTTAATTCCTTAATTACATCATTTTACTTCATCTTCTTTAATGCTTGTATACCTGAAATACACAACATAAAATACACGTTCGTAAAACTATAAAGTCTTGTGAGTTACATGAATTTGGATTTGTATTATTTTGATACAAATGCTCATTTGTATGTTGTTTACTTATGAAATCTCATTAATACATTCACCTTTACTTATTCTCAATTTCTTCCTCATTTACTTACCGCTTTGTAGAATATAACTCCACAACATTGCTTTTACTAATAATCTCTTTTACTTAGAATATATATTATACATCATACTCTTGTTGTCACAAAACTCACACATTATTAGCTTCTTACTTACTGGTTGAATACACAACCGTTACGACATATGCTACACAAACAACCCCTCCCTATTGAGTCTTTATAACCACTCGTTAATTACTAACGCTCATACTTTCCACATATATATAAGATATATATACCGATAAATCATACATTAACTATTAAGTCATATAGATGACTTCATTAAGCATGCACATATCTTTAATATATATGAATATACCTAGTATCAATATATTTATCCTTTTAAGGATTCTTATGTCACTAGGTATACTTCCACACTTACAACACAACTCATATAACTGAATATCATAATATATATAAATAAACTTAAACTAATTCTGAATCATAATTTCTTTCTATTCATGTTTATTTACAAGCAACTCTGTATTCTTTTCCTCCTCGAAATGGAATTAATCCATCCGTGAGGGCGTACTCAGTTTCCTCTCCCTTCATGGAATAGAACATATATATCCATAAGGGCGTGCTAATTTCATCTCCTTTCATTGCATAGAACAAATCCAACCATAAGGGCATGCTAAACACAACTACCTCGCGAAGGGAAATAACATCCCAGTAGTGCCTTCTGACCTCCCTTCAGACGGGTAAGGTCCTAGTTAATCCCCCTTCAAGCGGGTAAGATTTTGATTGATCCCCCTTCTCGCGGGTAAGATCCTGATTGATCCCCCTTCTCGCGGGTAAGATCCTGGGTCGGAATATATTAGTTTTACTTTCTTCTTTAGCTAACAGGCTCAACTTTCATAACTCATAACATTTTAATTGCATAAGATAGTCTATACTTGCTATTTACACAATTCACCTTTATTACATTAATCTCATAACTATTGTATTCCATGTCAATACATTTCACCCAACTTTCATTTATTCTTTGCATGCGTACATTAATTTCATATCTTTCATTATATACCAATTACTTAACATGTATATGCACAACCAAGATAATCACTTTATTTCACTATACTATTACTACGAGGAGTTAAGTCCCCGATTACAACAATTCATCGTATCTCATTTCGTGATTGGAGTTATGTCCCAAGTGTTTTACTCCTTCATCTATATCATTCATACTACTTTTAAGGCTATATGGCAACACATATACTTTACCACATTACTCATTATTTATGCGGAGTTATGTCCCCCAATGCTTTATTTCTTCATTTATATCACTTTATATACCTTTTTAAGGTTATGTACCAACACATATACCTTAACTACATTATTCATTACTCATGGAGAGTTATATCCCCATATAACTTATTATCTTTCCTAATGTTCTTGTACTTTTACATATACTCTTTCTACCATTTCATCATTACTTCTATGTATTTTAAGGCTATAAGCCAAATACTAACTCTTATATCGTTACTTATCTATTACTTATCATTCATACACTTTTCATAATATGATATTCTCATTAGAACACCAATATCATTATCTCATATAATACTTATCGACATAACATAAGTATTAACACATATTCATTTCTTCATATAGAAAACATAATAAATATTTCATAATATTTGTCATGTATCTCAAAATGGGTAAAAGCTACATGTACTCACATTGGATAGTTTGAGAAGTCTAACTAGGGTTACTCCGTTTCCTTGTCCCTTCCATTCCATGAATTTTACTCCTTAATTACCTTATATGAAGTAAGAATTCAAGGAATTCAATCATCTAACGTTGCTAGCACTCAATCCTTCATGAATTCCTCAAGAACCACCATCTCCTTCTCCTTTTTCTCTGGATTTTACGTGAGTTATGGCTGAAAGGGGAGAGATCACCCTTTTATACCTCACATCTTTCATGAAATGAACATTTGGTCCCTCAACTTTCCTACTTTTCACTATAGGCACAAAACTCTCTTTATTTCTTGGAACTTTTTAAGTCTTAGAGTTTTGTCCCACTTCTAAATTTATTTTACTCATTAACAACATTCTAACACGTAAAAATCTCATCATGAGGTTAGATATTTCAAAATGACAAAAATGCCCTTTTTGGTCATTTTACACTCCTTACTCACTTTTGTCTTTTCATTCTTCATACTTCATACTTATAATTATAATTTAGTTCATATATTTCATCCTTAATGAAAATATAATTCTTTTCATTCATAATAGTAAATTGGAAATTACCAAAATACCCTTTTTGCTCAAACTATGAATAATTACTTATTAATTATTCATTTACTTCTTACTTTCCATTTGAACATATTTTTGGGTCGTTACAGCTAACTCATTGGACTATTAAGTTCCCTAATGGGCCTAGAAGTGGGAAAAGCATGTGAAAACTTAGTATTGTGGGGGCCCACACAAGTGCTACATGCTTCACATTTGGTACCCATGGAAAGCCCAAAAGGTGCCCAACACTCCTAACAATGGCCCAACAAGTGTTTTACAATCATTTTACCCAACAATGTCTACAAACTTAATTTCCATAATCAATTTACAAATAACTCACAAGTCCATATGCGTGTTTCTCGTAGATGGCATTACGACCCCCATACGCTGCTCGCAGCAACCGAAGGCTAGCCGCCCTTATCGCCAAGGAGGTATCAAACGTCATCCCAACAATTGCAACCTAACTTCAAGCTCTTCAGCCGCAAGCTCCAGCAACCACTCCTCGTTGCTCGTTTAAGCACTTTCGTAACTGTAATCCGCCTTACTTCAAAGGCGTCAATGGTGCCACCGCACTCCTTACATGGATCGAAAAAATAGAGAGTACTTTCATCCATAGCGAGTGTCCTGAGGACCTGATGGTTCGTCACTCCACAGGGTGCCTCCAAGGTCATGCTCTCACCTGGTGGAACCTAGAAAAACGGGCAAAATGAGAGGCTGTTGCCTTGGGAATGACCTGGTCAACACTAAAGAAATGCATGATGGAGAAGTTCTGCCCTGACAGCGAATTGCAAACTCTCGAGGAGGAATTCTGGAATCTGAAACAGGTGGGAGGCGACAACGCGAACTACACAAATAGATTCCATGCTCTCTCAAGACTCCTACCTCACATGGTTCAACCTATGAAACTGCAATACGCCGCTACATCAAAGGGTTACCGCGCCAGATCCGTGATTCGGTGACCAGCAGCAGGCCATCTACCTTGGAATCCGCTATTGAAATAGCAGGTCAACTCAACGAGGACAATGTGAATGATGGTGTCCTCCCACGCAAGGGTTTAAAGATGTCTACTGAAAAGCCGACCCTTGAGACTCCCCTAATTGTCAAGTCCGATTCCTCACACCGACATGACAAAAAGAAGCGGAAAAGCCATCACCACAACCATGCTGTTATTACCCCTGCCACTCCTATCTCCCAAGTCACCCCACAAGCCCAACCAAACAAAAAGCTGTATACTGGACCTCACCCCCTCTGTAACCACTGTAACTATCACCATATGACCACCAGCCCGTGTCGCCTTTGTACGACTTATGGTCGCTATGGCCACTTGGCGGACACATGCCGTGTACCAAAAACTCAGCGACCATTTGCTCTACCCTCAAATCAGCAAACACAAACCCGGTATCCAACTGGAACATGCTTCAACTGTGGTGACCCCACCCATTTCAGAAACGCATGTCCTAGGCTTGTCAATATCATTAGCACTCAAGCCCAGGCAAATCCAACAATGCAGGTTCCAGCTCCCAAAGGCCGAGCCTTTGTCATTACCGCAACTCAAGCACAGACTGATAACAAGGTCGTAAATGGTACGTTTCTCATAAATGACTGTTACACGTCAGTACTTTTTGATTCAGGTGCCGATAAAAGTTTTGTGTCTTTGGAATTTGAGCCCATACTTCACACACCTCGCACGATTCTTGATGAGTACTTTACCGTAGAAGTCGCCAATGGAAAATACGTTTCACTCAATGCAGTCATCCCAGATTGCACTTTCAATTTTTGCGGTCATAAATTTTCCGTCAATTTAGTTCCTATGGAACTTGGTAGCTTCGACATCATAGTGGGAATGGATTGGCTATCCCAAAACCATGCTGAAATAGTATGTTACGAGAAGTTCATTCGTATTCCTCTTGCCGATGGTCAAAGTCTTCGTATTTATGGCGAGACTCGTTCGAAAAAGCTTAGTCTTATGTCATGTACTCAAGCTCAATCATATCTACGTAAAGAATACATGGATTTCTTAGCCCATGTGGTGGAAACAAAGGTAAAATAAAATAAGATCGAAGATATTCAGATTGTACGAGACTTTCCCGACATCTTTCCCGATGACGTATCTGGACTCCCTCCAGTATGTGAGCTAGAGTTCCGCATCGATCTCGTTCCTGAGGCTGCTCCCATAGCCAAGTCTCCATATCGGTTGGCTCCAGCTGAGATGCAAGAATTGGCAAGTCAGCTCCAAGAATTAACTGATAAGGGATTTATCCGCCCTAGTACTTCACCCTGGGGAGCCCCGGTTCTCTTCATCAAAAAGAAAGATGGTTCGTTTTGTACGTATATCGATTATCGGGAGTTAAATAAATTAACCATCAAGAACCGATATCTGTTACCTCGGACCGACGACCTTTTTGATCAGCTTCAAGGAGCTTCATGCTTCTCAAAAATTGTCCTCCGCTCGGGTTATCACCAACTTCGAGTACGGGAAGAAGACATCCCCAAAACCGCTTTCCGAACCCGCTATAGTCATTACGAGTTCACCGTTATGCCTTTCGGCCTAACAAATGCCCCTGCCACATTCATGGACTTGATGAATCGAGTATTTAAACCTTATCTTGACCGTTTTGTTATCGTCTTTATTGATGACATCCTCATTTACTCCAAGACAAATGCAGAGCATGAAGGACACCTTCTCCTAGCTCTCCAAACATTGCAAGGAAATCGGCTCTACGCCAAATTTTCGAAATGCGAGTTTTTGTTAAATGAGGTACAATTCCTCGGTCATATTGTAAGTGACAAGGGTATTTTAGTCGATCCCGTAAAAGTTGAAGCAGTCAAGAATTGGAAAGCCCCACGTACCCCCAAGGAAATTCGTTCCTTCCTCGGTTTAGCCGGCTATTACCGGTGTTTCATTTCAAATTTCTCAAAGATCGCTTTACCGCTTACTTCTCTCACTTGCAAGGGTACGCCATTTGATTGGGGACCCAAGGAGGAAGACGCTTTCCAAACCCTTAAACAAAGATTGTGTGACACTCTGATTCTTACACTCCCTGAAGGATCCGAAGATTTCGTAATATACTGTGATGCCTCCAATCTCGGTGTAGGTTGTGTTTTGATGCAAAGGAGAAAGGTTATAGCTTACGCATAGCGACAACTCAAAATCCACGAAAGGAATTATACGACTCATGATTTAGAGCTCGGTGCCGTGGTTTTTGCTCTTAAAATTTGGAGGCATTACCTTTACGGCACTAAATGCATAATTTTCACCGACCATAAGAGCTTGCAACATATTCTTAATCAAAATGAACTCAATATGAGGCAAACACGATGGGTCGAACTCCTAAATGATTACGAGTGTGAAATACGCTATCATCCGGGCAAGGCAAACGTCGTAGCCGACGCGTTAAGCCGAAAAGAACATGCCAAAGCATTTCATTTAATATGTTCTCCTATCTTGTCTAATCTCAGCGACCGAATTCGAAGATCCCAACACTCGGAAATTACCGAAAATGACATGCCCACGAGAATTGATGGGGAGTTGGAATCTAAATCTGATGGTATTTTCTATTATCAAGATCGCATCTGGATCCCAGATCGCGACAATCTTCGTACATTCCTTATGGAAGAAATCCATAAAACTCGATATTCCATTTATCCGGGCGCTGACAAGATGTATCATGGCTTGAGAACCAATTATTGGTGGTCGGGAATGAAAAATGATATTGCTTTATTCGTAGCCAAATGTCTTACATGTTCCAAGGTCAAAGCAGAACATCAACGACCCTCTGGACTATTGGTTCAACCGGTAATCCCCGAGTGGAAATGGGAAGCGATCACCATGGATTTCGTAACCAAACTTCCCCGTACCACAAAGGGACATGACAGCATTTGGGTAATCATTGACCGTTTGACTAAATCTGCTCACTTTCTTCCCATCCGTGAACATTTCAAGGTCGAACAACTTGCTCAGATTTACATCGACGAGATAGTTAGTTGGCATGGCATCCCTCTCAGCATCATTTTAGATCGTGATGGGAGATTTCTCTCTCGGTTCTGGCAATCACTTCAAGAAGCCATGGGAACCCGCCTCGATCTCAGTACCGCCTATCATCCGCAGACCGATGGCCAATCTGAGAGGACAATTCAAACACTCGAATATATGTTGAGGGCGTGTGTCTTAGATTTCGGAGGAAACTAGGACTCTCATTTACCGTTGGTGGAATTCTCCTATAATAACAGTTATCATTCTAGCATCGGGATGCCACCATTTGAGGCATTGTATGGCCGTAAATGCCGATCTCCTATTTGCTGGCATGAAATTGGCGAGTCCCATGTAATTCGTGCAACAGTGGATTCTCCAATCGTTGGTCCTGAGCTTATCCAGTAAACAGTGGATTCTCCAATCGTTGGTCCTGAGCTTATCCAGGAAACAGTGGATTCACCAATCGTTACTCAAGATTACTACTTGATGCTAATAGGATCAAAACCCATACAATACGATATAAATTGACGTTAATAGCAATATAGCATAGTATAACGTTATAACTATAATCAAATTAAATTATGATACCATATTAAAATCAAATCAAAGTATGATGCTCTAATTAAATTAAAAGAATCAAACTTGAATGCTATAATTAAACTTCAAATCAAAGTAGATTTTTATAATCAAATAATAACCTATTTTTTATAAAACTCTATTTTTATAAACTCTACATTAAATTTTATAAAATTCTTATATTAATTAGTGTATTACATAGAGATGCTTGTGCTAGTGGGAAATTATGAAGACCACCAAAAGCCAAAAGTTATTCCCATGGTCTCCCACTCACACCTCCCATCATCTTTCCTTTCATTTTTCTCCCAACACATTATTCTCATCACCAATCAAACCCTCTCTATTCTTTCTCTCACTCTCAATCTCGAAATTCTTCCAAGAAATATCAATTTTACAGCCAAGAACAATCCCTCATACTCAAATCTCAATCCCTCTTGAAGCATTCATCAAGGTATGTTGTTAAAAGTTTCAAATTCATGAATGAAACAAATTAAATCCACCAAAATATCTAAAATTCATTTTATGTATAAACATGATTTTTCTCAGAATCGCATAAATAAAATAAGAAGTTCTGGAAATTTTTAGAAAATAACTTATTTTTATTGAATTACTATAATTATTGCAATATAATAGGGAAATAATTCACATAAAATACTTTTTACAGTCAATAAATTCTGGGAAAATTGTGGAATGACCCATATATTGAGTAAAGGGGATTTATGAAGTTTCATGCATTTATATTACTGTTTTATGCTTATTGTGTATTTTATTTTGTTATAGATAAATAAATAGCAAAATATAGTTATTTATGTCCAAAATTAGATTTTATATTTTTCACACCTTATTAACATTATAACGACTCCATGAAAAAATTTACAGCATTTTTTAAGAATGTTTGATAAATTGTCCTGATTTAATGATTGTTTAATGGTTTAAATTGATAATAAATAGCTACACATGTCCAACAATTATAACACCTTATCAGAATGTCACATATAACATAATAATCATAAATAAAAAGTTTGATGATTTTCCCTTAATCGTTTACTATTATTTATGATTTTATTGATTAATTAATAATGAAACATATAAAATAGATACTTCCCATAGTCACAAATATCCAAAACCCTTAAAATAGGCTGTATATAATGTTAGAAAACTATGGTTAATTTTCCAAAATTGTTGGGGTTCATTTATTATTTTTCCTAGATTTTGTTGTTGTTTAATCATTAAAGTATTAAATAAATACTAAAACAGTTCAGAAAAATATGAAAATTTTACAGTAATTACTATTGTATGAATTAATAATTTCAGAATTTTTCAATACTGTTTACTATTTAAAACCATTTTCCTAAGTATTTAAGCATGTAAAAATGTATTTTCAATGATTATTCAATATAAATAATTGTTAAAATCTGTAAATACTTATAATTGGGCAAGTTATTATTTTAATAAGAAATTATTAAAATCTTGCCTAAATTGAAAATATAAACTAATTATGCAAAGTAATTAATTCAATTTAAAATTCATTTAACAAATAAATACCTTAATATTCAAATCAAAATGAATTATTGTTAATTCATCTAATATAAGAATATGTGTCTAATTATTTTTATTAATATTCCATTTTTTGAAAAATGTTTTTGTATGTGACCATCATTGAAATAAGATGAACTATTTTTATTTTGTCTAACAAATATTATCAGTTTATTTCAGGTTGCGAGGATTCGAGATTAAAACGATAAAAACGAGAAAATGAGTTTTAAAACCAAAAACAAAGAAAAATGTAAAAGAAAATTAAATTAAATCTATTTAAAATGAATTTTTGGAAATATATTTTCTAAATAATTTATTTTATTAGACTTAATTAATTTTATAAATTAAAATGAATTTTTGTAATTTATTTTAATTTATTTCGGTTTTTAAAAAAAACATTTAAAATCAATTTAAATAAAAAGGAAATAGCAGCAGCCCAAGCCTGCTCGGCCCAGCTCCAAGCCACAGCCCAACTCGCCACCGGCCCACTCCGTCGCCAGCCCAGCTCCGCGTCCAGGAAACCCGCCTGCGTCACCCGGATCCGACCCGCCCCGCGCTCCGGCTCCGTTTGTCCTCACATCAGACCCGCGCGTTGACCCGAATTTGACCCGACTCCGACCCATCCGACAAAACCGCGAGATTCAGATAAAAAGTTACAGTTTTGGTCCCTAAACTTCCGAAAATCATCCAAAAACCACCCAAAACCATTTTACACCCTTTATAACCATTTTTTACACCATTTTTTCATTACAACACATAATTATAAACCAAAACTATCTCAAAAACCTCTCCAACTTCCACCATCTTATTTCCAACCCTCCAAACACTCTCCAAAAACACCAAGAACACCAACAAAAACACCAAGAACACCAAGATCAACACCAAGAACACCAAGATCATCAAACAAGAAAACCAAGATCACCAAGATCATCAAACAAGAACAAATAGAGACACAGTCTATTAGAAATCCAGTCCAACCCTAAGCCAGTTCAGTCAATTTATTTGACGAACCTACTTGATAGACCAGTCGTTCCACAGTCCTGTTGTAAACCAGTTCAGTCAATCTATTGACGAACCTACTTGATATATATATATATATATATATATATATATATATATATATATATATATATATATATATATATATATATATATATATATATATATATATATATATATATATATATATATATATATATATATATATATATATATATATATATATATATATATATATTTATATAATTATAGTCATTTACATTATTTATCGTTTTATGTCTTTTAATTATAGTCATTTATATTATTTATCACTTTAAGTCATTTAATTACTGCAATTTATATTATTTATATATCTTTCACACAGTAAACGGTGCAAACCTTTATTTGTGGCGATCAGATTATATATTTTTATTCTGCAACTCTTATTATTTATTCCGCATTTATCTTTAATATATATATATATATATATATATATATATATATATATATATATATATATATATATATATATATTTGTCACACAATAAACGGTGCAAACCTTTATTTGTGGTGATCATATTTTATATTTTCAACAATTGGTATCAGAGCTTGTGTGATTTAATTGAAATTTTCGTTGAAAAACTTTTGGTTAGCGTTTATATAAACCTTCCATAAGCGTTTCTTTCAATATTTCATTTTAATATCACTTGTTAAAAATCCTTTTTTTAAAAAAAATTAAAATTAAAAATCTTAAAAACATGTCTTCTGCTAATTACTCTAACATGAATTCAGTTTCTATTGCCAACAGCTTAGGATCTGGTTCACGGGCACCCATACTTATACCTGAAGAGTATAATTCGTGGGTTGGCCGAATGAATCTACATCTTAACACAATAAATGAAGATGTTTGGAAATGTGTTGAAGGCACATATACTGATCCAGAAAATATGACTACTCTTGCTACAAATCAAGTCATTCAAGCTGAAAACAGAAGAAAATTGGAACTACAAGCAAAAAAGGAACTGGTGTCTGGCATACCTCACAGTATTCAAAGTCAAATGGATGACATAATACTGTTGACTGCTAATCAAATTTGGGAAAACTTAAAAAACCGTTTTTGTGGAAATCAAAGAATTATTGGAAATAAAAGAACATCCGTTTTAAATGAATTCGATAATTTCAAGATGCTTTCATCAGAAACCATCCATGATGCACATGATAGGTTCAATTTTATCATGGTAAAATTGAATAACTTAGGGCATCAAAAAGACACAACACGAGATCAATCTCAAATTTCTAAACAATCTTTACGAAAGCTGGAAGATGGTTAAACTCATCATTCAGGGAAATCCTGCCATTCATACTGAAACTCTATACAATTTGTACGGAGAACTTCAATCGTATGAATCCTCGATTGACCCACCAACATCTACAGCTTTTGGAGGACCACTTGCTCTTGTGTCCACATCTTCTCAAAACCAAACACCTTTCAACGATCAAAACTTTAATCATTCTAATCAAACCACAACTTTTCAAAGCCAAGATTTTGTAAATAATTGTTTTGATCAGTTCGATTCGAACGATGAAGCAGATTATCAACAATTGTGTGCTTTGGTTGCAAATACAAATCTCCAAAGATTTATTCCAAATCTTGGTCAATCGAATTTTAAACCAAATTTTCAAAACCGACCACAATTTGGACAAAATAATTCTGGATTTCAACCAAGACCACAATTTGGTCAAAACAACCAAGGTTTTCAACCAAGACCTTATTTTGGACAAAATTCGCAAAGACCCTCTTTCCAAAATAACTCAAACCAGGGATTTCAAAACAATCCCAACTCAAATCATCAAAACAATAACCAAAACAACGGTCTTCAAAACCAAAACCGGGGATTCCAAAATCAAGGATACAATAATCAAAATAATGGTTTTTCAAACAACCAAAATTTTGGATTCCAACAAAACTCCTCCCAATCTTCCCAACAAATCCAAACTCAAGCACCGGAACGACTTCCAATCAAAAGTCAAAAGGAAGAAAGTGATGAAGAAGTGATTATCTGTCACAATTGCAAAGGAACTAATCACTATGCAAGAGAGTGCCGAGCCAAAAACAAGACAAAAATAAAAGACTCGGCATACTACGCTCAAAAAGCCGATGAGTTAAAGAAAAAGGAAAACCAAGAAAACCAAAGAGCTTTGATGGCAATCCACGAACCAAATGTGGAATACTGGCCAACCTCTGAAGACGAAGCCGACAATGAACCGACACAATCCAACTTCTGCTTCGTAGTTGGTACAACTTCAAGAGCTCCAAATGTCATAGAACAGGTATGGTCTATGATCTCTGAACTCGGTTTTTCTAAAATACTTTTTGAGTCCCATATATCCAAAATTGAGAAAAGTTTAGAAGCTGATCTGAAGAAATACCATGACACAGTGGTTAATTCTGAAATCTTCAAATGTGAGTTACAAACCCTACAACTCAAATTTGCAGAATTAACCAGAACAAATACCAAATTGGAAAGAGACGTTGAAAGAAAATCAGAAGATTACAATCACGTCCTTGATCAATTAAATCAATCTCTAATTCAGAAAAAGGAATTGGAATTAAAAAGTCAATCAGTCATTTCTTCTGAAACAAAAGATGTTTTAGAAATGGAAATCATTCAGTTAACACAAAACTTTCAAGAGTCAACTGAAAAACACGAAATCTTAAATGAAAAACTGACTGATTCTTTAAACCAAATCATGTTTCTTGAATCTGAAAACAAAAGATTGATACGGAATGTGGAATCTATCAAAATTGCCAGAAAACTCAGTGATGATATTTTCACCAAGGCAAACACCTTGGGTACTGGAAAATTTGATACGAGTTACAGACCAGGAATTGGTAGAGAAACCTTTGAAAAAGAACTAAAAAATCAAGAAAACATGATAATTTGTGAAAACTCTGAATCAACTCTACCAGATCTTTTCACATCTGTTAATGAGGAAGATTCAGATGACGAAACAGTTATCAACTGTAGCCCAGATGATACTGCTTTCACTGTTTCCAAAAAGTCTTTCAAAAGAGTCTTAAATTCTGAAACAGACTCAGCTAGTTCTTTAACTCACCAAATCAAACATACCAACAAAACCATCAAATCTAAAAACTTTTTGAATGGAGAAAATTCCTTTTACGAGGTTGGTATTACTTCTATACCAACTGCTTTTCCTACAATGAGTTCATCAATTGTTGGAAAAACAAGTCCGGGACAAAAATACTCCAAGAAACAACAAATAAGCAAAAAACCCATTCAAGTCACCAAAACCCCACTTGTCAAGCCAAAAGTTTTTGAAAACCAACCAAAGAAACCAGTTAAACCCTACGTCATACCTCATAAACAGGTTTCCAAACAAAAACCAAAACCTTTTCAAAACCGTTCATCATACCCCAGATATGAAGAAAACTTTTCAAATCAATCTTCACATCTAGGATATCGTTCGCCAAATCACAGATCTTATCAACTCACAGGTTATAAAAAACAAATCATATTTTGGGAAAACTTGATAAATCAAATCAAACCTCAACGATTCTATCCCAATAAACCAAAGTCATTGAACAACAAACCCAAAATAGCAAAAGCTAACAAATCAGGACCCATTCAGATCTGGGTACCTAAAATTTCTGTCTAATTGCAGGGATCTAATGCTGGAGAACCCAATGATGATACATGGTACATTGATAGTGGCTGCTCCAAGCATATGACAGGAAATAGAAACTACCTTCGTGACTTCAGACCCACCCAAACCAATCAAGACGTTACCTTTGGCAACAACATGACGGCAAAAATCAAAGGTTATGGAAACATAACAAATAGTAAATTTACCATAAAGAAAGTTGCCTATGTCGATGACCTGAAACACAACCTCATCAGTGTTTCTCAACTGTGTGATAACGATCTTGAAGTTTTATTCACGAAACAACAAAGCTTGATCATGAACGCCAACACCAAAGAAATCATTGTTGATTCACACCGTGCCGGAAATATGTATCCACTAGACATGGATCTTATTTATGGTAAACCCGATATTTGTCTGCTATCCAAAGCCCCAGCAAATATTAGTTGGTTATGGCACCGCCGCCTTTCCCATCTAAATTTCGGGTACATCAACAAATTGATCGGCAATGATCTAGTTCGAGGACTGCCACTTCTGAAGCTCGACAATGAAACTCTTTGTGCCGCTTGTGAAAAGGGAAAACTTTCCAAATCCTCTCACAAAAGCATTACAGAATCTAGTGTATCCGAACCACTAGAATTGCTGCACATAGACCTCTGTGGCCCCGCCAAAATCCAAACAATACAAGGGAAGAAGTATGTCCTTGTCATAGTTGATGGCTTCTCTCGATTTACATGGGTCTTTTTCTTAAGACTAAAATCAGAAGCACCAGAAGAGATGATCAACTTTATAAAACAGATCGAACTAAAGCTCAAACGACCAGTTCGAAGAATCCGAAGTGATAATGGTTTAGAGTTCAAAAACATAACTCTAGACTCATTTCTCAAAAACAAAGGCATCGAACACAACTTCTCAGCCCCTTACACTCCTCAACAAAACGACGTTGTTGAAAGAAGGAACCGAACTCTGTGCGAAGCTGCAAGATCAATACTCATCTTTGCTGATCTGCCATAATACTTCTGGGCAGAAGCAATTGCCACAGCTTGCTACACACAAAATCGCTCCTTAATTCACAAAAATCTTCATAAAACACCATATGAAGTCATTAACAACCGAAAACCAAATATCAAATTTTTTCATATTTTTGGTTGTGGATGCTTCATAAAGAATAATAAAGACCACATTTCAAAATTTGAATCAAGGTCGGACGAAGGAATTTTCCTTGGTTACTCATTTTCTTCAGCTGCTTATCGAGTACTGAACAAACGTACAAGAGTAATTGAAGAAAGTACCGATGTCCACTTCGATGAATTTTATGTCAGAAAATTGGATCGTGAACATTTTGGCTCACAAATGATAGATAATATTTTTCAAAATCCAATTCCACAAACACCATCTCCTGACATAGACATTGAAGTTGATATTGATTTACTTTTTGAACAACCTAAAACTGCTTATAATTCTGAAATTCTAACTACTCAAATTGATCCTACAGGAACACCCACTGAAGGAACTCCACAAAGAAACAGAAATGTTGTAGATCAAGTTGAGGGGGAACCACAAACACATACTTCCTCATTAGAACAAACACCAAATCCTCCTTTAACCACTCCAAATTTAACCACCCCAGATTTTACCACTCCATCCCCAAATATCCAAAACAATCCCGATGCAACATTTATGGGGGAACCTTCAAACCTCTTCCAAGAAGAAACTACTGGAGAAGAACAATGGGATACTGAAAATCCTATTATTACAACGGAAGAAAATCGTTTAATAAAATGGACCAGAAACCATCCCACTGACCTAATCATCAGAGATCCCAATTCAGGCATCCAAACTAGAGCCGCAACTGCAAATGAATGCTTATTTGGAGCCTTCCTATCCATGACTGAACCCAAAACCATACATACTGCTCTCAAAGACCCAGACTGGGTAAAAGCTATGCAAGAAGAGCTAGCTGAATTCGAAAGAAATGACGTATGGAATCTTGTTCCTACACCACCCGATGTTACTATCATAGGTTCAAGATGGGTATTCAGAAACAAGACTGACGATCAAGGAGTCGTGTGTCGAAACAAGGCACGTCTCGTAGTCAAAGGCTATTCACAACAAGAAGGAATAGACTACGATGAAACATATGCTCCAGTCGCCAGAATAGAAGCTATCCGCATCTTTCTCGCATATGCTGCACATAAGAACTTTAAAGTTTTTCAAATGGACGTTAAATGTGCATTCCTACATGGAGAATTAGATCGAGATGTTTATATCCAACAACCACCAGGCTTTGAAGATCCCAACTTTCCTCATCACAGCTTCAAATTGCAGAAAGCTGTCTATGGCTTAAAACAAGCACCCCGTGCATGGTATGCCACATTGTCAACATTTCTCGAAGAATCAGGTTTTAAAAGAGGTTCAATCGATCAAACCCTTTTTCGTAAAATCTTTAATAAACATCTGTTAATCGTACAAATATATGTTGATGACATTATTTTCGGTTCTACTGATGAATCTTTGAGTGTTAAGTTTGCAGATTTAATGAAAAGCAAATTTGAAATGAGCATGATTGGGGAGATGACTACTTTTCTCGGACTTCAAATCAAACAGTCAACTGATGGAATTTTCATCAACCAAGAGAATTATGTCAAAAACCTACTCACTCGCTTTTCAATGGACAAATCCAATACTGCCAAAACCCCAATGGCCTTTGGATACAAAATCGATGCAGACTTAGATGGCAAACCCGTTCATCAGAAAAGATATCGTGGAATGATCGGATCACTATTATACCTCACTGCCAGCAGACCTGACATTATGTTTTCTACTTGTGTCTGTGCCAGATACCAAGCAAATCCAATGGAATCCCATGTCATTGCTGTGAAACGCATCTTCAAATACCTAAAAGGCACTCCCAAACTTGGCCTTTGGTATCCAACTAAATCCGATTTTCAGTTGAACGCTTTCACCGACTCAGACTATGGAGGATGCAAGCTAGATAGGAAAAGTACATCTGGTAGCTGTCAATTCCTAGGAGGTCGACTAGTGAGTTGGTCTTCAAAGAAACAGAGTTGTGTATCCACATCAACAGCAGAAGCTGAATACGTCGCTGCCGCCAGTTGTTGTTCACAAGTCATATGGATGCAAACTCAACTGCGTGAGTATGGCTTCAGAGTTTCACAAATTCCCATATTTTGTGACTCAACAAGTGCAATAGCCATTTCTCACAATCCCATTCACCATTCCATGACAAAGCACATCGATATTCGATATCACTTCATTAAAGACAACATTCAAAAGGGTCATATCGAATTACACTTCATAAACACCGAAGATCAAATTGTCGATGTCTTCACTAAGGCTCTCGATGAAACAAAGTTTCTATACTTCCTAGGCCGTCTAGGAATGTTAAATCCAGATATCATCAATCCTTAAATTGTACTTTTTGTTTGTACAAAATTGTGTTTACTTTTATTCAAAAAAAAAAAACAAAAAATTACAAAACTTCAAAAGACAAAAAGATTCAAATAACCAAAATTTTCATATCTTTCCTTAAAAACCAAAATTTCATATCTTTCCTTAAAAACCAAAATTTTCATATCTTTCCTTAAAAACCAAAATTTCCAAAAACATTCAAATAACCAAAATTTCCAAAAAAAACATTCAGAAAAACAAATTTTCAAAAATACAATAAAAGACTTGCCATAATAAGCTTTTATAGAACCTTGTGATTAATCGTATCTTGACTTAATTTTTCAGATGCTTATGCTCGATGAAGATTTTAAGTCATATTGATTCTCAATTGGAGTGAAGGTTCAAATCTCCTACTTTTCATAATGTATATAACTTTATTTCCTTCGATTTTATTTCATTATTGACGATTTTAAACAATCAAGGGACATAAGGTTAGGAGGTTCAGATGAAAACAAAAACCCATGTGAGAATTTGTGTCTCGTCGATCTAAATCATTGTGGAATTCAATTCTTGTGAGCTTAGGTGTGTCACTATTGCTTTTAAGGTATACCCAATTATACCTTGTCACAGTCTCATTTTTGCTTAGATATCAAAATGACCAGGGACGATACTTTCATTTCTTACATATTAGACAAAATGTGTTTTATGCCACCTATCCCTACCTAGATAAAAGCCAACCAAAAATGGAGACAACCTCAAAATGGAAAGACTCCAAACGACGACATATCCTTACAAGAAAATCAAAGGCAAAATAAAGATCTATCAACATCCAATCCTCAAAGACGAGTCAACAAGAAAGTCAAATCACTCACCGAAGAAATACCAAGTTAAACAAACTCTCAACCAAATGGTTATTTCAAAACAAACATCATCAAATCCTGCAATTTGTTTTTAACCATTTTTCAGAAAAGCAAACATCTCAATCACTCAAGACAGATACTCTTACAAAAACAAAAACAAAAAATTTTGTAGCAACTTTTCAATGATAAAGCAAAATATCTTTTTACAATAAATCGATATTGATCAACAAACAGGATATCATCAAAGAAGAAGCTGCAACAACAATAGATTTCCCGGGATACTGTAGCCTTCATCACTGAAGATTTCTTAGTTGCAAACTGCACTATGAAAATTACTAAACCCCTCTACATGTATTTCCCGACGGAGAGAGAGTGAACATTAATGGCATGAATGAAGAAACCCGCTGAGTAATGCCGAAACCAGTCTTATGTGATTGATTATCTAATAATGAGACTAAGTGACTTTACAGGAAAAGCATAGATGAACACCTCCAATATGAGTGTGAGTCGTCAGAGAGAGATATCACTCATTTTTAGTGATCATTAACTTGTTCTGCTGCCAGAACAATCAAACACCCAAGTGAAATGTGAGCTATATCTATGAACGTTTATCTGAATTGACCTGTTAGACCACTTGTCGTCATAAATAATGCTATAAAATCTTAAGAAATTTCTTTAGATACATATATGGCTACCCTTTGATAACCGAACCCGAGACTTTGATTCGGAAACAAACATTCTTCAAAATCTTTTTTCAAAACATAAGATATGTAAAACCAAGTCACAAACTTTCGAAATGATTACAATGGTTTTATATATATCTTATCATTGACAAAACTTTTATCTCAGATCTTCAATATTAAAACTTCAAATGTGATTATATCTGTCCTTATTTCATCAATGATCACATAGGGGGAAATTGTTGAAAAATGTTTTTGTATGTGACCATCATTGAAATAAGATGAACTGTTTTTATTTTGTCTAACAAATATTATCAGTTTATTTCAGGTTGCGAGGATTCGAGATTAAAACGATAAAAACGAGAAAATGAGTTTTAAAACCAAAAACAAAGAAAAATGTAAAAGAAAATTAAATTAAATCTATTTAAAATGAATTTTTGGAAATATATTTTCTAAATAATTTATTTTATTAGACTTAATTAATTCTATAAATTAAAATGAATTTTTGTAATTTATTTTAATTTATTTCGGTTTTTAAAAAAAAAACATTTAAAATCAATTTAAATAAAAAGGAAATAGCAGCAGCCCAAGCCTGCTCGGCCCAGCTCCAAGCCACAGCCCAACTCGCCACCGGCCCACTCCGTAGCCAGCCCAGCTCCGCGTCCAGGAAACCCGCCTGCGTCACCCGGATCCGCCCCGCCCCGCGCTCCAGCTCCGTTTGTCCTCACATCAGACCCGCGCGTTGACCCGGATTCGACCCGGCTCCGACCCATCCGACAAAACCGCGAGATTCAGATAAAAAGTTACAGTTTTGGTCCCTAAACTTCCGAAAATCATCCAAAAACCACCCAAAACCATTTTACACCCTTTATAACCATTTTTTACACCATTTTTTCATTACAACACATAATTATAAACCAAAACTCTCTCAAAAACCTCTCCAACTTCCACCATCTTATTTCCAACCCTCCAAACACTCTCCAAAAACACCAAGAACACCAACAAAAACACCAAGAACACCAAGATCAACACCAAGAACACCAAGATCATCAAACAAGAAAACCAAGATCACCAAGATCATCAAACAAGAACAAATAGAGACACAGTCTATTAGAAATCCAGTCTAACCCTAAGCCAGTTCAGTCAATTTATTTGACGAACCTACTTGATAGTACAGTCGTTCCACAGTCCTGTTGTAAACCAGTTCAGTCAATCTATTGACGAACCTACTTGATATATATATATATATATATATATATATATATATATATATATATATATATATATATATATATATATATATATATATATATATATATATATATATATATAATTATAGTCATTTACATTATTTATCGTTTTATGTCTTTTAATTATAGTCATTTATATTATTTATCGCTTTAAGTCATTTAATTACTGCAATTTATATTATTTATATATCTTTCACACAGTAAACGGTGCAAACCTTTATTTGTGGCGATCAGATTATATATTTTTATTCTGCAACTCTTATTATTTATTCCGCATTTATCTTTAATATATATATATATATATATATATATATATATATATATATATATATATATATATATATATATATATATATATATATATATATATATATATATATATTTGTCACACAATAAACGGTGCAAACATTTATTTGTGGTGATCATATTTTATATTTTCAACACCATTCCTGTTTAGCAGTTCCTAAACCAAAGCTATTAATTATATTAGGTTTTACGACATTTTGACTCGGGCCGTCTATCGTACGACACGCATATTCCATTTGGACTAAAGTGAGTAATCTACCCCATATTTTATAATTTTCAATACTTTTGGGGTGTATCATGTGGTTCTAATATGTTCAACTTCATTTTTTTATTTTATCACAATTGAGACATTGTTGTGACATTTATACGTGAATCATTATTTGTATAATTATTGTTTGTTTACGCTACATGTACTTGTAGTGCATTACCATTTTTAGTCTAATCTCCATGACTATGCCCGTATTCTTGAGGTACGTTATGGACAATAATAGCGCTATTGGGTTGACCACCCCGCCTTGGGACGCTAAGGTGATTGATCGCACGTGGTTGAGTGTGTATGATGATTAGATGCTCCATCATATATATATATATATATATATATATATATATATATATATATATATATATATATATATATATATATATATATATATATATACATATATATATATATATATATATATATATATATATATATATATATATATATATATATATATATATACTAGCTGCGTACCCGCGCAATGCGGCGGCGGCAAATAGTTTCGTTTCGGCAATTACTTTTTAGGTTTTAGGTTGCAGATGGGAGTGAGAGTTGGCGAATATGAGAGTGATTAATTTCTTTTCAGGCGATTGATTACTTTTCCAACGATATTGATTACTCATTTTTCTAGGTTTTATCAAACAAAAATAAAAACTATACTTACTACTATAAACTATAATAAATGGATATAAAGTTTAACATTGTTATATTTTTTATCTCATGCCATGTCTTTATCATCCAACAATTTGCAAAATGAACCGATTAGTGTTTGTTAGTGCTTTATTTTTGTTGTAATATATTGTGTGCCTGTTTTATAAATATATTGGGATTGTGTATGTTATTTCTTGTAATATAACTGGTTTTTGATATAATATACTATTTGGTGTTTGTTAAGAGATGAGGTTCATTTTACCGATTAGTTTCTTTTTCATCAATTAGGTTATTTTGGAAACATGTCATTATTCCAAAAAAAAACACATGATGCAACGGTAAGTAATAAACCATTAATATATTTAATTTTAGATATTGACGAACTAAAATACAGATGTAGTTAAGTAATAAACCATTAATATATAGAATTTCAAGTAACTTAACATGCAACCTGTTAAAGATGTTGACTCAAAGTTCATTCACATAAATTACCACTATAATCAAAAGCAAACCCATTAAAATCAAACTTATTTGTTAAACAAACAATAAAGAAGATTGAATTAACATCCATTGTAGAAAAAAACTACATGTACCACCAATAGTCCAATTTCCCTAAAATCTTTACAAACTCCTATATATTCAACTAAAGGCTCTTGCATAATGTATTGGTACTTAGATTTAGGTATGCCAAATTACATACTGTGTTAACGTCCATTGGGTTGTACAAAAGATCAATTTACAGTTCCACATCTTCATATACATCCGTCTAACATTAAGCATTAGCATGTTTATTGTCAAATCTTTACTCCAAAACCTGCAAAAGATAAATATATTGAAAATAGAACGATGTGTTTGTCAATGTTCATAAGCCCTTTTGGCAAAATGAAAATAGAAGCAATTATCAAGGTCGAATCGTATAACCGATTTTCTTGTATAAAACTTGTGTTCTTGTGCCATTAAAATTTATTTATCTTGAACGTTTATGTAATAGTTCTCATATCATGTATAAATAAACTATTAATAATCCATTTAGCATTGTACAAATGATACTATCATGAAAAATCACGTCATAAATTTATAATTGTTACATAACTTGTTAAAATGTGCGACTTTTTATTTCTTCCATTGTGATCATTATTAAAGTCATATTTGTTATAAATATGATGCAAAATCAACTTAATTTATATTAAATATTTTTTAAAGTCATCTTTGTTATAAATATGATACAAAATCAACTTAGTTTATATTAAATATTTTTTTTTGAAACGTGATTGCTATTGAATAAAATAGTAATAGGATTCAAACGTTTTAATTACCCAACCAACCCCACATATGTCCTTATACACTATCAACTCAATTTAAGATAATAATAATAATAAAGAATCCAAATATTTGTATCTCACAGGAACGTGCTTACACATAGCTTTCATTTGATAGCAAATCGTTGTCCTTTTCTTTGGCAGCATTGACAGCAACACTACAAGCTCCAGCCATGCTTTTTGTCAATTTGTGTTTGACTATCGGTTTATAACCGGTAACCACATCAATTTTGACAGCCATACTTTCTTGACAGCAACAACTCACGACGGCGATAGTAAAAACCTATACGACTACATATAATCTGTAATTTTCTTGAACCTAATTAGGCATACTACAAACATGTAACACAGCAGGAAAGCATCATTCATGTAAACAATTGCATTTCACACACATAAATTCAATAATTAGCAGCATATGTTTAAGAACAAACCAATACCAATGTAAAACAATGAGAACATGTACTAAATCAAACCATTCATAAATATCTTATATCTTAACAAATCATTACATCCAAGACTTTTTAATGGTCTTAAAAAAACTCATCAGTCCCATGGTTAAACTAATACTAAACAAAAAATCCATAAGAAAATATTAACCTTAGTATGTATCTCCACAAAATACAAGAATACCGCCATTCTTCTAAGTAAACCCGAGGCCTACAGAAAGTGTCAACAGATCAATGGAAAATTGGACATCATGTTGGCATAATTGGTAGATGTTTCAAACCAGATATAGTTGAAAACTCTTAGTTAAACTCTCTCAGATAATTGGTAGATCTTTCATCTATATAGGCTTGTATAACTCAGTTAAACTCTCTATATTGCATGGAAAACCGGAAATCATGTTGGCATAATTGGTAGATCTTTCAAACCAGATTCACCTGACTGATGAACTGATCATAATCAAATTCATATGAAATAGAGCAGAACTGACTGATGAACTGATCATAATCAAATTCATATGAAATAGAGCAGAACCGACTGAAACAAATCCCCAAAAACAAAGTTAAAGGTTGAAAAGTTAGTACAACATGAGAAATTAGAAAGTCATGAAGAGCAAACTCTTCAACAACTTTTTCTTAATAGGAAAATATAAGTTCTAATTTCTAAATGGCAAACTTATGCTAAACCTTCATGCACTATCGATGTTTTCTTTTTATTCGTCAACCACTATTCCTCTATTTTCTTATTGTTCCCATAGTTTATTTTCTTTGGTTATCCTCATGAATAAATAAAAATCATATTACAGATAAAATTATGTGTAATATTAAATACAACCTTCTAATAGACTTACTCTTGCCAATGTATACCATTCGTGTTCAAGGCAGCAATGCCATCTTCACATAGAACCATCTGAAAATCAACAGCAACCATTCCATAAGATCGATTTGCTTAAGACTTTCTTCTCGTCTTTGTAACCACCCACCCCTGTAAAAAAACCCTAAAAAGGAAAAACAGATGACCAAAAAAACACAATCTGCAATTATTCCCCAAAGTTCCGCCATATGCTATTTGAACAAACGCTTAACAGAAGAAACTCAATAATCGAAAAGACAAATTCAACCTGGAAAACAATTTGATGATCCGCCGGTTTGTGTGTGTCAGTGATGGTCCGATGACCTGATGGTGGTGTTAAGTAATGCAGATGGAAAACTGCTATGAACTGTTAAAAGCTCAGATGTAGTTAAGTAATGCAGATGGAAAACTTTCAAAAAAAAATTCAAATTTTTCAAATTTTTCAAACTTTTAAGATTATTTAATTTTAAAACTTTACAAACTTTTCAAAATTTTCAAATTTTCAAATTATTCAAAATTTTCGAATTTCAAAAAATTTCAAATTTTCAAATGATTCAAATTTGCAGACTTTTCAAAGCTCAGATGTAGTTAAGTAATGCAGATGGAAAACTTTCAAAAAAAAATTCAAATTTTTCAAAATTTTCAAACTTTTAAGATTATTTAATTTTAAAACTTTACAAACTTTTCAAAATTTTCAAATTTTCAAATTATTCAAAATTTTCGAATTTCAAAAAATTTCAAATTTTCAAATGATTCAAATTTGCAGACTTTTCAAAATTTTCAAAGAATTCAAAAATTTCAAACTTTTAAAATTATTCAATTTTAAAACTTTTAAAACTTTCAAATTATTCAAATTTTCGGAATTTTCAAATTTTCAACTGATTCAAAATTTTAAGAATTTTCAAATTTACGAAAATTTCAAAATTTTAAACTTTTGAAATTGTTTAAAATTTTCAATCAAGAAATGCAACCACATATATGTCCTTTCACTCGCCTGAAGATGTGATATAACAGGCAAGTTTTAGATGTTTATGATGTAGCGTGTGATATAACAGGGAAGTTTTAGTGGTCCGGCAAATAATTTCCAATTTGTCACCTGAAACAAATCAAAACAAAATAAAAACAAGAAAAATAATAAATAAATAAATAAATATAGTTTGAAAGGATTTCAGTATTTAATCTTACAGAACTTGACCACTTTGGTATCAACTTCAGAACTCTGTCAGCATCCAACTTTAATCCTTTTTGATGATCTGAGCTTGCGTTGAGATTACTGTGATGGAGGAAATGATGAATAATTTTAAAAAAACATTTATTATTATTATTATTATTATTATTATTATTATTATTATTATTATTATTATTATTATCATTAAAATGTTAATCACATAAAAACATTACCTCAAACAGTCTAGTAGCATTGAAACAACTTCTGGTTTATGGTTGTTATGTGAGCACAACAAGTAATGCATTTGATGAGTAAATCAGATTTACTAATGCAGGCAATACCAATGATGGATCTACAAAAAAGAAAATTGATAATGATTATTTTTTATGAAGAATAATAAAATATTAGTAAGTAAAATAACTATAACAAACCGATAAGTTTTAGTAGTCTGGTTGCATCTTCAAGAATTATATTTTCTTCATCTTTGAGACAATCAAACAAATGGTTTGCTATATCCTTCCTGTCACAATTAATTATGTTTGGAAATAGAAATCATTCAAGATTAAGTAATTAAATTAACAACCAAAAAAATTGTAATAATGACATGTTGCCTACCATACTGAATTAGAAAGTGTAGCTTCTGAATCTAATGAAATGAAAAATACAACACAACATCAGAAAATGGAGATATAATCCAGTTTATGTAATCAAAAATCATAAGATACATATATAATGAAGTTTATCAGATAAAAAATACAACACAACATCAGAAATCGAGATAAAATCATATCAGGAACATTAGAACTCTAAAATCGAAACTTACCTTCCCCTTCGAAATCAGAACTCTAAAATGGAGATAAAATCATATCAAAACTCAACTTGATCCTGCAAAATTCATAAAATCAAATAAGATGGAACATTAAGTCTCTAAAATCGATAGAAAACCAAATCAAAAAATGGAAGAGTAACGAATGGTGGTGATGGCGCTAGGGTTTCTGAATCAGATGAGTCGAGTGTCGGTGACGTCTGTTGGCTGAAGAGTGGTGGTGCCTGGATCGTCATGGTGATGGCTGGAGTCGTAGTGATGGTGGGTACCGGATGCGGCTAATAGTATGGTGACAGCATAGCGGATCGGAGGAAGGCGTAGAGATGGTGGTGGCCGGATGCGGCTAATCGCATGGTGACATCATAGCGGATCAGATGGTGGCGGATTGGTGGTGCCTAGATCGACATGGTGATGGCTGGATCGGATGGTGCTTGAGGGGAGTGGTCCGAAAACAGTAATTAGGAGGAGGTTCACGATGGTCGTGGCCGTATCGGATGGTGGGAGGATAGCAAATGGCGGCTGATGTTGAGAGCATTAGGGTTTTAGGGTTTCAAGAGAGGATGGGTGTGAAAGAAAATGAGTCGGGTTTTTTTGTTTTGGGCAAGCGATAGGCACGTGTATATTTGTGTCACATGTCCGGTTTCTCCCTTACAGCTATTAGTAATGCATTACAATATTGTAACATACGTTTGATAACTTGTGTATTGTGTTTTACAAGTTGTACAGTCTTAAAAATTAAGATAATTGTGTATAAAAGGGTTGTAATTTATATATGGTTTATAGTATAGTATAGATATATATATACATATATATATATATATATATATATATATATATATATATATATATATATATATTTATATTTATATAAATATATATTGGGTGAGGACTTATTGTTGTTTTTATCATTTGTGAATCAATTTTTTATTTATAAACCGTTATCTCAATAACACTTGCTTCGCCGACTTCATAAGAAAACAAATTTCAAATTATAAAATTTTCAAACTCACAATTTTCTTTAATAAAACTACATTACTCACCAACTCTCGTAGTTGACCTGTTTTTACCCATGATGCAGATTTGAAGAATGAAGTTGATGAAAAGTAGGGTGTACCTTAGAAACCCACAAGATTATTTAAATTTGATGTAATAAATGTTGTTTGTATTTGGATTTGTATTTTTATGTTGTGGATCTTGTTTGCATACTTAGTACTTAATTGAATCTAATCATATTATAAAATAGTTGTCATGAGACTTTGAATAATGTATCACGCCTTGATCGATTCATCCAAGGATCGGGGCGTGACATACACGGCCGTGTAACTTAAGGCATGAACATTACACGCCCATGTAATGTTCCCAGGCCCTCTTTACTTCCGAAATTTGCACCTTACTTCAATTCCTTGGCTCCGGTTGACCCAGAACTTAACTAGTCTTTCCCAGTGGGTTCTTTTGACCCTATAATGTGTCAAAAACATCTATTTACTTCTATTAGGTCTTATTTGGTTTAGGACTTAATGTTTATTACTATAGATTACCACAAAGCCATAAGGAGGCTTGTATGCATTCCAGATCCTTAAAGCTGACAAATTCTTATATAATTTCCATTCCTTAACCAAATAAGTTCTTAGAGTAAATGGTCGTCCTTTAGGGAATCATTCCATCTCCAAAGTTTACTTGTTTCCTTAAGGCTTTGAAACAATGGAATCACTGGTTCCATTCATTCACTTGAAAATTCATGTATTCCCATTTTTAACACCAAAATCACAAATGACCAAAACTTAACACTTGAACGAATTTCTTACTTCCTTTACAACATATACGACTCAATAAAACACTAAAGTCATTTCTAATCCCATGAACCCAATTTCTAGGGTTCTTGAGCTCAATCTTCATTTCTTTGGATTTTACCACAATCAATGGGGAAAACTCGTTTTCTATGTTGATTTGAGCAAGATGAAATGCCTGGAATCATTGGTACACCATCATCCATAAAATCAGAATTCGGGTTTGACAATCACCCGAAAAGAACATGATGAAATAAGCTTGAATTAGTGAATTCCTTACCTTGATTGCTTGGAAATCACCACTTGAATGTTGATTCTCCAACTTCCTGATTCCAAGCTCTCGTACCTTCAAGAACTTGTACTCTCGGTTTCTCTAAAGTTTTCTCCAGAGAGTTCTTTCAACTTCTGAAGACAAGTGAGATATTTTCTCATTTATATACTTCCCAACTTTGGCTTAATGACCATTTAGTCCATTGAGTTCCATTCTTCCTGTTTTTCACACAAAAACTAGTTTAATGACATAAAAGTATGGTTTCTTAGAATTCTGCCCCATAAACATAAGTTTCTTACATAAAGGTCATTTTTATGTCAAAAGACCATATTGCCCTTTTCCACGAAAATTTCTCGACAATACATGGAAAATACTAAATCTCATACAAACTTGTATTACACATTTTATTCATAAAAAGTTGGTCGTTACATGATTTCCGAAATTGCATGTTATGAATTTTGCCTGGTTTAGGATGTTAGAACCTTATTTTCGGAAATTTTGAAGGGTTTAGGAGGTTCCTTAGGCACTTGGTAGCTAGGGTTTCCCCAACCTTGCTTGCCTTGCAAGTTTCCTAACTTGCTTAGTTTCCTTGTTTGCCTTATTGCCTAAACTGCAAACGGATTAATTTAAGTTACATTAATTTAATTATTAACAAAATGTTAATTGAATTAAAGGATAAACATCAATTTTAAATTGTTTAAAATTCATCTATATATATATATATATATATATATATATATATATATATATATATATATATATATATATATATATATATATAAAACTTAAATTAAAATAAAAATATTGGTCAAACCATGACTAGGCTCACCCACTTTTAAACGTGTGAGAGGTTTGAAGGAGGATTCTTATGAATCCAAATGAGGTCGGTTTTTAAATGACATCCATTGCCTACCACCCACACTGTCTAACACGTTTTCCTTAGTGGAATTACCAAAAGGGTTTGATCAGAAAATGTTTCAAGTTAAAAAGTATTAACTTAAAAGTATTAAAACAAAAGTCTCGTTTTAATTAAAATATAAAATGTGAATCGTATGCAACCCATGAAAAATGCACATGTTCTTTATGATCTGTTGACGGACCTGTGTGGTTAAATGGCACGTCAGTCTAGATCATAGCTGAAGGTGATGAGGCACTCGTGATTCTCAAGCGTATCTTGAGCCGGGGATCACGTGGTTTTTGCATGGTTGATCCACCATCTGATCCATGATCCACGACATCCCTGTCATGGATTGAGATGAGCATAGCCGAGATTAATATGTCATTGACACCACTCAATGAATCTCCAAGATCTAGGAATTTCATGGTGATTGAAATTAGTGAAGAGTTTCACCTACCTTAATGACCTTTATGGTGTGATTACGACATCCCTCTTCACATCATAAGTGGTAGATTTTGGATCCTAGCCTCAGTAAATTATAACTGGGTAATTATTTAAAAATATTAATTCAAACTAACTAAAACTTATTTTATAGATGTCTGCTTCAAATAAATACAAACATTCCTCCTATTCCGTTTCTTCCACAACCTAAATCAAGTCCTCCTCCTCCTCCACTGCAATCCCAATTTTATGAGGTTGATAGCTTAGCGTTTGCTGATATGTCCTCTGAATGTGAGAATTGTTTCAAGAGTGTCGAAGCACAAGCAATGCGGGAACGATTCGAGATCGTTAAAACCCTTAGGGTATATAAACTTGAAAAGGAATGTCTATGTGTATGGATGTTCAGAAGATGCAATCATACATAGGAAGAATGTATAATCTTGATGTCCATTTTCCGAAGGAGTTAGCCATTAATGTGGTGCTTAACTCGCTTCCTGGTTCGTATCATGAGTTCATTGTGAACTATGAAAAGAAACACCTGGATATGACCTTGATGGAGCTGCACAATATGCTGAAAAACTGCCGAGGCTAGTTTAAAGCTATCTCATGGCTCAAGTTCCACCGCTCCTATCTTGTCTATTTATCATGGTGATGCTAAGAAGAATAAAGTTTCTCATCCCAAAAGAAAGGGAAGGGCTATGATTGGACAGTCTAACCAAGGCTTTAAGAGAAAGTCTGATTTAGATTTTGGATCGGTAGTAGGTGCCTTGAAATTTGTGGGTTCACATTGATCCACCAAGAAGATTTCCTTTTCAAGAATGACAAATCCAAATCTGCCAAGTTCCTGAAGAGGTCTACTGGAGCGTCATACGGTTGGTGCATCATTAGGCATCTGTATAATAGTCTCAGTTCCACAATACTTGGTGGACTATCCTTCTTAACTATAGGGTGTGTCTCTCGTATTTCCTCGAGATCAATGAGCTTCCACTTTATTTATTCATAATAAAGTCATTTTCAAGAAACACGACTTTTCGAGCTATGAATACTCGATTTTCTTCTTTCTGAAATAAGTAATAGCCAATGGTTTCTTTTGGGTATTCCACAAAGATACACTTTTGATATATGGGTTCAATCTTGTTAGAAGTCTCTCTTTTAACTTAAGCTTGACAACCCCAAACCTTTAAGTAAGATGTTGTTGGAAGCTTTCCGTGACATAACTTGTATGGTGTCTTACTAACCTTTTTAGTTAGGACCATGTTTACAATACAGGCTGCGGTTTCGAGGGCATATCCCTAGAACAGATTAGGAAGGGAAGTATGACTCATCATCGATCGTACCATATCAAGTAAGGTACAATTTCTCCTTTCGGAAACACCATTATGTTGTGGTGTTCTAGGTGGAGTGAATTATGACACTATATGGCATGTTATAAACATACATATAAAATTCCCCTGCAACGACGCCAAAAACTTGGTGTGTTTAGAAGTATATATGTTTTTGATACGAAATGTACACTAGATTTAAATTTATAAAAGGAATTACTTCATCGAAATATTAACACACGCTTGGCAAGCGTACCTAATCGGAAATAATATAGTTTTGAGGTAAATCCAGGATATCGACCCAAGGGAAAATAGTATTTAAATAGAAAATTCAATTATTAATATACAATATTTTAGGATAGTAAATAATGGGGGAATTGATTATGATAATAATTATGGGATAAATAAAAAGGTTCAAGAAATAAGGTATTGAAGATAAGATAAAAATGATGCTTTCATGTAGATTTGATTTAACTAGATAGATTTGATTAACATGTTATATGGTGCAATGGATATTGATAATAATATACTGATTTCGAAAGCCTCTAGGTGCCTTGGTCCAGCTCCCTAGTTAATAGTCATAAGGATCTTCAACCCAATGATCATGACATTGATTCATACCAAACAACTATAACTTATTTCATATCTTACAAGACATATTCTATTGGTCTTTGGTCCCAATAATCATGGCAACCAAAGTACTTTGCACATAATGGCCATCAAATGCAAAGGGTGACAAATGCATAAAAGTCTAATCCTTCGTGATATAACCCTAGGACTGGGCCAGACTCTAGTCATATGGGACATCGTAGTCATAACTCGGTATGAAAACCTCATCCCATACAATTCAAATTGTACTATTAAGTCGCATTACCACTCTGTTAATTTGTCACGTAAACAGAATACGAAAAAGTTAATTAATATATTGGCTTCTTTAATTACCTATATAGTTCTCAATTATTCAGGGCATGAAAATGGTCATGACTTTAAGTCAGCCTATCTAATAGCATAAACTTAGCAATAGATCCTAAGAGACTGTTCTTTTAATATAAATGAGTTTTCAAATACGCAAGCATGATAAAATATATAATAATCAATATCCGAATATAACAATCAAATCATATTTATAAAGTGTTCATCTACATCTAAACGAAAACATAAGGAGATTACTCCATAATCAGTAACAATGCACAAACGACAATTATAAATAGAGTGCAAAACATTTTTAGTAAGCAAACCGAATAACATTCGAGTGGCGAGACTTTGTGACACCTTGATCTTAACTCTGAGCCTTCTTCCCGGCATTGAGGTTTTGTAATAGAGACTATCAGAGGTGTTATTGGTGTTAGAGGTGTTAGATGATGTGTACTAGAAATGAAAAGGGAAAGCTTTCTTTTATAGCTGAATTTATGGAGATCAGGCCCAGATCCGTATGTGGTCGGCCCGCGATCTCAATGGTAGGTGAAGCCGTCATTTGACTCAGACCCCATCAAAGTCTCCGGAGTTGGTGGAGATCTGGCCGCGATCCGTACCCTGTCGGGCCCCGATCTTGAGTTGGTGAGATTCGGTTGTTGATCAGTCACCGAGTCGTTGGTCGGTAGGTAAGGTCGTACGTAAGCGCTTATGTATTCGCTTGATCCATGATCGGGCCACGATCTCTATGTGGTCGGGCCCCGATCTCGACTAATCTTGGCATTTTCTTCCTTTGTTCCTTTAATGCCTGTTTTCGCTCCTTTTTCATCTGCAATGTCTTTTTAACCTGTGTTTAGGTATTTTAAGCAATATAAAAATATTTTGGTTATTATCATACCAAAAACACATTTTACACATTCGATATTGCCCGAAATATATGTATAATTTGGACGTTATCTGTAACACCCCAAACTTTTTCAAACCATTTATATTACATAAAAACATATTTTACAAAATATGGTTCAACAAAAACCGTTTTACTTGTTTGAATACAACAAAAAGGGGTGTTACACTACATATCAAACAACCATAAGCTTAAGGAAGACGGATTCAATCAATACCAAATATGGAAGCTGTATCCAGCTCCACTCCTTTGCACCTAGTGCTTATTTAGCAACCTCAAACTATCTCACATCTTTGTACCTGAACCTGGAATACATGGCACAAAACAAAACACGTAAGACAAATTGTCTCGTGAGTTACATGAGTTTTAGACTCAATCATAAACACTCCCTTTATAAAAACTTTAATAATTAAACATTCGCTGAAATTTCATAGTATTAATATACTATAACTCTTATCTTTTAAAATCATTTTATATATTTCAAAACTAACATAATTCATACTTTCTTGACTGGTTTTATAAACTTGCTGAATTTTTATACTTAGGGCTTTAATCACTAAGTGTGATACCCCAAGTCTCTACAGCTAGAAAGAACAGATCAATCTTCACCATAGAAGTGCTGAGGCAGCCTACTTCGCGAAGGGGTTATCCCCAGTAGACTCCTTACCTAACCCGGGTAGGTTGGAACATAGTTCCCTTACTAACGAATGCTAGCTACAATACCAGTCAATTATGAAAAATACTTTCTGAAAACTGAGATAATACTTGAACACAAAATGGCTATTTGCCAAGCTTTTGACTTTAACAAACTTTTACCACAAACTAGGCTATAACCAAGTTCATACTTCCAAAATATAGCAGTTCACTTTCAATATGAGTTAAGGAAATACCATTCTTGCAAATAAGTTTCACATATATAAGATACTATATGAAATCTGAAAACTTCTTATTTACTTGCCATGTATCCCAAAATGGGTAAAATGCTACATGTACTCACCTTATAACTCATGAAAGGTTGTCTAGACGTTCCTCGGTTCTTTACCCTTTCGGTGTCCGACTACTTGACTTGCACCTATATATATAGTATTTGATACATTAGTTACACTTTAATTGACTCTATAACATGTTAGAGTCCTTTCTAATACTTTTATTGATCATAATAAGTAGATAGCTTTAAAATGACCAACTTTAATTAAGTCGTATATTGTACGTATTGTACTACAGTACTCTCGAGGGTCGTATTTTAATTCCGCCAACTTCCCATGAAGTCTTATGCCATTTTAGACCTGTGTTTCAAGTTTGAAGTTTATCGGACAAATCTAGCTAAAATCTAAAAATCAAGTTTGGACAATTGCTTGATTTTTAGCCACTGCTTGCTACAGTGATTTTCCGCGAGGTCGGATTATTGATTTAACAATTTTCCATATGTTTTCATACCATTTTAAGGCTATGGTATGAGTTACGGGTCGATCGGACAAGTCTAACATCGAGTTCCAAACTCAAAAAATGGACAGGAGGTATTTCCAGGGGAGCACGACTCGTGCTCTTTTCCTTCTATGGGAAGCACGACTCGTGCCTTTCCTGGGCTCCTTTTCCTTGGCTGATTTTTGTGCTGCAGGTCCTTTGGTCCGAGGATTAAGTCCTTAATATGTAACTTAATCATTTTAAGGTCGCTTTTAGGCCTAAAATAACAGTTTACTTATAGTTTTAAACCATAGAATCATCAATTCCATTCCAAGGCTCAAAACATTCCCGTAATGCCCATTTTTGACCAAAAACCATTTTGTTTGATTTTTAAGTTTAGAACTGATTTCTTACATTCTTTATGACCCTTTGAACTTGCTAAATCAATGGAAATCAGTTTCAAACCCATAAACCCAATTTCTAGGGTTCTTGAGTTCAAACCCATTTCTATGGATTTTTACCAAAACTTCAATAACTCTTTAAAATTCTTGTGTATCTACTTGATACTTTGGTCTAACTTGATGGTGATGAACTCCTGGAAACATCCCATGATCTTCATCACACGAATTTCCAGATTTCATATGAAGAAGATGATGAATAGTGGAGTTCTTACCTTGATTACTAAGGAATCTTCAATTCCTTCTTCCAATTCTTGTGAAACTTCCTCTTCTTCCTCTTCTTCCCGTATCTTCCTCTTCTTCTCTCGATTTCTCTACAAACTTCTGGAGAAAGAGTGATAAATCACTCTTTTATGTTTATTTTTATTTATAAAAATTTTGCATTTTTGGTCCCTAAGCTTGCATTCTTTGGACTTTTGACACTAACACTTATTTTGACCACTTGGAACTATAACTCTTGCATTTTTAGTCCTAAATCATAAATAAAGTTTATAGTAATTTCCACATTTGGTCAAATGACCAATTTACCCTTTATGTGAAAAATGACTAAATTACCCCTTTCAACCAAAATTTCTCATATTATTACATATAAAACTTTAAAGTACACACATCTTATATTACATATTTATATAGTAAAGTTTTGGTCGTTTCAACTACCTCCCCCTAATTAGGATTCCGTCCTCGGAATCGCTTAGTAATCTGTAAAATTAGGGTATCTTCTTTTCATGCTTTCTAATGTTTCCCAAGTCAAATCTGAACCCAGTGAATGCTTCCACTTGACCAATACTAGATCAATCTCTCTGTTCCTTAGTTTCTTGGTCTTCACCTCTAATATCACCTCTGGTTCTTCAACTAGTCTGTTAGGTGTTTCCACTCTTACTTCTTCTAAAGGAATGGTTAATTCCTTCTTTCCAAAGTACTTCTTAAGATAACATACATGAAATGTATCACATATTCCCCTGAGTTCTTGTGGCAACTCCAGTTTGAATGCTTGTAAACCGATTCTTTTCAGAATTTTGAAGGGTCCAATGTATCTTGGACTCAACTTCCCTTTCTTGCCAAATCTTATCACCACCTTCCAAGGTGATACTTTTATCATCACCAAATCGCCTTCTTTTAGATCATATGGTCTTTTCTTCAAATTTGAGTAGCTTCTTTGGCGATCTTGCGCGGCTTTCATGTTGGACTGTATTACACCAATCTTTTTCATTTGTCATTCTTACAATTTCTGGTCCAGTGAGTTTTGCTTCGCCTGCTTCTAACCAACACACTGGGGTTCTACATTTTCTACCATATAAGGCTTCAAAAGGCGGCATCTTGATGCTTGAGTGGTAACTATTGTTATACGAGAATTCTACTAATGGTAGGTGCTGGTCCCAATTACCTCCAAAATCGATAGCACACGATCTCAACATATCCTCCAAGGTCTGGATAGTACGTTCGCGTTGCCCATCTGTCTGAGGGTGATAGGCTGTACTCATCTTGATTCGAGTTCCCATCTTTTCTTGTAGAGAATCCCAAAAATTAGACGTGAATCGAGGATCTCTATCTGATACTATGGACAAAGGTGCTCCATAACGTCTGATCACTTCATCGATGTATAACTGAGCTAATTCTCCAAGTGAGGCAGTTTCTTTCATCGCGACGAATAGGGCACTTTTAGTCAATCTGTCAACAATGACCCATATACTATCGTGTCCCCTTCGCGTTCTTGGTAGTCCCATGACA
The DNA here is from genome assembly GCA_023525715.1 of Cichorium intybus. NCBI lineage: Eukaryota > Viridiplantae > Streptophyta > Magnoliopsida > Asterales > Asteraceae > Cichorium > Cichorium intybus. Next base: position 110,221,283 of record CM042014.1, read on the forward strand.
AAATCCATGGTTAGTTCTTCCTATTTCCCTTCTGGTATCTGTAATGACTGCGCAGTACCATACGGCACCTGATGTTCTGCTTTTACTTGTGCACAAGTATCACAGTGGGATATGTATTTTGCTATTCTCTTCTTCATGCCTGGCCACCAATAATGCTGTTTCAAATCTTGATATGTTTTTGTACTTCCAGGATGTATAGAGTACTTGGATTTGTGAGAATCATCCAATATTATCTTTCTAGTTGCCCCATACTTAGGGACCCAAATACGTCCCTTAAAAGTACGTAACCCGTGAGTATTTACTTCAAACACCACCTTTTTCCCAAGCTTTTCTTGCTTTATGTTCTCTTCAGTTAAAGCATCATCTTGAGCTTCTTTAATCTTTTGAATTAAGGTTGAGACCACTTCGATTCGCATGGATCTTCCTTTAACAACTTTTTCACGAATCTTTCGGCTTAATGCATCGGCTACTACATTAGCTTTTCCTTCGTGATAAATTATTTCACAGTCATAATCATTCACAAGTTCAATCCACCGTGTCTGTCTTAAATTCAATTCTTTTTGAGTAAAAAGATATTGTAGACTTTTATGATCTGTATATATCTTGCATTTCGTCCCATACAGATAGTGCCTCCAAATCTTCAATGCAAAGACAATTGCAGCCAATTCCAGATCATGAGTAGTATAACGTGTCTCTGCATCTTTTAGCTGTCTAGAAGCATAGGCAATAACTTTGCCCCGTTACATAAGTACATAACCGAGACCTCTATTAGACGCATCGCTGTATACTACAAACTCTTCTGTGCCTTCGGGTAGAGATAATACTGGAGCTTCACATAACTTCTTCTTCAGTATCTCGAAGGCTTCTTGCTGTTTTTCTCCCCAGACAAACTTTACTTCTTTCCGAGTTAACTGAGTCAGTGGCACTGCTATTTTAGAAAAATCTTGGATAAACCGTCGGTAATAACCGGCTAATCCAAGGAAACTCCTAACTTCTGTAGGTGTCTTTGGTGCATCCCATTTCATTACCGCTTCTATTTTAGCTGGGTCCACTTTAATACCTTCAGCTGAAACAACATGACCCAGAAATTGGACTTCCCGCAACCAAAAGTCACACTTTGACAACTTCGCATATAACTGTTCATTCTTCAAGGTACGCAACACTTCACGTAGGTGCACTTCATGCTCCGCTTCACTTTTCGAATAGACTAGAATATCGTCAATGAAAACGATAACAAATCTGTCAAGGAAAGGTTTACAGACCCTATTCATAAGGTCCATAAATACAGCGGGGGCATTAGTGAGACCGAATGGCATCACTAAAAATTCATAGTGACCATATCGAGTTCGAAATGCCGTCTTGCATACATCTTCATCCTTTACCCGTACTTGATGATATCCGGAACGAAGATCAATTTTAGAGAAATAACTGGCTCCCTGTAATTGATCGAATAAATCATCAATTCGTGGCAAAGGATATCGATTCTTAATTGTCACCTTATTAAGCTCGCGATAATCTATACACATACGCATAGTACCATCTTTCTTCTTGACAAATAACACTGGAGCTCCCCAAGGAGAAGAGCTGGGACGAATAAACCCCTTGTCAATAAGTTCTTGCAACTGAGACATAAGTTCTCTCATCTCTGTAGGAGCGAGACGGTACGGCGCACGGGCAATAGGACTTGCTCCAGGGACAAGATCAATACGAAATTCGACTTGCCTAACGGGTGGTAACCCAGGTAAGTCATCAGGAAAAACTTCAGGGAATTCATTGACCACCTTTATATCTTCCATTTTCTGCTTCTCTTTCTTCCCATTCATTACATAAGCAATGAATGATTCACACCCTTTTTGGATGCATTTACGGGCCTTAATAGCAGTGATGAGACTCTGCATATTCCTCCGTCGTTCCCCATATATATAAACTTTGCTACTATCAGGAAATTTAATCGACACCATTCGCTTTCCGCATAGGATTTTAGCATTATGAGTTCCGAGCCAATCCATCCCAATAAAAATATCAAATCCTTTAATCCCGATAGGTAACAAGTCAGCCTTTAAGATTCGCCCATTAATCTCCACCGGACATTTCTCGTACACATGATGTACCGTAACTAGCTCTCCGTTCGCGACTTCTATTACACAAGTTTCATTTAATGGTTTCATCGGTATGTTTAGACGCTTACTAAAATCATGGGACACAAAAAAGAAATGTGCTCCAGAATCAAAAAGAACATAAGCAGGTTGCGAGTTTACGATAAGTGTACCTGCCACCACATCCTGATCTTCTTTAGCCTCTTCAAGAGTCATCTGAAACGCTCTCCCTTTCGTCTTTGCCGGCTCCGTCTTCTTATTACTCGCAGTGGAAATTAATGTTTCATTCTTCTTCTTGGGACAATTGGTGCTGTAATGCCCCTTTTCATGGCAATTGTAACATTCCACTTCACTAATATCTTTCACCTTACAATCTTTGGCTAGGTGGCCCGGTAGACCACATTTATAGCAACCGCTGGTACCCTTCTTGCATTCACCACTATGCCTCTTACCACACTTCTTACACTCCTTGACTTCACTTTGTTTAGAAAACCCCGATGAAAAACGGCTCTTCTTGCTTGCTCCAGAGATTCCTGAAGACTTTCGTTTCTCCCTAAAAGCTTGCCTTTCTTTGGCCTTTTTCTCCAACATACTCTCAACTCTAGCCGCAGATTCAATGGCTTCATCAAGAGTAGTGGCTTTGCTAACTTCCAATGAGTAGTCCCCCGGCAACCCATTAACATAACGGTTTATCCTTCCAGCCTCAGTCGGTAACGTGTCTTCCAAGAATGGCAACATTTCGCAAAACTTCTTGGTATACTCATCAACTGTCTGTTTATCCTTTGCAAGAGCAAAGAATTCGTTAACCAAATTCTCCCGATGCCGAGCTGAACAGAACTTGCCCTTTAACCGCTGAACAAACTCCTTCCAAGATAAAGCATCAACAAACTCGCTTCCCTTGGTTCGTCGGAGAGTATTCCACCAGTCAAGAGCTCCAGCCTTTAGCATTTGAGAATCAAATCCAACCTTCAAATCCTCTTCACAATGACATATGTGAAGAACTTGTTCCATTTCGGTCACCCACCGAATAGTTATCCGCGGGTCCATCTCTCCATTGAACTCCTTAGGCCGACAGGACATAAAGTCCTTGAAAGTACACGCCCCTTTAGTCTTGAACTGTGGCTGCGATTTAGAAGAAGAGTCTCCCTGAGAAGTATTCTGTGCTGGATTAGTACCCTCAGGAGCCACACTCTTCTCACTATCTTCATTTTGTGATTTGGATCTTTCGCCTAATCGTTCATCCAGAAGATGAGTCATTTCTTGTCTGTTTTGTACATGAGAGTCATGTAACAACTTCTGAATCGCCTCCAAAGTCAATGGAGGTGGGTTAGCCTCACCCCTAGAATTGCCATCGTCAACGGCTTGAGGCGGTCGGGGTGGCATAAGAGGCCTTGCGTTAGGATCCGGATTTTCCGCATACGATCCTTGTCCGCTTCTAGTTCGCATTTTGCTATAAAATTTCAAGTACTTTAGTATTTCATAATATATCATAATAATAGTTTACTACTTTTCTACCAGTTTCCCAATATTCCCTTGCAGATACACTAGGCTCAATTCGCGTCCTGTGATCATGATAATACGGGCCCATATTATCATAATCACCTACACATATTGTTTCCAATGTTTCCACTCGGTTCTACTGTTCACTGGTGTCCATTTGCTACTTTTAACTTATGAATATGCTCATATAACTCCATTAACAATATAATGTCTTAATTCATTAAGACATGACAAATTATGTAACTAACTTTAACTGACTACTTTACTAGTCTAAGCCTAGGAGTGGAATGATCCAATCCTAATTCGCTTAAACTATGGCTCTGATACCAACTTGTAACACCCCAAACTTTTTCAAACCATTTATATTACATAAAAACATATTTTACAAAATATGGTTCAACAAAAACCGTTTTACTTGTTTGAATACAACAAAAAAGGGTGTTACACTACATATCAAACAACCATAAGCTTAAGGAAGACGGATTCAATCAATACCAAATATGGAAGCTGTATCCAGCTCCACTCCTTTGCACCTAGTGCTTATTTAGCAACCTCAAACTATCTCACATCTTTGTACCTGAACCTGGAATACATGGCACAAAACAAAATACGTAAGACAAATTGTCTCGTGAGTTACATGAGTTTTAGACTCAATCATAAACACTCCCTTTATAAAAACTTTAATAATTAAACATTCGCTGAAATTTCATAGTATTAATATACTATAACTCTTATCTTTTAAAATCATTTTATATATTTCAAAACTAACATAATTCATACTTTCTTGACTGGTTTTATAAACTTGCTGAATTTTTATACTTAGGGCTTTAATCACTAAGTGTGATACCCCAAGTCTCTACAGCTAGAAAGAACAGATCAATCTTCACCATAGAAGTGCTGAGGCAGCCTACTTCGCGAAGGGGTTATCCCCAGTAGACTCCTTACCTAACCCGGGTAGGTTGGAACATAGTTCCCTTACTAACGAATGCTAGCTACAATACCAGTCAATTATGAAAAATACTTTCTGAAAACTGAGATAATACTTGAACACAAAATGGCTATTTGCCAAGCTTTTGACTTTAACAAACTTTTACCACAAACTAGGCTATAACCAAGTTCATACTTCCAAAATATAGCAGTTCACTTTCAATATGAGTTAAGGAAATACCATTCTTGCAAATAAGTTTCACATATATAAGATACTATATGAAATCTGAAAACTTCTTATTTACTTGCCATGTATCCCAAAATGGGTAAAATGCTACATGTACTCACCTTATAACTCATGAAAGGTTGTCTAGACGTTCCTCGGTTCTTTACCCTTTCGGTGTCCGACTACTTGACTTGCACCTATATATATAGTATTTGATACATTAATTACACTTTAATTGACTCTATAACATGTTAGAGTCCTTTCTAATACTTTTATTGATCATAATAAGTAGATAGCTTTAAAATGACCAACTTTAATTAAGTCGTATATTGTACGTATTGTACTACAGTACTCTCGAGGGTCGTATTTTAATTCCGCCAACTTCCCATGAAGTCTTATGCCATTTTAGACCTGTGTTTCAAGTTTGAAGTTTATCGGACAAAGCTAGCTAAAATCTAAAAATCAAGTTTGGACAATTGCTTGATTTTTAGCCACTGCTTGCTACAGTGATTTTCCGCGAGGTCGGATTATTGATTTAACAATTTTCCATATGTTTTCATACCATTTTAAGGCTATGGTATGAGTTACGGGTCGATCGGACAAGTCTAACATCGAGTTCCAAACTCAAAAAATGGACAGGAGGTATTTCCAGGGGAGCACGACTCGTGCTCTTTTCCTTCTATGGGAAGCACGACTCGTGCCTTTCCTGGGCTCCTTTTCCTTGGCTGATTTTTGTGCTGCAGGTCCTTTGGTCCGAGGATTAAGTCCTTAATATGTAACTTAATCATTTTAAGGTCGTTTTTAGGCCTAAAATAACAGTTTACTTATAGTTTTAAACCATAGAATCATCAATTCCATTCCAAGGCTCAAAACATTCCCGTAATGCCCATTTTTGACCAAAAACCATTTTGTTTGATTTTTAAGTTTAGAACTGATTTCTTACATTCTTTATGACCCTTTGAACTTGCTAAATCAATGGAAATCAGTTTCAAACCCATAAACCCAATTTCTAGGGTTCTTGAGTTCAAACCCATTTCTATGGATTTTTACCAAAACTTCAATAACTCTTTAAAATTCTTGTGTATCTACTTGATACTTTGGTCTAACTTGATGGTGATGAACTCCTGGAAACATCCCATGATCTTCATCACACGAATTTCCAGATTTCATATGAAGAAGATGATGAATAGTGGAGTTCTTACCTTGATTACTAAGGAATCTTCAATTCCTTCTTCCAATTCTTGTGAAACTTCCTCTTCTTCCTCTTCTTCCCGTATCTTTCTCTTCTTCTCTCGATTTCTCTACAAACTTCTGGAGAAAGAGTGATAAATCACTCTTTTATGTTTATTTTTATTTATAAAAATTTTGCATTTTTGGTCCCTAAGCTTGCATTCTTTGGACTTTTGACACTAAGACTTATTTTGACCACTTGGAACTATAACTCTTGCATTTTTAGTCCTAAATCATAAATAAAGTTTATAGTAATTTCCACATTTGGTCAAATGACCAATTTACCCTTTATGTGAAAAATGACTAAATTACCCTTTTCAACCAAAATTTCTCATATTATTACATATAAAACTTTAAAGTACACACATCTTATATTACATATTTATATAGTAAAGTTTTGGTCGTTTCATTATCACTATGCCAAAATGTTGGATTAGGTGTCTAAGCCATGACTAAAAATTAGTATTTATCTAATTAATAGTAGCATAGTCCATTTGGGTTGCCCTCATAGTTGGAGGATTGGCAGAAAGTCCGGTAGAGAGAAAGATTGATTTATTATGTGATTAATAAATCAATAGAAATTAAATAAATAGTTTATTAATATATTTAAGTGATAATATATTAATTAGAAACTATAATAATTAATTAGAAATTTTTCTGGAATTAATTGGAATTAATTTGGCAGTTAAATTGATTAATTAAGGTGCAAGGACTAAAACTGTAATTATTCAATAGTTGAGTAAGTGACAGTTGAGTGAGTGAGAGTGGTGAACGAAATTATATATGGAAACATATATATTTTCGATTTTGATAATGAGGATAAAAGGGTTTGAATTATTAAGATAAAGGCTTATCTTAATTTGAATTCAAAAAGGTTTATCTTTAAGGTTTATCTGATCACCATTTGGAGCCTATAAATAGGGAGGCTCACCCTAACCCTAAGGCCACGATTTTGAAGCTCTCTCTAAAGGTATTTTCGGCCAACAACTCCAAGCTAGGGTGTGATCTCATTTGAGGCAGGACACTTGTGCTGCTTAGCTTGCAAGAAACAACTAAAGGTTAGTTTTTCCTATTTTATTCGTTTAGTTAATAATTGTTTGGCCTTTAGGAATTAGTTACATGTTCAAAGTAAGAAAACATAGATCCAATCTAGGTTGCATGTTAACTTAGGGTTTTAGTTCATAGATTTGCAGAAAACCTTTCAGTGGTATCAGAGCATTTGGTTGTTTTCTTGTTGAATTGCTGTAATAGTTTTCCTAAAATTAGGGTTTAAAGCTTATAAACCCTAATTATTGATTGGATCGATTTCTAGGATTAAGGTTTTGGAAACCCTAATCCCCCCCTTTGCTATTTTCGATTTCTGGCTTTAGGGTTTTAGGAGGTTTTCTATTTTTGGTAACTTTATTTGTTAATTAAATGAATAACCTTAAACCTTTTTTCCTTGAAATCGAAAATTAAGGGTTTGTGGATAGGTTTTAATTAATTTGATTAATTTGGATAAACCTATCTTCATTTGAATTAATTTAATTAACTGTTAATTAAAGGATAATTCAAAAGGGATTTAATTAATTTTAAATTGTCGAAAATTAATAGAAAAATCCAGAAAAATATTTTAAAATGTTTAAAATATTTAGATTTAATTAATTTAATTAATTGGTAATTAAAATTGGTTAAATCGACTTTAAGGTTTAATTTAATTTAAAATTTAATTGTTAAATTTGGTAAAATTAAAAGATAAACCTTGAATATTTTAAAGGGTTTTAAAATACATCTTATATATGTTATTAAAAGTTAATACTATATATATGAGATAATTTTGGTTAGTCAAATCAATAGTAGGCCTCATTCACGAAGATGGTCTATAAAGTGGGTATAAGGAGACTGCCTATAAAATGGTAGTCTAATGGGTGAACACTCTCACCCACCGCTCGCCTGACCAGTGGAGGGTCGTTAGCCGAACGGGTTTGACAGAACCACCTAATCATTAAAAGTATAATGATCAAAGTACTAGAACCATTTACAAAATCCCAATCTAGTTACTTTAAGAAAAATGTGAATTTGATGCTAACCCATGAAATTGCACATTGCACTTTATGAAACGTTGGTGGAGCATGTGTGGTTTACCGGCACACCAATGGGGGTTCATAAAGAGTGGCAATGGGTGTCTCGGGTGTTATCATTATTGATGGAGCGTGTGTGGTTAACCGGCACATCAATTTGAGATGATAATGGAACCCGAGAGTACCAAGCTAATTTGCATGGTTATTCACACCCGGTTTGTGATCCTCGGCATCCCAGTCACAAACGGTGGGGCATATCCGAGATTAAACATGCCATTGAATAGTTCAATGAGTCTCACAAATCTAGGAATTTCATAAGACTGAAATTGATAAATGTTATCTACCTTAATGACCACTGTGTTGTGATTACGGCATCCCTCTTCACAGTATAGTTGGGGTATTTTGGGTCCTAGCCTTGTTAAATAATAAATTGGGTAATTATTTAAAAAGGATTAATTAAACTAATAAATTCAAATTTTATATATGTCTGAAGAAAGTGTCATTCTCCTCTTTCCCTTCCTTCACCCATTTCTGAGAACTTCAGAAAGCACCTGTTAAATATGGTAAGGCTGACTGGCCTTGACTGTGTGATATGGTTTTGCAATTAGAGAATAGTTCTTAGTCTTGCTGGCAAACCATATCTGACTGAGTGTCCGCTCCCAAACATGGCATCACACAGCAGCTTGTGATGAGCATGACTCCTTGACTATTGAGTCCAAGGAAGTTTGTAGCCTTATGCTATTGATCATTGACCCCGAGTTCCGCAGGGATTTAGAATTCCTGGGGTCAGATAAGTTGGCACAGCTAGTTGAGGAAAGGTTCCGAGAACTGGTTGAAAAAGGGAACAAACTAGGATCTTCAAAGAGCTTGAAGTTGCAAGCATGAAGGAAGTAGCACTAGTTTGCATGCTCCCAAGTTTGAGGGATACATAGGCGAACAGAATAAAACTGGTTTCCCTTTGTAATCGGGAGTTAAGCATTAGCTCGACTCGCTGATCTGTTCATCCAGGTGAACAAGAAGGGTAACCGGATAAGACAATCGTGGAAATGCATTCAATGTCGACTCCGTATGAGTCGTTCATGGAGAAGCATAGTTCCATTGATTCAGCTGCTTCAGGATTGAGTCCAGTATTAAGGTGCATCAAGAAATGATCCAGATCGTCTGGACCGATTGTTCGATGTTTCAAACTGGGAATCCATAAGGTGGGACACAGTCACAGAAAGATTGGAAAAATGCTCCAAAGCCAAACCGGTTGGCAAACTCAGTAATATCTTAAAACTCATAATACCTTATCCACATTTCCTTGATACAGGATGTGTTTCACACATTTGCTCTGTATGCACAGACTCTGGAGGATGCGAGATGGTGTCGCACAGGAGTTGATTCGGATTGGATCTGGAGCTCGTGCGGGTTTGAGTTAGGCTAGATATTTGTTCTTGTTATTAGTTTATAGACACATATGACATGGATTCGCATAGTACATTGTTCTGAGGATAATTCTGGTTTAATAAAATATTTTTTTTAAACATGATTGTTTTAATTATCCTCGAAATGTTGTGTGAATGTGTTAATGGCATAAATGGTAATAACTTGAATGTTGATAAATCCAATGGGATTGGATTTATAAATTGTGTTCTTTATGATTGTTAAAGTGAATTTTATGAGAATCACTTCAACCAAAGGTCCAGTTGGACAGGACTTTGGAATCATTTGACTTAGAGTCACATGATGAATTAAGTTCTTAATAAAATTAATTGTAGCAAGAAAGGAATCACCCAAAGATCCAATGGATAGGATTTTGGAATCAGTTGACTTGGAGTCAGGTGATGATTGCATGAACAATATTGACAAAGTCATAAAATTTACATAAGATGTAAAAGACCTTAAGATTTTGAGCAACAGACACATAAGTTGCTGTGTATTGCTCGAATCTTCAAACAGAACACGATTAATTATACTTCCTGATATTTGTCAAGTTTGACAAATATGGCGTCGCTTGTCGGAATAAGCGATTGATTGGAACCTTGAGGTGTTCAAGGATTCAAAAGGAAGTATAATATCAACAGAACCTGAGTGACAACATACTGAGAAAATGTTTCACAGTTTATCATCTTCCAAGAACATTAATGGTTATAATGTGTCTTAGGGAAGATGATGGAGCATTGATCGAAATAGTTTTTGATCATCAATGTATAAGATACATTTCCGATTTGTATTTTTAATGAATTGAATATTCAACCAGTCAGACCGTAGAAACCATATTCCGACCATTTCTTAGACTAAGTAGGTTATGTCGACACTATCTGAAATGTAAAGCTGGGATCGTCCCACTAGTACATTGAAAGTCCAGGGCCATGTAGCATTCGTCTAAATCTCATGGCAAGCCTGAAACTAATCAGCGATGTCGTTTCATTGGCCATTCCGGTTATCCTTTGAAAGAAGAGTCCTTTTGGAAAGAACTCAAGTTCTAAGGAAACAGTGGGAGTAAGAATAATCCTGAATTAGTTTAAGGATTAGCCAAGTGAAAGAACCTTTAGTCACCACTGGGCCTTGACCAGGAATTAGATTCCTGTTAAACCTGACATACCCTCTCTTCGCTTGACCAGTAGTTATTGTCACCGTCATAAGGAGTTATGATCTGGGTGATATACCGAGTAGTGGTAAAACACTAAAGATGGTACGAATAAGTAATCCGACTGCTGGAAGCATTGGTGAGCCCAGTTGCTGCCAAATAAGAGAACCTTACCGCAAGGCACAGTCTATGTGACAGGTTGATTGATCTTTACACCTTGTCTAGGAACCAGTGGGAGTAATTGAATCATCAATGAAAGGAACATAGAAATGTACTTACAAAACATCTGGTTAAATGAGTCATCACTTGGAGTCAAGCAATTGATTCCGAGAGAAGCAGTCTCAATAGAAGATGAAATCCGAGAGGATTATGCATGGCATAGTGTGAGTCGTTAGTGGAGCGTGTGTGGTTTACCGGCACACTAATAGGGACTCACATAGAGCATGCCATTGCAAAAGGTACAAGGCCCCGGGATTCGTCCCATGGGCATCTCGCAAGAAAGGATATTCGTATTCTCAAAATAGGCCAAAAGGTTTGGATTTTGTGAAAACCTGAAAGATTTCTTTTAATATGTCGGAAAGGTTTGGATTTCGGTTTCGCAAAATGTGCCATAAGTTCTGGATTTTGTGAATAGTCCGAAAGAGTCATATAACGTGTCAAAGCCAGTGGGAGTATCGTTGTTATCTGATATCATTGTATGTGGGTTACATACTAGTTCTAGGAAACGTCTCTTATCATTACAAAGTTTAATGACTTGGTGTTAAGAAACGGTTCGCTATGAAAGACCTTAAGAGATACAACATACTCAGGTGGTTATGAACATCTATTAGATAGATCAGAATCCTGCCAATATGATCTTGATGAGATTCAAGATGCATAACCCCAGGAATGGAGTTTCCTGTTATTACAAAGTGTAATGAATTGGCATGAAAGAAACAAAGAAGGTGCGACTTACTCACGTAGTTCACAGACATCTATCGGATAGATGAGACTGACAGTATAGACTTAGCCGTTGAGAATATGATCTTGATTGTATTCAAGATGCATAAGAAAGAGTCTCCGAAAGAAAATGTTTCCGGAAATCATGACACAAGGATTATTGGTAATCTTAGGATTCTGAAAGGGTTTGGAATGAGAATACATCAGGTTCCACAAGCCTATTGGACCAATCAGAAGTGTTATGAACATATCCTGATGACTTGATGCTTAGAGCATGGTAAGTTAGTTTCAGGATATGACCTGGCTGAGAGTACAAATTGGATTTTGAACACACGTGAGAAATCATTGGGAAATGATTAGGGTGAACGATTTGAAAGGAGTTTCAAATCAGTAATTGTTTACACCAGAACGTGGTGTTGTGGGACTTCATGGTTAAAGAATTTCGTTGGTTTCTGATGGAGCGCGTGTGGTTTACCGGCACATCATGATGCCTCGAAATGGTCTTAGGGTGTAGTCATGTAGACTAAAGACCCCGAGAACCATGGGCAGTCACGGTACAGATCACCAGAATGGAGTTGTGAGAGAGAAAGACAGAATGACAAATTGAGATATCATCGGAAGAGTATCCGATTGGATTATCTGCAATTAAAGTGTATAAGTGTTGGACACTTGGATACATAGAAAGAGTGAAAAGGTCATAATAGACATGATATAAAAGGTTTGAACTGAAAGTTTAAAAAGGAATAAGAAACCGATAATAGTTATGATAAATCCGACTTGGTGATTACCTCGTGGAGACTTGGTAATAAGCAGGAGTAGCTGCCAGTCAGATTTTATGTTTCGCTTTTCGCATGTTTACTTCCTGAGTAATTGGATTACTCAAATATCCACAGTCGCTCATACTTTTAGGGAGTAAGTATGAAGGAAGACTGTCATGAATTGGTTTGTAGATTGTCTAAGGAGTTAGACATTGCAATAAGATTGCTGCAACGTTCATGAGTACTTGGAAATAGAGATTTGAGTATTGGATAAACTCGCGCTCAATGGATTGCTTCATGGATTACATCACGAGCAATGTTGAGACGATAATATCTTATGATCTTGAAGTGGAGAGATATGAGTTATAATTTATGAGGCGGTTGTTCATTGATAGTACGAAAACGCATCGGTAACTCGGTGTTATAAAATGTGCTGTTGTGAGTGATTTGTTGGGTAAAAGATATAACATATGAGTCGAAGCTTATTCGTCCCATGACCCTGACGGGAAACAGATATCTGTTGGCCACTCGATGATTTTGAAGTTGACTGAAGTGCTGGCCAGCCAGGACTAAATTGATTCTTCCAATTAGAAGTCTAAAAGTCATAAGCAAAATCGGAAATCGAGAAACAGAGTATCAGACAGAGATTGATCTCAATCCATGTCTCATGTCTGAAAATATATTGTTGGACGAAGGATCATATGATCACTTATCATTGGACAGAACTGACTAGGTCAGAGTTCAGCAGCGGTTTCTAGGAAGCTACAGTTGCTAAATTAATTAGAGGGTAAATTGGTAATTTTAGTCATAGACTTATCCAAGTGGGAGACTGTTGGATTATGTGTCTAAGCCATGACTAAAAATTAGTATCTATCTAATTAATAGTAGCATAGTCCATTTGGGTTGCCCTCATAGTTGGAGGATTGGCAGAAAGTCCGGTAGAGAGAAAGATTGATTTATTATGTGATTAATAAATCAATAGAAATTAAATAAATAGTTTATTAATATATTTAAGTGATAATATATTAATTAGAAACTATAATAATTAATTAGAAATTTTTCTGGAATTAATTGGAATTAATTTGGCAGTTAAATTGATTAATTAAGGTGCAGGGACTAAAACTGTAATTATTCAATAGTTGAGTAAGTAACAGTTGAGTGAGTGAGAGTGGTGAAAAAAATTATATATGGAAACATATATATTTTTGATTTTGATAATGAGGATAAAAGGGTTTGAATTATTAAGATAAATGCTTATCTTAATTTGAATTCAAAAAGGTTTATCTTTAAGGTTTATCTGATCACCATTTGGAGCCTATAAATAGGGAGGCTCACCCTAACCCTAAGGCCACGATTTTGAAGCTCTCTCTAAAGGTATTTTCGGCCAACAACTCCAAGCTAGGGTGTGATCTCATTTGAGGCAGGACACTTGTGCTGCTTAGCTTGCAAGAAACAACTAAAGGTTAGTTTTTCCTATTTTATTCTTTTAGATAATTTTTGTTTGGCCTTTAGGAATTAGTTACTTGTTCAAGGTAAGAAAACATAGATCCAATCTAGGTTGCATGTGAACTTAGGGTTTTAGTTCATAGATTTGCAGAAAACCTTTCACAAAATTCTTAAGATATTCATCAAAGTCATAGCTTAGATATTAGTCACCACAATCTGATCGTATGGCTTTAATTGTTTTTCTTAGCTGATTATGTACTTCATTTTGGAATACCTTGAATATTTCAAAAGCCCCATGTTTGTGGTTCTTGAGATACACATATCCAATTCTACTGAAGTTTTCAATAAATGTAATGAAGTAGCTTTCACTGCTTTTGGTCATTGTCCTAAAAGGTCCACATACATCAGTATGTATGGGTCCTAATAGATTAGAAGCCATTTCACTAATACATGTAAACGGAGCTTTGGTCATCTTGCCATGCAGACAATATTCGCAAACATCATAAGACTCCGAGTATTTTGATTCTAGGATTCCGTTCTTTTGAAGCTTAACGATGTGAGTCTTGTTTATGTGACCAAGTTGACAATACCATAAATAAGTTTTATTAAAGTCCGACTTTGTTTTCTTATTTTTCACGTTGTAAATTGAATTGTCCTTATTGTAGGAGATGATATTGGACTATGGCCTTGACAGCTACCCGAGTTCCATTTCCTACATGCACTTCCAAATCGCCATCTAGGAGTTCTTTAACATTCCTTAGTCCTTTCAAATCATTGTATATGTTAGTACTGCTTCCAGTATCGAATACCCAAGAAGTACTACATAATGCATATAATTCAATTACATATATACCTGAGGTGCCATCTGATTGGCCCTGTTCTTCTCAACTTCCTCCAGATATTTGGGACAATTGCATTTCCAGTGTTCCTTCTCATTGCAGTGAAGTCAATCAAAGTTAGCTGCATGTTTAGGCTTTGTAGAAGGGTTGGCAGCATGAGGCTTCCCTTGACACTTTACTTTTCCTTTGTCTTTCTTAAAGGCTTTGCCTTTCCCCTTCTCGGTAACATTACTAATTTTCTTCTTGGAGATTTGACCCTCGCGGATCATCAACACTTGATTCCCATATTTCTTGATGTTGCCTTCGACATTTTTAAGCATTGAATGTAGCTCATTAATGCTTCTATCCTAGTCATTCATGGTGAAGTTCAACACGAATTGGTTGAATGACTTTGGCAACGAGGCAAGGATCACATTAGTTGCTAGCTTTCACAGAAGAACCCTTAGCCATTTTGCAGCCGATGAATTGGTTGCTAGCTTTCACACGAATTGGTTGAATGACTTTGGCAACGAGGCAAGGATCATCTGCTCAGTGTAAGCTTTCATTTTGAGCACATTTGCACTCACAGAAGAACCCTTAGCCATTTTGCAGCCGATGAAAGCATTGAAGGTCTTAAACCTTTTTTGTATAGCCTGAAACTGAAACATGATTTTTAGTTGCTAGATCATATCAAGCGCTTCATGGAACTCAAAAGTTTTCTTAAGCTCAGGAGACATAGTGGCAAGCATGATGCATGCCACCTTAAGCGAATCATTCACATGTTTTGTTCGAGCGTCTTTCAATGTCTTAGAGGCATTAGCTGGGAGTTCATCCAGAATAGGTTCATCAATGACATAGTCATTTTTCTCAAGTTTGAGGACAATCCTCAGTTGTCTAAACCAATCAAGAAAGTTGGGTTCGATTAGTTTTTATTTTTCGAGGATGGAGTGGATGGTAAGAGAGGAGGTGGTTACAGTTGGGGTTGTAATATACAAAATAATAAGATTCATTTTAATATCTTTGATATAAATCCTTTTAATATTAATTACCCTTTAAATTAGGATTGAAAAGCTAAGATCCATATCACACACAATTGCTTGAGGTGGTGACCCACAACACAAGTGATCATGTTGATTGGTAGGTTACGATAACCACTTACAACTCTTATGTAATTGTTAGAATTTTATGGGATCCAAAATCATCTTATGTTTAATGGCATGTTAATCCCATCTATGCTTCAAGTCTCTCATACTTAGGTGACCTTTATCACATAAGATTCTTGATCAAATCATCCAATTCAAATATCTTGTGAATTATAATTTACCAACGGTTATGTGACCTTTATCTCATTAGTAAATATAAAACACCCAGGTCATCATAGGACAATCCAAATAGATTAGGTGACCCAAAATCTACAAGTATTGCACAAATGATGCATGAGTGATATTTAAGTGGATGACATATATTTGAAGTTTCAGAATAAAGGCTTCATAAACGTTGTATTATTCTAGCATTTTAAAACATTTTGTATCATGGATATTTCATGCATAAAATATTCCATGGTACATATTTTATGGTTCCAAATGTATAAAATTAAATCAATATCTTATATTCGATTTTTGTTTTTTTAAATTAATATCCAATATTAAGTTTGTCGTTATAACGATAGGAACTGGTTTTTGACTTTTTATTAAAACTTCATTTTATTATAAAATTATGGAGTTTAGATTTAGTTTTAAAATAATTTTAAATATTTAAAAGTTTGGCTATTTGAAGAGTTTCAAAAATTAAAACTCCTTTTAATAAAAAAAACTCAAGTTTTATACATCTTATGTTGAAACTTTATTATTAAATATTCCAAACTCCAACTTGATGTTATTTTTGTTAAAATGTATTTTTGCACGGAATACATATTTTCATACATAAAATATTAAATAACAACAAGATAAACATCACAATAATGGATCACCAAATGTTAACAAAGCGAGTTCTAGTAATAATTATTGTGAGTCATCACAACAATTATTAAGTCATTTCCTAAAGGACTTAATAGAACACTTCAAGGGTCTTCAAAACACCACGTATTGAACGGATGTTCATAAGATCTATCTTGTTACATTTTGTAAACATAAACAAACTAGTCTAAACTAATCTATTACATACAAAATGAATAAAATGAAATATGACCTATTTATATATTACATCATATATGAATAAATAAATAACAACCACAAGAGTCCTAATGCCTTGTTTATACACAACATCATCATATTAAATAAACAACACTTTGTTTTTCTAATGTAACTTCTATATAACCAAAATGAATGAAAAATAGTTATATAAAAATAAACAATTTTAAAACTACTAGTTGCCAAGGAAAACAAATATGAATATTTCTTAGCCAAAACAAAATCCATGCTTGTTTTCCAAAAACCAAATATTATCAAACATAATAAATCATTATAACATGTAAAAGATGGCTATGATACCATTGATAGGGTTGCGGCATAAAATAGAGCATTTTTCAAAAAAAAAAAAAAAAAACGTCAACAGAAGCATTTTAAAAATAACTAGTTAATTTTTCACCATTTTAAAACAAAACCATCAAGGATCCATTTACATAGGTTAGAATGATATAAAATACAACCATAGGATGTTTTAGAATGACAATCTTTGGAGCCTTTGATCCTACTCAGAATTGGGGTGTTGAAGAAGATGGCAAAGACAAGAAGCTTGATATTCTCTACAAGTATCTACCACCAAGAGTAAGGCACTTGGAATGCTAGTTCCCTTATTGTATTATAAAATTCTTAAGCCTTTAAGTACTTAACACAATTAAGTACTAAAGGAGAAGCACTTGTAGCAACTAATACCCTTAACTAGTTTTCACAAAGAAATAGTAGAGAGGGAGAGAGGAAACCACGACTTTCATGAGGGAGGGAGGAAAAAAAATAACTCAAAATTTAGTATTACACTATCTTATATACTTACACATGAGATCCAAGACCCAAGACTTCATTAAATGCAGAGATGTGACTTGTAAGAGGGAGGTTGACAAGCAACTTCCATTCCCTCATGAACAAATTCAGCCAACCCATAAGAAAAAAACAAGGTGATGTGTCTCACACACTACGTTAATAAACTAATATGTCTAGTAAAAGTTTTCTAAAGTGTCCAAAACGTGTATACCACTTAATATATCATACCATATGATATAATAAATAGTTTGTTACCTTTTAATTTTTATTTTCATAAAACAATAATTATTCTCTAATTAAATACAAGAGTTGAATTTATTTATTAATTATCAAATACTTAATAAATATTCAATAAGTACCAACTTGATAAACGTGTGACCCTATAGGATCATATGTTATTAGCAATATCATTCTATAATGATCTTCAACATATAGATCCAACACAACTATCTTTCATCAAGGTGATTCTCTATCTCTTGTATCTAATTTAATTTATCTAGACTATATTTGTTATACTTGAGACTGATCTGGATTGAACTGTATAAGATAGACTAGTTTTATTGGAGTATTTTCTATGTAGAGGATGATGAGGGAATTGGCGTCTTCCACATATAAAAGAGATAAGAATGAGTCTCGATTCCACCTTGTTTTATGTATTTTTCCTAGGACAAATAATCGTACTTTTTGTCTCATTCGCATCAGTTGTATAGAACTGAATGCATGCCATACATGTTCTATCTTGTTATGACTTTTCTATATTGACATATACTATCCTGCATCATTATAGGATACCGTTGTACATCATTATATAATCATGCCCGACATATCATGGAAGCAACTTTTGCATTGTTTAAGAAAGAAACAATGTAAGCATGATGTTTTTCATTTATTACATAAACATGCTAGTGTGAATCATCATTTAAGTATAATTTTTCCTAGAAGAATGATTCAAAGATGGATCAAACAAAAACAAGGCCGGGTGTAAAAAAGCTTTGCAGTTACGTCATAAATGGCTGTAACGTCCCAGATTTTACAGTAAATTTCAAAATTTTAAGAAAACATTTTAATTAAATAATCAACACGTTATTCAAAACATTCAAAAACATTTAGTATTAAAACAGTTCAACGCACAGCGGAAATCAAAACAAGATAAAGTTAACTCAAACATAATCCCCAAAGAAGCAACAACAGTGTATACATGTAACGCCTTGCCATCCTTCATACCCGAAGCACCTAAAAACAGTGGTGTGAAAGGGAAATGGAAAGCACAAAACTTAGTGAATTTAACACATACACGATATATCCATCACACGTACTCTACCCTTATCAAAGGCACACAACATGAAACATCCCGAAAATTCGGGGGAAATTTAAAAATTTTAAACGAATACTTTAATATACGAAAAGCCACTTCATTAAATTTCATAAACTTTATTAATTTTCATAAAACTCGACAACTTATAAAATTTTATAAAAACATCACAGGATTAACAAAATTTAATATTAATTAAATATTATTGAAAACATTAACTCAACTTATAAGTCCCAAATACAGCAGCACAGTGTATACGCGTCATGCCTTGCCATCTTCCACACCTGAAACAGTAATTTTATATAGGGAAGCGGTAAGCACACGGCTTAGGAAATCTCAACACATACATAGTACATCAATCAAGCATGCCTTGTTAACAAACACAGATTGCCACAATACACCCAGCAGTGGTATAATCAATACTATATTCTACACCCAGCCATAGTATGATCACATAATAATACTATATTCTGCACCCAACCATAGTATTACTCCAATATCCAGAACAATATAGCACAATCCACACATATCACATGTATCACGAAACACAGATAAAACATCAAATCATAACACAACCTAACAAGGAAGGAATGATATCAATACAATGTAGTGAGAAACTCACCTGATTGTAGCTTAGCGTTTATCTTTGCTTTGTATTCTCTTTTCAACCTTAACTGTTAACATAATAAGAAATCTATCATTTCTTAATCCTTAACTATATTATAGTCGTATCATCAAACCCTTCAATAATTCCAATATAATACACCATGATTTATCAAGTAAAGAACGGCCAGGTAGAAGATTAGATGGGGCGACAGGATCCTTTCAGCATTTTAGCCTTTCGAAAAATCCAACAACCAGATCCCAAGTAATCGGCCTAGTCACCATCCTCGTAAGTAAATCAATCGGTATTATTTTCAGAATTACGAATTGTTATAATAACGACGTTTTTAAATATATTATAGCATTCACATACTATAGTTTAATACTTATTAAACTACTAGGGAGATACAGTAGCGATTACTTACACGAGATTAGCGCTTCCTCAGAGTTCTGACGCATTTCCCGTTCCGCACTTCTGACGGTTCCCGATCACTCCGCTACACGCTATCGCTTGCTTCTTACTTCTCAGCATCCTCCCTTAACGTATTTTCCTTACCAGAACACTCCTCTACATCGTATAGGTGTTTGGTGTGTGTTTTGGGTTGAAATGAGGCTGAAATCTCGTATTTATAGGCCTCCTGGACCCCCGTCGCGTCACGACCAAGCCTACGATCGCGTCGCGATCTAAAGCGAAAGCACTCAGGTCATCGCACCCTCATTCTGACCTGCCGACACTGACTTGTACCTTTAGCGGCGACACCATTAGCAGCGACGCGACGCCGCTAACCGCGGCGAAATACGTTTTTCGCGTTTTGCTCCGTTTTGACTCCTAGGCTTTTATCGTTATATTTTTCTTATCTTATAATGACCATAACATCGTTACTTGGTTATACCAGATGTCATAACGCTTTTACTTTTGATCTGAAATTCTATCCGAGACACAGAATAAATATTAAAAATATATACCGAGAAACGGGGTGTTACACAACATAAACAATGCACATAGCACAAACAAGGCATACAACATAATCATAGTACACAGCACAATCATGGCACCTAGCTCAATGACGACATCCAGCACAATGATGGCACCCAGTGTAACATCCCAACTTTCACAACATTTAGATAAATCAATTCTTAGCAGAAATACCTATTTTGGTGACACTTGGAGAATACAACCAGCATGCAAAGCCATAGTATAGCACTTCTAAAACTCCTCATAATTCAGTTCTCCTGTTGTGATACTAAGTCACAATTATCTTTTTCAAACCTGAGTACATGTCAATTAAAAAAAATACTACGTAAGACTTTCGCCTCGTGAGTTACATATGTTTTTAGACACAATTTATCGAAACATTATAAAATTACCATTCCAATTTTTTCGCAAATCATTACCATCTTTATACCAACAACACACATATTTGTTTCCAGATTTATTTCATCATATCTCATAAATATTTCTTTATACGCATAAATTAACATTTATAATTTCATGCTGAAGAAATTGTTGGATTAGGTGTCTAAGCCATGACTATAATTTAGGAATATACTTGATTGACAGCAGCACAGTCCTTTTGGGTTACCCTCTAAACCTAGCAGATGATAAGATAACTTAAAGAGAGAGAGAGAGAGAGAGAGAGAGAAATATGATTTATTAATATATTATGAGAATAATATACTAATTAGAAATCATAATATTTAATTAATAATTGATCAGAAATTAATTGGAATTAATTTTGGGATTAATTGGATTAATTAAAAGTGCAGGGGCTGAATTGTAATTGTTCAATAGTTGAGCAATAGACAATTAGGGTTGCCTAAATGGGTTTGGACGAATTCAAAGGCTTTGAGCCTAAGGAATTTGAAATCCATATAAGGAATTGGAACTATTTATGGTATTGATAAGTAGATTCAGTTCTATGATAAAAGCCTTAATATGTTAGGATCTTAAATAAGGCAGTTATACTCCTTATCACTTATCACCTGGAAACTATAAATAGAGGCCTCCTCCCACCCCTTAAAACCACGAAATTCTAAGGGTTTCTACCCTTCTTCTCTATTGTTTTCTTGCTTGCTTGGTTTTGGGTGTGAGCCATTAGAGACACGACACTTGTGGTGCTTGCTTCCAAGAGATCTAAGGATCAAAAGGTTAGTTTTTCTTCCTTATTTCTTTTAGTAAAATTTTGTTTGGCCTTTAGGAATTATTTACATGTTCAAAGGTAGAAAACATAGATCCAATCTAGGTTGCATGTGAACTTAGGATTTTAGTTCATAGATTTGCAGAAAACCATTCAGAAATATGGCATAGTGCAGCAATGCATGATTTCCAAGCACACAAGTTTTGAGGAATCCGCGTCCGCATCCCCGTTGCAAGCTCCTGCCGACGTCATACCGATTAGGATGAACAAATCAATCCTAACAGTCTTTTCATTAAGCCGTAGCTTAGGTTCATCGGCAATATAGCCGCCATATGATATGGGTGTCCGGACATACTATGCAATCACATTCATATGTATGCATGATCACGCAACAAATACACGTATCTAAATGCATTCATACCCGCACACATCATGCCATGCTTATGATAGTAAAAATTATCATTGTTGGTAATTATAGCATAACTATTCATATAACCATTTCATAACGGTTATTATTAAAAAACATTTATCGTTTGTGACATGTACTCGAGTAAAAGATTTGTATGTACTCACCTCCAAGTAACCGTAGTATTTCATCAATTGGTAATTTTAGGTCCACTATTCCAGTCTATTCTCCAATTGACCTAAAATCAATTATATAACTAGTTTAGTATCTACCAAACTTATACTATACTTTTGTTTAATTTACATATTCATCCTAACAACCTTATAAAACTATTTTTTCATAGAGACAACTTAATAAGTAGGTTTCTCGTTACTAAGGTTTTCCAGTTTTAAAAGTGACATAATTCATAACCTCTTCTGTTCAAGGAATTTTTATTACTCCCACTGCCATATATAATTTCATTATATTTCACATTTAGGAGGTCTAGTCATCTTTTTGTATAAAAAGATAATATATCATCATTTCCTCTTATGTTTACTCACTTCCTTATAGAAATGTCTACAATACCTCCAACCTTACTTCCAAATCGTATATTTAAAATATCTTTTGCACAAGAATATATTTTTGGGTTTATGCATTTCTCGTAAAGCCCAATTATGTAATGCATATTATTTTCCATATTAAGTCCATTTTTTATCATAAGTACTTATAGAGTACATCCCACCTTAACATATACAAGGCCGTTTTATTCATCAGTATATATTTTCGAACCTTTCCAATTCTTCATACCTTGTATCATTTATCTCCATTAGTAATTTATGACTTTAAGTATTTCTTTGCATTTTAATTCTTTCAAAATTACCCTTAATCATCTTGCATAGCATACTATCTAGAACTGTGTAAATCCAGGTGAGTAACATGGGTAGGCAAACCTGTAGGTGAATAGTGACAGCAGGTGAACCTCAATTTCTAAGCGCAGATGGAATTCAGAGTTTGGAACGTGAATATATAAATATGTCTTACCCGGGAATCAAATTCAAATTCAAATTTCATAAAATTCAAATTTCATAAAATAGACAGCTCCCAATCTAAAATATTTGATTGGGAATACACTTATGGAAAAATGTTTGATTGGGACACAATTATGGGAATATGTTTGACAATATATAAATGGATATAAAGTGATCTGTAAAGCGATCTTTTTATTTATAAAATTCGTGATTTGCAAATAGATTAGTGGGAGTTTCTTTTTGTGTGTTGCAGTGTTTTGTACATTATGGTTTATGCATAGTACCTTTTAAAATTGTGATTTGCAAATAGATTAGTGGGAGTTCCTGTTTGTGTTGCAGTGTTTTGTACATTATGGTTTATGCCTAGTATCTCTTAAATTTTATTGATATGGAAACAAGTTTCCTTTATAATGGTTAGTAGATTACTATATTTTGGGTCCCAAAGATGGTTTTTTCAGGTTCTTATTTGAAGTTATTGGGGAAAAATACAATGATACATTCGGACCAAAATAAGTCACTTTACTTTGATAAGGGGCAAAAAAGGGTGTAAGAACTTTTAATAAGGATCTAATTGGTAAAAAACCAACTTGATTAAGGACCAAAAGTCTTTGTCCATGCACAATCGCCACATTAGTGTTGTGTATGTCAGTGGCGATGGAGGCATTGTGGCATCTTGAACCACTGATTTTTCTTTGTCCTTTATAGGAGAGTATTGTCAATGAAATAGGGAATGGAAAAAGGATAGTACAGGTTGAATGTTTTTTATTCACTGTATTTTAATTTTATCTTTGATTTCAATTTCAGGTGCATGTCCTTATGGTGTTGTGTGTGTCCCTACAATTTAGACGATAGATACAAGAATTATATAATAAGAAAAAATATGAAGAAGAAACTAAAAAGTGTGTGAGTCTGATAGCAGTGATCGGTGTTCGATATGAGGTGATCTAAGCAGCTCGTGGAGTTCGGATGATTTAAATGGATGAATGTGATGTGTGTATTTTGTTGAGAGCTTTTTAAAGTAATTACTCATTTACCCATTTGCATTTCATTTTGAGAACCTCCCACTAACATGTTTAATTTTTAGTATTTCATTTTCATGTCAAAGAGCACAACCATAATCTAGTTTCCAAAGAGAACTTATATTTGTTAAGGAATAATAGGAAGCTTGACTTTCTTGAACAATCATTCATTCATAGGGTTGGTACTAACAACATTGGTGCTACAAGAGCTTATACAGTCTTAAGTAATATAAAGGGTGGTTATGATGTTAGAGTTGGCATTACACACACATACATACATACACACACATCCCTACAACCTTTCATACACCCATACACACATACATCCATGCACCTGCTCAAGGACTACTTTCATGCTCTAGTTCCATTGAATAACTGTAGCACCTCTTCTGTGAACGTGCAAATCAAGTCCAATCATCAAGAAATCAGGAAAAATTAACCAAATTCAAACCTGTTCTATGAACCTGCAAATCAAGTCCAATCATCAACAAACCAAAAAAAATGACCAATTTCATCAAACATGTTACGTGAAATCAAGTCTAATATCAAGAAATTAAGAAAAACAACTGATTTTAACTTAGATGTTCCATGTTGTGATTATCAAACACATTGAATGATGAAAATAACATTGTTACACTTTTATTCGGAAACACCAAAAACATACAATATCACATACAATTTTGATTTCAGAAATTGTAACACTTTTCTAATTTCAGAAACACCAAAACCATACAGTTCAATACAATTTCAGCAAAAACTCAGCAA
The DNA here is from genome assembly GCA_023525715.1 of Cichorium intybus. Taxonomy (NCBI): domain Eukaryota; kingdom Viridiplantae; phylum Streptophyta; class Magnoliopsida; order Asterales; family Asteraceae; genus Cichorium; species Cichorium intybus. The sequence goes on from CM042014.1 coordinate 110,246,086, forward strand.
CAAAAATCCAAAAATGTAACATTACACAATATCAGATTTTTAAAAAAACACCCAACAGCGTAACATGATAAATAATAATTCAGAATTTAATGTTTCTAGATGCTTACATAAGTGCTTACCACATATTGTGTTAGAATTATGGAAGTTTGAAGTATTCAAAGTCAAATAAATGTTTTATATTAGTTGATAGGTAATAAACTTGGCTATAAATAGCCATGCAAGAACTTGAAACATTGCACCACTCATGAGTTATCAATAAACACTCATTCTTCTTCCCAACATAACATATACATATTTCAGCAAAAAAAACATCCACATATATGATTTCACAAAAAATGAAACATGCAACCTCATTCAGAAAAATGGAACATACAATCTGATTTCACTATCTGATTTGTTTGAGTTAAATTATTAGTTGACATATATAATAATTATTTATTATTCCTGCATTAAGATGACAGAACGGATATAGTGAATGGTTAAAACGCAAAAAATTTCTATTTATTTCTCTATTATACCACCATGCTTTCAAATGAAAGTGTTCTCTGGTTCTTAACAATGATATTTAAGAATAAGAACAACAAACATATAAAAACATTGATTTATACCAGTATATTTAAACCCATATGGTATAGTTAAAATATCTCCCACTAATTCCAAGTTCAAAACAGTAAAAGAGAAAGAACTGGAAGTAAATGCACTTATTATTACTGTTTCTGTCCCCAAGTTTATTTGGTTTTTTTTGGTTTTGGTCCTTACATATTGTGTTCCAGTTCTGGTCATCATAGTTTGACGTTTGAACCAGGGGCGGAACCAGAAATGTGGAGCAGGGTAGCACCAAATTTTTTTTATGCAATATAATAAGATTTAAAAAAAATTAAAAAATACGATTGCATTAAATATAATAAACTAGTGTAAATGTTTGATGTTACCCACTCCTTGCCAAAGTCTGGGAAAAGAATTCTAACATTTGGTCTATTCGGGTAGCTGCTACTTCAAAGCGATGATTTCTGTTGCACCTTTTGGTGCTACCCCTGCTCCACATTTCTGGTTCCGCCCCTGCAATATGGAGAAGTCGGCATATAAAAAGATGAACAAAAAAATAAACATAAAAACTGAGTTGCAATCAGAAATCAAACATGGAACGGATAGCATACCTAGATTGTAGTATAAAATCACAAAGCCAATAAATAGATCTTCAAGCAACTAACGTGAAATAGAACCACTAAGAAACAATCCTGGCTTGCAAGCGTACCTGACTTGCACTCAAAAATTGCAGAACCCAATCATAGGGAAGATTTTTTTAATCAAACATTTTATTTGAAATATCGTGAATATAATAAAATATTTCTTAAATCCATTTAACAGAGTTATTTTACAAGAAAGCCTTTCTCTTACCTCTTTTAAGAAGTTTCCGACAAAGAATATACGAACGACATCACATCTTCAAACTTTGATGCCCTGAACCATAGTAGCGACCCCTAATTAAGAGCATTTTGAAAGCGGACCTTTGGCACCAGTAGAGGAGGGCTAGAATAACAACATTCGTGTCGAAGGGCCACCGTTAATCTTCACGACCCAGTCATCGCCCTAATTTCTAGAGAAGATAAATTACGATCACCAGCAACACTTGATAGGAAGAATGTAGACATAGAAGAAGAGCGTTCAAAACTGATAGATAAAATGGAACAGAGGTATGCAGAAGTGAGCATTTAGATTGAGCGATGTGGATATTTGTGTTATTAAGTAAAGAAGGAGGTGTCGAAGCAGTAGAATGGAAGAAGAAAAGGTGTCGCAAGGTGAGGAAACTGATGAAACAGGATCTGGAAGAAAGAATTTCATATGATAGAAGAAGAGCGGGATAAGTAATGTTTTAATTGATGAAATTGAGTCTCATAAATTACGGATGAATTGATTGGCTTCTTCCCAAAACTTGAATTGAAATTCCATATAAAGATGCCGGTATCATTGGCTTCTTCCCAAAATTGACTGGCTTCTTCCCAAAATTGAGCAACGTAATTGAAGTCAGTAGCCAAGGCAATTGAAGAGGTGATATATGTTGAAAATAAAATAACTGATCACCACAAATAAAGGTTTGCACCGTTTATTGTGTGACAAATATATATATATATATATATATATATATATATATATATATATATATATATATATATATATATATATATATATATATATTAAAGATAAATGCGGAATAAATAATAAGAGTTGCAGAATAAAAATATATAATCTGATCGCCACAAATAAAGGTTTGCACCGTTTACTGTGTGAAAGATATATAAATAATATAAATTGCAGTAATTAAATGACTTAAAGCGATAAATAATATAAATGACTATAATTAAAAGACATAAAACGATAAATAATGTAAATGACTATAATTATATAAATATATATATATATATATATATATATATATATATATATCAAGTAGGTTCGTCAATAGATTGACTGAACTGGTTTATAACAGGACTGTGGAACGACTGGTCTATCAAGTAGGTTCGTCAAATAAATTGACTGAACTGGCTTAGGGTTGGACTGGATTTCTAATAGACTGTGTCTCTATTTGTTCTTGTTTGGTGATCTTGGTGTTCTTGGTGTTGATCTTGGTGTTCTTGGTGTTTTTCTTGGTGTTCTTGGTGTTTTTCTTGGTGTTCTTGGTGTTTTTGGTGTGTGTTCTTGGTGTTTTTGGTGTGTGTTCTTGGTGTTTTGGAGAGTGTTTGGAAGTTGGAAATAAGATGGTGGAAGTTGGAGAGGATTTGGTGAATTTTTGGTGGTAAAAATGAAAGAAATGGTGTTGAAATGGTTTATATATGAATTTTAAAGGGTTTTGGGTTGTTTTTGAAGGTTTTCGGAAGTTCAGGGACCAAAACTGTAACATTTTGGCTGAAAATCTCGCGGGTCTGTCGGAGTCGGGTCCGGGTCGGACGGCCGGGTCGAGGCGCGGGACTGATGTGTGAGGAAGCGGAGCTGAAGGCGGGGCGGAGCCGGATCCGGGTGCGGGGAGACGGGTTCCCGGACGCGAAGCTGGGCTGGATCTCGAAGGTGGGCCGGACGGACTTGGGCTGGAGCGGAGTGGGCTTGTGCTGTTGCTGCTGGCCTGTTCCGATTTTAATTAATTTAAATTGTTTTTAAATGTTTTAAAAACCGAAATAAATTCAAATAAATAAGGAAAAATCATTTTTAATTTATAAAATTAATTACGTCTAATAAAATAAATTATTTAGAAAATATATTTCCAAAAATTCATTTTAAATAGATTTAATTTAATTTTCTTTTGAATTTTTCTTTGTTTTGGCTTTAAAACTCATTTTCTTTTATTTTCTCGTTTTTAAACTTGAATCTACGCAACCTTAAATGAACTGATAATATTTGTTAGATAATAAAAAACAGTTTGTCTTATTTCAATGATGGTCACATACAAAAACATTTTTCAACAATTTCCCCCTATGTGATCATTGATGAAATAAGGACAGATATAATCACATTAACAGCTTTAACATTGAAGATTTGGGATAAGAGTTTTGTCAATGATAAAATATATATAAAACCATTGTAATCATTTTGAAAGTTTGCAACTTGGTTTTACATATCTTATGTTTTGAAAAAGATTTTGAAGAATGTTTGTTTCTGAATCAAAGTCTCGGGTTCGGTTATCAAAGGGTAGCCATATATGTATTTAAAGAAATTTCTTAAGATTTTATAGCATTATTTATGACGACAAGTGGTCTAACAGGTCGATTCAGATGAACTCTCATAGGTATAACTCACATTTCACTTGGGTGTTTGGTTGTTCTGGCAGCAGAACAAGTTAATGATCACTAAAAATGAGTGATATCTATCTCTGACGACTCACACTCATATTGGAGGTGTTCATCTATGCTTTTCCTGTAAAGTCACTTAGTCTCATTATTAGATAATCAATCACATAAGACTGGTTTCGGCATTACTCAGCGGGTTTCTTCATTCATGCCATTAACGTTCACTTTCTCTCCGTCGGGAAATACATGTAGAGCGGTTTAACAAATTTCATAGTGCAGTTTGCAACTAAGAAATCTTCAGTGATGAAGGCTACAGTATCCCGGGAAATCCATTGTTGTTGCAGCTTCTTCTTTGATGGTATCTTGTTTGTTGATCAATATCGATTTATTGTAAAAAGATATTTTGTTTTATCATTGAGAAGTTGCTACAATTGAGAACAATTTTTTTTTTGTTTTTGTAAGAGTATATGTCTTGAGTGATTGAGATGTTTGCTTTTCTGAAAAATGGTTAAAAACAAATTGCGGGATTTGATGATGTTTGTTTTGAAATAACCATTTGGTTGAAAGTTTGTTTAACTTGGTATTTCTTCGGTGAGTGATTTGACTTTCTTGTTGATTCGTCTTTGAGGATTGGATGTTGATAGATCTTTGTTTCTCATTTGGTTTTCTTGTAAAGATATGTCTTCGTTTAGAGTCTTTCCATTTTGATGTCGTCTTCATTTTTGGTTGGCTTTTATCTAGGTAGGGATAGGTGGCATAAAAGACACTTTGTCTAGTATGTAAGAAATGAAAGTATCGTCCCTGGTCATTTTGATATCTAAGCAAAAATGAGACCGTGATAAGGTATAATCGGATATACCTTAAAAGAAATAGAGACACACCTAAGCTCACAAGAAATGAATTTCACAATGATTTAGATCGACGAGGCACAAATTCTCACATGGGTTTTTGTTTTCATCTGAACCTCCTAACCTTATGTCCCTTGATTGTTTAAAATCGTCAATAATGAAATAAAATCGAAGGAAATAAAGTTATATACATTATGAAAAGTAGGAGATTTGAACCTTCACTCCAATTGAGAATCAATATGACTTAAAATCTTCATCGAGCATAAGCATCTGAAAATTAAGTCAAGAGACGATTAATCACAAGGTTCTATAAAAGCTTATTATGGCAAGTCTTTTATTGTATTTTTGAAGATTTGTTTTTCTGAATGTTTTTGGAAATTTTGGTTATTTGAATGTTTTTGGAAATTTTGGTTTTTAAGGAAAGATATGAAAATTATAAAAATCTAAAATCTTTTTGTCTTTTGAAGTTTTGTAATTTTTTTTGTTTTTATTTTTGAAATAAAGTAAACACACGTTTGTACAAAAGGTAAAAGTTTAAGGATGGATGATATCTGGATTTAACATTCCTAGACGGCCTAGGAAGTATAGAAACTTTGTTTCATCGAGAGCCTTAGTGAAGACATCGGCAATTTGATCTTCGGTGTTTATGAAGTGTAATTCGATATGACCCTTTTGAATGTTGTCTTTAATGAAGTGATATCGAATATCAATGTGCTTTGTCATGGAATGGTGAACGGGATTGTGAGAAATGGCTATTGCACTAGTTGGGTCACAAAATATGGGAATTTGTGAAACTTTGAAGCCATAGTCACGCAGTTGAGTTTGCATCCATATGACTTGTGAACAACAGCTGGCGGCAGCGACGTATTCAGCTTCTGCTGTTGATGTGGATACACAACTCTGTTTCTTTGAAGACCAACTCACTAGTCGACCTCCTAGGAATTGACAGCTACCAGATGTACTTTTCCTATCTAGCTTGCATCCTCCATAGTCTGAGTCGGTGAAAGCGTTCAGCTGAAAATCGGATTTAGCTGGATACCAAAGGCCAAGTTTGGGAGTGCCTTTTAGGTATTTGAAGATGCGTTTCACAGAAATGACATGGGATTCCATTGGATTTGCTTGGTATCTGGCACAGACACAAGTAGAAAACATAATGTCAGGTCTGCTGGCAGTGAGGTATAATAGTGATCCGATCATTCCACGATATCTTTTCTGGTCAACGGGTTTGCCATTTAAGTCTGCATCAATTTTGTATCCAAAAGCCATTGGTGTTTTTGCGGTATTGGATTTGTCCATTGAAAATCGAGTGAGTAGGTTTTTGACATAATTCTCTTGGTTGATGAAAATTCCATCAGTTGACTGTTTGATTTGAAGTCCAAGAAAAGTAGTCATCTCCCCAATCATGCTCATTTCAAATTTGCTCTTCATTAGATCTGCAAACTTAACACTCAAAGATTCATCAGTAGAACCAAAAATAATGTCATCAACATATATTTGTACGATTAAGAGATGTTTATTATAGATTTTTCGAAAGAGGGTTTGATCGATTGAACCTCTTTTAAAACCTGATTCTTCGAGGAATGTTGACAAGGTGGCATACCAGGCACGGGGTGCTTGTTTTAAGCCATAGACAGCTTTCTGCAATTTGAAGCTGTGATGAGGAAAGTTGGGATCTTCAAAGCCTGGTGGTTGTTGGATGTATACTTCACGATCTAACTCTCCATGTAGGAATGCACATTTAACATCCATTTGAAAAACTTTAAAGTTCTTATGTGCAACATATGCGAGAAAGATGCGGATAGCTTCTATTTTGGCGACTGGAGCATATGTTTCATCGTAGTCTATTCCTTCTTGTTGTGAATAGCCTTTGACTACGAGACGTGCCTTGTTTCGACACACGACTCCTTGATCGTCAGTCTTGTTTCTGAATACCCATCTTGAACCTATGATAGTAACATCGGGTGGTGTAGGAACAAGATTCCATACGTCATTTCTTTCGAATTCAGCTAGCTCTTCTTGCATAGCTTTTACCCAGTCTGGGTCTTTGAGAGCAGTATGTATGGTTTTGGGTTCAGTCATGGATAGGAAGGCTCCAAATAAGCATTCATTGGCAGTTGCGGCTCTAGTTTGGATGCCTGAATTGGGATCTCCGATGATTAGGTCAGTGGGATGGTTTCTGGTCCATTTTATTAAACGATTTTCTTCCGTTGTAATAATAGGATTTTCAGTATCCCATTGTTCTTCTCCAGTAGTTTCTTCTTGGAAGAGGTTTGAAGGTTCCCCCATAAATGTTGCATCAAGATTGTTTTGGATATTTAGGGATGGAGTGGTAAAATCTGGGGTGGTTAAATTTGGAGTGGTTAAAGGAGGATTTGATGTTTGTTCTAATGAGGAAGTATGTGTTTGTGGTTCCCCCTCAACTTGATCTGCAACATTTCTGTTTCTTTGTGGAGTTCCTTCAGTGGGTGTTCCTGTAGGATCAATTTGAGTAGTTAGAATTTCAGAATTATAAGCAGTTTTAGGTTGTTCAAAAAGTAAATCAATATCAACTTCAATGTCTATGTCAGGAGATGGTGTTTGTGGAATTGGATTTTGAAAAATATTATCTATCATTTGTGAACCAAAATGTTCACGATCCAATTTTCTGACATAAAATTCATCGAAGTGGACATCGGTACTTTCTTCAATTACTCTTGTACGTTTGTTCAATACTCGATAAGCAGCTGAAGAAAATGAGTAACCAAGGAAAATTCCTTCGTCCGACCTTGATTCAAATTTTGAAAGGTGGTCTTTATTATTCTTTATGAAGCATCGACAACCAAAAATATGAAAAAATTTGATATTTGGTTTTCGGTTGTTAATGACTTCATATGGTGTTTTATGAAGATTTTTGTGAATTAAGGAGCGATTTTGTGTGTAGCAAGCTGTGGCAATTGCTTCTGCCCAGAAGTATTGTGGCAGATCAGCAAAGATGAGCATTGATCTTGCAGCTTCGCACAGAGTTCGGTTCCTTCTTTCAACAACGCCGTTTTGTTGAGGAGTGTAAGGGGCTGAGAAGTTGTGTTCGATGCCTTTGTTTTTGAGAAATGAGTCTAGAGTTATGTTTTTGAACTCTAAACCATTGTCACTTCGGATTCTTCGAACTGGTCGTTTGAGCTTTAGTTCGATCTGTTTTATAAAGTTGATCATCTCTTCTGGTGCTTCTGATTTTAGTCTTAAGAAAAAGACCCATGTAAATCGAGTGAAGCCATCAACTATGACAAGGACATACTTCTTCCCTTGTATTGTTTGGATTTTGGCGGGGCCACAGAGGTCTATGTGCAGCAATTCTAGTGGTTCGGATACACTAGATTCTGTAATGCTTTTGTGAGAGGATTTGGAAAGTTTTCCCTTTTCACAAGCGGCACAAAGAGTTTCATTGTCGAGCTTCAGAAGTGGCAGTCCTCGAACTAGATCATCGCCGATCAATTTGTTGATGTACCCGAAATTTAGATGGGAAAGGCGGCGGTGCCATAACCAACTAATATCTGCTGGGACTTTGGATAGCAGACAAATATCAGGTTTACCATAAATAAGATCCATGTCTAGTGGATACATATTTCCGGCACGGTGTGAATCAACAATGATTTCTTTGGTGTTGGCGTCCATGATCAAGCTTCTTTGTTTGGTAAATAGGACATCAAGATCGTTATCGCAGAGTTGAGAAACACTGATGAGGTTGTGTTTCAGGTCATCAACATAAGCAACTTTCTTTATGGTGAAGTTACCATTAGTTATGTTTCCATAACCTTTGATTTTCGCCGTCATGTTGTTGCCAAAGGTAACGTCTTGATTGGTTTGGGTGGGTCTAAAGTCACGAAGGTAGTTTCTGTTTCCTGTCATATGCTTGGAGCAGCCACTATCAATGTACCATGTATCATCCTTGGGTTCTCCAGCATTAAATCCCTGCAATTAGACAGAAATTTTAGGTACCCAAATCTGAATGGGTCCTGGTTTGTTAGCTTTTGCTATCTTGGGTTTGTTGTTCAATGACTTTGGTTTATTGGGATAGAATGGTTGAGGTTTTATTTGATTTATCAAGTTTTCCCAAAATGATATTTGTTTTTGAAAACCAGTGGGTTGATAAAATCTGTGATTTGGTGATGAATATCCTAGATGTGAAGATGTGTTTGAAAAGTGTTTTTCATGTGTAGGATGAGACGGACGGTTTTGAAAAGCTTTTTGATTATGATTGTTTAGAACTTTCTGATTTGAATGTTTTTGAAAGTTATTTGAACGGTTAAAGGTGATATCAAGAAAGCGGTTTTCATAATGTTTTTGAAAATGTTTTGGTTTGGAAACTTGTTTTTGAGGTATGACGTTAGGTTGAACAGGTTTCTTTTGTTTGTTTTCAAAAACTTTTGGTTTGTTAAGTGGGGTTTTGATTGCTTCATTGGTATTTTTGATTTGTTGATTTGAAGAACTAGCAGAGTTTGATTTGGAAACATTGAAATCAGTATCATCTGGGCTACAGTTGATAACTGTTTCGTCATCTGAATCTTCCTCATTAGCAGATGTGAAAAGATCTGGTAGAGTTGATTCAGAGTTTTCACAAATTATCATGTTTTCTTGATTTTCTAGTTCTTTTTCAAAGGTTTCTCTACCAATTCCTGGTCTGTAACTCGTATCAAATTTTTCAGTACCCAAGGTGTTTGCCTTGGTGAATATATCATCACTGAGTTTTCTGGCAATTTTGATAGATTCCACATTCTGTATCAATCTTTTGTTTTCAGATTCAAGAAAAGTGATTTGGTTTAAAGAATCAGTCAGTTTTTCATTTAAGATTTTGTGTTTTTCAGTTGACTCTTGAAAGTTTTGTGTCAACTGAATGATTTCCATTTCTAAAACATCTTTTGTTTCAGAAGAAATGACTGATTGATTTTTTAATTCCAATTCCTTTTTCTGAATTAGAGATTGATTTAATTGTTCAAAGACGTGATTGTAATCTTCTGATTTTCTTTCAACGTCTCTTTCCAATTTGGTCCTTGTTCTGGTTAATTCTGCAAATTTGAGTTGTAGGGTTTGTAACTCACATTTGGAGATTTCAGAATTAACCACTGTGTCATGGTATTTCTTGAGATCAGCTTCTAAACTTTTTTCAATTTTGGATATATGGGACTCAAAAAGTATTTTAGAAAAACCGAGTTCAGAAATCATAGACCATACCTGTTCTATGACATTTGGAGCTCTTGAAGTTGTACCAACTACGAAGCAGAAGTTGGATTGTGTCGGTTCATTTTCGGCTTCGTCTTCAGAGGTTGGCCAGTATTCCACATTTGGTTCGTGGATTGCCATCAAAGCTCTTTGGTTTTCTTGGTTTTCCTTTTTCTTTAACTCATCGGCTTTTTGAGCGTAGTATGCCGAGTCTTTGATTTTTGTCTTGTTTTTGGCTCGGCACTCTCTTGCGTAGTGATTAGTTCCTTTACAATTGTGACAAATAATCACTTCTTCATCACTTTCTTCCTTTTGACTTTTGATTGGAAGTCGTTCCGGTGCTTGAGTTTGGATTTGTTGGGAAGATTGGGAGGAGTTTTGTTGGAATCCAAGATTTTGGTTGTTTGAAAAACCATTATTTTGATTATTGTATCCTTGATTTTGAAATCCCCGGTTTTGGTTTTGAAGACCGTTGTTTTGGTTATTGTTTTGATGATTTGAGTTGGGATTGTTTTGAAATCCCTGGTTTGAGTTATTTTGGAAAGAGGGTCTTTGCGAATTTTGTCCAAAATGAGGTCTTGGTTGAAAACTTTGGTTGTTTTGACCAAATTGTGGTCTTGGTTGAAATCCGGAATTATTTTGTCCAAATTGTGGTCGGTTTTGAAAATTTGGTTTAAAATTCGATTGACCGTAATTTGGAATAAATCTTTGGAGATTTGTATTTGCAACCAAAGCACACAATTGTTGGTAGTCTGCTTCATCATTTAAATCAGTTTGATCAAAAGAGTTGTTCAAAAATGGTTGATTTTGAAACGATGTTTGATTAAAATGATTGGAGTTTTGTTCATGAAAAAGTGTTTGGTTTTGGTTTGATGTGGAAACGAGAGCAAGTGGTCCTCCAAAAGCTGTAGAGGTTGGTGGGTCAATCGAGGATTCATACGATTGAAGTTCTCCGTACAAATTGTATAGAGTTTCCGTATGAATGGCAGGATTTCCCTGAATGATGAGTTTAACCATCTTCCAGCTTTCGTAAAGATTGCTTAGAAATTTGAGATTGATCTCGTGCTGTGTCTTTTTGATGCCCAAGTTATTCAATTTTACCATGATAAAATTGAACCTATCATGTGCATCATGGATGGTTTCTGATGATAGCATCTTAAAATTATCGAATTCATTTAAAACAGATGTTCTTTTATTTCCAATAATTCTTTGATTTCCACAAAAACGGTTTTTTAAGTTTTCCCAAATTTGATTCGCAGTCAACAGTATTATGTCATCCATTTGACTTAAAATACTGTGGGTAATTCCGGACACAAGCTCCTTTTTGGCTTGGAGATTCAACCTTTTCTCGGTTTCATCAAGAGTTGCTTGAGTTGTAGCAAGGGTAGACAAATCCTCTGGAGTAGTATATGTTCCTTCTACACATTTCCAAACATTTTCACTTATGGAGTTAAGATGAAGATTCATACGGCCAACCCACGAATTATACTCTTCAGGTATAAGTATGGGTGCCCGTGAACCAGATCCTAAGCTGTTGGCAATTGAAACTGAATTCATGTTAGAATAATTAGCAGAAGACATGTTTTTAAGATTTTTAATTTTAATTTAAAAAGAAGGATTTTTTAACAAGTGATATTAAAATGAAATATTCGAAGAAACGCTTATGGAAGGTTTATATAAACGCTAACCAAAAGTATTTGATGAAAATTTCAAAGTAAATCACACGAGCTCTGATACCAATTGTTGAAAATAAAATAACTGATCACCACAAATAAAGGTTTGCACCGTTTATTGTGTGACAAATATATATATATATATATTAAAGATAAATGCGGAATAAATAATAAGAGTTGCAGGATAAAAATATATAATCTGATCGCCACAAATAAAGGTTTGCACCGTTTACTGTGTGAAAGATATATAAATAATATAAATTGCAGTAATTAAATGACTTAAAGCGATAAATAATATAAATGACTATAATTAAAAGACATAAAACGATAAATAATGTAAATGACTATAATTATATAAATATATATATATCAAGTAGGTTCGTCAATAGATTGACTGAACTGGTTTATAACAGGACTGTGGAACGACTGGTCTATCAAGTAGGTTCGTCAAATAAATTGACTGAACTGGCTTAGGGTTGGACTGGATTTCTAATAGACTGTGTCTCTATTTGTTCTTGTTTGATGATCTTGGTGATCTTGGTGTTCTTGGTGTTGATCTTGGTGTTCTTGGTGTTTTTCTTGGTGTTCTTGGTGTTTTTCTTGGTGTTCTTGGTGTTTTTGGTGTGTGTTCTTGGTGTTTTTGGTGTGTGTTCTTGGTGTTTTGGAGAGTGTTTGGAATTTGGAAATAAGATGGTGGAAGTTGGAGAGGATTTGGTGAATTTTTGGTGGTAAAAATGAAAGAAATGGTGTTGAAATGGTTTATATATGAATTTTAAAGGGTTTTGGGTTGTTTTTGAAGGTTTTCGGAAATTCAGGGACCAAAACTGTAACATTTTGGCTGAAAATCTCGCGGGTCTGTCGGAGTCGGGTCCGGGTCGGACGGCCGGGTCGAGGCGCGGGTCTGATGTGTGAGAAAGTGGAGCTGGAGGCGGGGCGGAGCCGGATCCGGGTGCGGGGAGACGGGTTCCCGGACGCGAAGCTGGGCTGGATCTCGAAGGTGGGCCGGACGGACTTGGGCTGGAGCGGAGTGGGCTTGTGCTGTTGCTGCTGGCCTGTTCCGATTTTAATTAATTTAAATTGTTTTTAAATGTTTTAAAAACCGAAATAAATTCAAATAAATTAGGAAAAATCATTTTTAATTTATAAAATTAATTACGTCTAATAAAATAAATTATTTACAAAATATATTTCCAAAAATTCATTTTAAATAGATTTAATTTAATTTTCTTTTGAATTTTTCTTTGTTTTGGCTTTAAAACTCATTTTCTTTTATTTTCTCGTTTTTTAACTTGAATCCACGCAACCTGAAATGAACTGATAATATTTGTTAGATAATAAAAAACAGTTCGTCTTATTTCAATGATGGTCACATACAAAAACATTTTTCAACAATATACGTTTAGGAGTTTTAAAGAGAATCGAAGGAACCATAACTGCAATTAATATGTAAAGGGGCTAAATATTAGGGGTTTCAAATTGAATACCCGGATTTTGTGGATTTGATTGAACGAAAATAGGGGACACGATGGAGGATTTGTTTTTTAGGCGGGAAAAGAGACTGAGAATACATATTAGAGTGCCACGTGTTAAATAGAAGGTGTAGAAAGATGCCATGTGGCATCTTAGCTTTGTTTTATTAGAATAGGAAGATTATTTTTATACATCGAAAATTTTATATATGTTATATTTTCCGAATGAAGTAATTTCAGAAACGTGATGTCAAATACTGATTGGCAATATATATCCAGTAACTCATAACCTAGGTTTGTTAATATATAAAATATAATAAATTTATATTCTCATCAAAATTCAAAATCGCATTTTGTTATCCTTATGTCACAACTATTTATGTAAAAGTTAAAATATTATTGCATGAGTACTTTTATGTGGATTTTTAATTTTATTTTAACAATTGTGATAGCGGTATTAATTAGATCTAGAGTTTCTTAAAAAGAAAGAGATAAATACGGGAATTGTAAAAAACCTTAGGTGAGAATTTTTTTAAATATTTTTAAAATTTATCTTTTTTCAATAGAAAACGATTTTTAAGAAAAAATTTCAAAGAAATTCAATTTTTTTCAAAAAAATTCTGATTTTGAAAAAATATCAATTTTTTCAAAGATTTTAAGATATTTGCTTAATTTTAAATATCACCAAATCCAAAAAAAAACATAACAATTTTCAAAATATCAAAAAAATTAAAATTTTGAAAATTTGAAAAATAAGTCAAAAAGCATCTAATTTGAAAGATGAACATCAATGCATGCAAAACGATTAAATACTAATCAAATAACAGAAACATCATTAGCTCCTATATTATATTATTTTCTCAGAGCACCATGTCCCATTCATTTACATATCAGTCAAGATTTCCTTTCTCTTCTGATTGGCTTACCTGGGATATTTTGAGACTTTTTGGATTTTTGCCTTATATGCCCCTTTGACAAAAGGGGGGATTGGCTCGTCGGGGGCAATTTGGTCTCTTTGGGGTTTGGTTTTGTATCTTTGGCAGTTCTGGGCGGAAATGTTCTTCTGATTTCTCGAGGTTCTGGCTCGGTTTCTTAAAGATAGATTGGTGCTGCTTGCTTTCTCTTGTTTGGTGCTGGTGCAGTTTGGGTTTAAGTTTGTTTTTGCCCCTTGGTCAATCTGGGGCTTGGTCTGTTCGTTTGTTTATGCCACGTTTGGGCTTCTACTTTGATGGTCTCCTCGAGGCTGGTTTCTTGCGAATTGCTGGTAGTAGATTCATTCGGAGTTTAGTTTCATTCCTGGTGCAATTGGAATTGGAGGATTCTGTTGGGGGTGTTGCAATTTGGCTTTTTTGTTTTTTACCTCTTTTGTAAGATCAAAAACCGAGAACCTGAAACATAAAACTAATCTAAATATGAAAACTTAGACACACATACTCATATAGACGAATACATATTTATCTGAAATAAATGAGATTCATACATAGCCTCAAAGTCTGTCTTTAATTTACAAATCCAAAAACACAAAAACCTAAAACTTAAACCCAAATGAGATCTAAGTCTTAAAACATTACACAAACACAAACTTCCACAGATTTATACAAAAACAGATAAAATTATGTTCACATACACAGATCTACGACATATCTAAACAAACAAATATGAATCTGAAACAAATTTTTAGTAATATTCAACGGAATGAGCCTGTTAGGCGATACAATGTCATTTTTTGGATGAGAAGACGGGGCAATCGCATCGTCTGTGCGGCTGTTCAGATCTAAATGTCTTGGGGTGATAAGGGGGGTTCTGATGGTGGCAACTGTTGTTGTGTTTGATGGTTATGCCGAAGGAGGTGACCGTCGATGATCTCTACGATGGTGGTAGCTGATGATGATGGTGGGAGAGGACAGGTGCAGTGGTGGTTTGATGTTCGGCTTCTAGATACACGTTTGACATTTGAGGGCGAGTGCGTAAGCACGGTGGTGGTGGTGTAGTCGTCCGATTAAGTAGCAGTGGTGAGGGGGTGGCGATAAACTGGAAAGATATATAAGGTTTTTAAAGTGAGAAATGAGAGAATCAATATCAAGAGAGCTTAAGAGATCGAGAGAAAGGGAACAAAATTCAAAATTTTCAGATTTTTTTTCATTAGACCATTGAGAGTACCCATCACTTTGCACAAAAGTGATGGGTGCCACCTCAGCGCCACATCAGATTTTACTTTTATCACATTCTATCACACTCTATCATATTACCCCCTTTATACCCATCACATTTTCATCACACCACATCATTTTTTTTAATTTAAAAAAAATTCAAAAATAAATAAAAAACTAATTTTTAATTTAAATAACATTAGATTAAACATAAAAATTACATTCATTTAAAAAACATTACATTGAAATTTAAAAATGAAAAAAATAACATAGAAATTTAAAAAAAAAAACATTACATGGAAATTAAAAAAAAAAACTACTCGATATCATCCGATCTGTTTTGATAAACATGCTCGGCTAAATCTTCACGGAGATATTGGCAAGTTTCGAAATTTTGAACATCGAGTACTTGTTGTAAGTATTCGGGCGTTCCGGGAATGAATTGCATTTCCGTGTTAACCGCATCGGCCTCGTCGTATGTGCAAATCGCTCTACCTTTATATTCAACAATCATATTATGCATAATGATGCACGCATACATAATTGTCTTCATCCAACCGGCGTCATGGATTCGTGAGGCATGTTTGATCACATGCCATTTTTGTTTGAGTACCCCAAAAGCCCTTTCTATGTCCTTCCTAGCCGATTCTTGTCTTCGTGTAAACAATTTTGCTTTTTCACTTCGAGGTACCACATACGCCTTCACAAATGGCGCGTAATCTGGATAAATCCCATCACAAAGATAGTAGCCGTATTTGTACTGATGTCCATTCACTGTGAATGACATATTAAGAGCTTGCCCGGTCCAAATATCATTGAAAATTGGAGATTGATTAAGAACATTTCGGTCATTGTTGGACCCGGCTACCCCAAAATACGCATGCCAAATCCACAAATCGAATGATGCAACGGCTTCCAATATCAAAGTTGGCTCACCTACGTCACCTCGGGTAAATTGTCATTTCCACGCAGTTGGACATTTTTCCCACGCCCAATGGGTACAATCAAGGCTACCAAGCATACCAGGTAAACCATGTCTCTCTTCATGTGCCGCATATAACTTCTCGATATCACGAGCTGTAGGTTTACGCAAATATTCTTTGCCAAACACCTCAATAACACATGCACAAAACCAATCCACAGTGTCCCTTACGGTCCTCTCAGCCAATTTTAGATACTCGTCACTAGCATCAGCTGTTATGCCTGATGCTAAATACCTAAGTGCAGCCGAACATTTTTGTATACAACTAAAACCCATTCTACCTCTACTATCGGGTTTTTGCTTAAAATAATCATATCGCGCCTCTAAAGCGTTGCTTATACGTAAAAATAACTCTCTAGGTAAACGAAAACGACGTCTAAAATGTTTGTCACCATACAGAGGAGGATCGGCAAAATAGTCACGTACCAAAAGTTCGTGTGCAGCTTGCCGATCTCGGTTGATAGAAGTTCTGGTGTGTCTAACGTCTGAAGACCCTTCAGCGGCACCGTGCGCAAAAACATTAAAAAACGTATTGATAAATTCGCCGTCGTCCGAATCGAATTCTTCAAAAAATTCCATTTTGTGTCTATATATGTATATATGATAATTGTGTGAGTTTGTGTGGATGAGAGGTGTATGTATATATAGGTGAAAATTTGGTTAAATTTTTTTTTTTTTTGAAAATATAGCCGTTGAACGGCTTTAAAGGAAAAAAAAAATTTATTTCTTCGTGATACACCGTGAACCAGATCACCCCACACCACGATCACGGCCATCACGACACACACGGGGCGGTGTGGACGCCGTGATGGCTGGGTGAGCTGGCATCACGGAGCCCCTATCACAGGGTACTCCCAAAAGCCTTAAAGATTGAAAAAGAGGAAGAGGGATGAAGAATACCTAATTTAGGTGTGGCTTTTAAAGGGGAATGTTTGAAGGAGGGCGATCCGTGTGAAATGGTAGGTTTAACTTACACCGTTGATTACTAATAAAATGCAAATATATTGAAGGGTATGGATTGATGTCATGTCAATAATCCATGTGAAGAGCTGCCAATCCTCAAATTGAAGTCCGCTTATTCCAATTCAAGTCTTACTTTATGCATAAAAGGATAGTACCTCTTAAATGGCAAGATATGTGTGTATTAAATATTTGTACAAATATATGTATATATATATATATATATATATATATATATATATATATATATATATATATATATATATATATATATATATATTAGTTGTGTACCCGCGCAATGCGGCGGGACACAAATTGTTGTGGGCGAGCATCATGCTGTTGGGTTTGATGTTTCACTAAAACGAACAAAAAATCGTAGAGTTTAATAACTTGTGTGAAACGTAACTAATTCAATTTGAGGAAAAATTAATAGAATTACATATGAATAAATCACATACGAAATTTTCAATAACACATGATTTATTGTACATTTACGAGAATAGTTTCCGTGCGGCGATTAGTTTTCTTTTATTGAATGTCAAATCCGTACAAAAAAGTACGTTGCTGTTTTAGGTTAAAACAAAAACATTTTGTTATTATTATTCAAAATTGGATATGTTATTGTTTTTGAGCTTAGAGCAAAATAATATTGTTTTTTTGTTAAAAATAAAAATACAATACGGCGGACGGGGTAAATGACCATGAATAGTTTCTTTTCGACGAATTTTACTTTGCAACTTATTATTAAATGCTATAATTGTTAGTTCTATATGCCCAAGGATGATCATAAAATGATATTACTAATAATACATGGTCCTATAGGGTCACACCAACAACAAGTTTGACACTAATTGATCATTTAGAACGTTAAATTTGATTTAACATCAAATGATACTAAACTTGCAATTTAATCTTGTAGGTTATTATTATTTGAGATAAATAATAATAATAATTACAAAATTAAAGGTTGATTAGTAATTCATATGTGATGAATTAATTAAGTGTAACAATTAAATTGTTTAAATTGTTAAACGATTTAATTGATTTATAAATAAGCCTTTTATTTAATTTAATTGGTAAATTAAATAATATATATATATTGTTATATATATATATATATATATATATATATATATATATATATATATATATATATATATATATATATATATATATATATATATATATATATAATTATACAATTAAGATTGTATATTTAGATGGTTTATTTATATATAAGATTATGGTTTAAATGTTATCCCATTTAAAAAATAAGAAGATGTATTATTTATAAGCTTATAATTATATAAGTTTTATAAATAATAAAACCTACTAGCACTACACTTGATCATCCATATTTTAAGCCATGATGGGAGACATAAAAGCATGCATTGAGTTGTTAAACTAGTGGAAGATGCTAGCTTTTGTATATTGAAATCACATGGGTCTTTCCTTTCCAACTAGTGACATTTGCTTTCTCTTTTTGGTGGGTGATATAGTGCACGACTTTGAGTGGGTTTTTATGACATTTTTCTTGCTTAAAAATCAGCCAAAATAACTCTCCTTAAGTGCCTAAGAAAATTGGTTTTTGGTTTCATAAGAAAAGGGGTTATAACTTGCAAGTTGTGGAACTAGCATTCAAGGGTGTTCAAGCTTGTGGTGGATCAACTATAGAGGGATTCTAATTTGATTCCTAGCTATCAAAATCATCCAAACCAAACCCAAGAACAAAAGGTTATGATCTTGAACTTAATCTATGTTTGTTCATCATCTTATCTCTACATGCATGTAGCATGATCCTCTTGAAAATGGAATATGTGTTCATGATTTTATGCTTCCGTTGCAAACTCTTGTTTTTGAAACTAATTACATGAACCATGATTTCCAACAATTGGTATCAGATCCATGGCTATATTGCATGTTTAGATAATAAGTTTATTTGGATAAACTTGGTTTTTGGAAGCCATGAATGTTCATCTTCTTAAATGAAAGTTTTATGCATGGCTTCTTTGGCAACATGCAAGTATATAATCTATGATTTTATGTAACCAACTATATTTTATGTATGCATGCATTTGGTTACATAGATG
Organism: Cichorium intybus; assembly: GCA_023525715.1. Lineage (NCBI taxonomy): Eukaryota > Viridiplantae > Streptophyta > Magnoliopsida > Asterales > Asteraceae > Cichorium > Cichorium intybus. Next base: position 110,265,230 of record CM042014.1, read on the forward strand.
TTGCCTTAGAAAAACAAAGTGTTGATTTTCTTATGATTTTATGTGATAAAATGGTGCATAAACAAGCCAAGGACCTTATGATGCATGTTTTGTGTTTGTATTCGATATGGTTGTAATCTATTCATTTATTCAAATGGTTTGTAATAATAATTAGTTATTTCCTTCTTAATATTCCTTTTGTAAATATTAGAATAGTTGTATTTTATTTATTTCACAAAATGTAACAAGAGAAGGAAGTAAAAGACCAAGAAAAGATTGTACCCAACAGCAGCACTTTCTGAAGAGCTGCTGTCCAGATTTCAAAAATGTTTTGGAAGTGTTTTATAAATTCATATCTTGGTCATTTGGTGATATACTTGTTGGTAACTTTAATATCTAGTATATACATTAAGTTTCAACAAGTATTAGCATCAATATAGCCAAGAATGAATTGAAAAATGCAACAAAAACCCACATTTTTTTCTTCCTGCCCCCTGCTGGATCGCAACTTTTGAGGGCCCAAGAAAAAATTCATAACTCACTTTATGATGTCAAGAAATGGTGGTTCAAGTGTCATTTGGTGATATAAGAAGCTTGGCAAAATTGTAGCCAAATCGAAGATCATTTGGTTGAGTTTTTGTCACCTTTTTGTCCCTAGGTTTGGACTTGATATTTCATGTATGGCTCACATGAAATATCAAACTAGTTGGCTTGTGTTTATGCACCCATGCATGCTTGTGATGATTGAATGTTTTATTATGTTATGTTGTGGATGAAAATAAGATTTTGCATGCTAGACAACCTAGATAATTAAACATAATCATCAAGGAGTTTGTATTTTCAAAAGTTGACATTTAAAACATAAGATGTGATAAAATTGGTTTTATTAAAATGGGTTTTGTTATAAAACCTATTAAGTCAAGTTTTGAAAATGTTGAAACAAGAAATAAAATGGAGATTTTATGAACTCTTACAAACTCCAACCCTATGTAATAATGGTAATTATTTAGGATTATAAATTGGTTCTAATATATGTGATCAAACTCAAACTTAATATTGGATATTAATTGTAATATTGACCACAAACAAAGAATCAATAAAATGGAGATTTTATGATTTAGGAACCAATTAACAAAATAAGATTTAATGGTACCATGTTCATTGGATGCATGCAATCTACATGATACCGTATGTTTTTCAAAATTAGAATTGTAAAACATTCAAATCCCTTATGAAATACGAATCTATGTCATCCCTCTTAAAGACACTCATGTATCACTTGTATTTCCTTGTGGGATAAAGGATACCTAACCACTTGGAGTCTTCTTGTGATACAAGAAGTAGTTTTGCAATATTGATGGGATAAAGGACACCTAACCATTAATAGTTGTCAAAATTACACGTCCGTTTAAGTGGGATGATTCGTTTGGAAATCTCTTGTGATAAAGGTCACATAAGCATTAGAAATCCAAGGCATAGATGGGATCAAACATGCCAAACTTATAAATGTTATAATGGGATCCCATAACTCTAGAAATTATATTTGGATATAATTGGTAAACCGTTACCTACCTTGTTGATTCGAATAGGCGGGATAAAGGATACCTAACCACTTATTCGTAATGCAACTTGGATTCTAGACCTTAATTAATTAAAGTTTATGAAACAAGAAAGGGTATTAATTATTAAGGACTTAATATCATAATTTACTAAATAGAACCTTGTTAAAATTTTGTAGATGGCACCAAACAACACACACTCGGCTCCTAACAAAACCTCACTACGGTCTCTCCTTGAAGGAGAAAAACTTAACCATACCAACTTCTTGGATTGGCACCGTAGTGTGAGAATTGTTCTCAAACAAGAAAAGAAAGAATATGTTCTCAATGAACCACTTCTAGAAGAGCCCCCTGCCATTCCTAAGCCCGCACACGATGCATGGCTTAAAAAGATGGATGATTCCATCGATGCATCATGCCTCATGTTGGCAACCATGATTCCCGACCTTCAGAAGGATTTGGAGAATCATTCAGCCTATGACATGATTCATCAACTAAAGGAAATGTTCCAACAACTTGCAAGAACGGAAAGGTTCGAAACTGTTCGGGCTTTCCATGCTTGCAAGATGGAGGATGGGCAGTCGGTAAGCTCTTATGTGCTCAAAATGAAGAGTCACATTGATCATTTGGCACGTCTTGGAGTTGTGATGCCCGAAGAGCTAGCAACGGATATGATCCTTAACTCCTTGACAAAGTCCTTTGATCCTTTTGTCATGAATTATAACATGAATGGTTTAAACAAGACTATCCCGGAATTACATGGGATGCTAATTATCGGGGAAAAGAATCTGCCTAAGAAAACCACTCAAGTTCTCATGATCAAGGAAGGTGGAACAAAGAGAACTAGATCCGAACACCCCACCAACTCCAAGGGCAAAGGGAAAGCAAAAGCTTTCAAAGGTAAGGGCAAGAAAGTTGTCCAACCATCCCATCCGCCCAAGAAGAAGGCAAAGGTTGCCAAAGATGACACATGCTTTGAATGTGGCAAAGCTGGGTATTGGAAAAGAAATTGCCCTACTTATCTTGCGGAGTTGAAGAAGAAGAAGGCCGGTGAAGGCACTTCAGGTATCTATGTGATAGACCTAGAACTTTATAATTTATCTCCTAACACATGGGTATTTGATACTGGTTGTGGAACTCACATATGTAATATGTTGCAGGGGTTCAAAAGGAGTAGGCGACTGAAGGCAAATGAGGTAGTACTTCGGTTTGGAAACAATGCAAGGGTTGCGGTGGATTCAATTGGAAGTTTTGATTTATTACTACCTAATGGCTTGTGTATGACATTGTTGAATGTTTATTATGTACCTAGCTTGACTAGGAATATTATTTCGGTTGCTAAATTAAGACAATGTGGATTTGATCTTTCCTTTAATAATGATGATATTTGTGTTTACAAAAATAATGTATTCTATTTTGAGGCTAGACCTTTAAATGAAATTTATGAAGTAAACCTTGATGAAAAGACTAACCATGACTCTTTATACCACATTTTCACCAAGAAACCCAAATTTGATTTGAGTCAAACATATCTATGGCATTGTCGCCTTGGGCATATAAACAAGAATCGCATATCCCAACTTCAAAAGAGTGGACTTTTGAAGGCAAATGAGAATGACTCATTTGATATATGTGAATCTTGTTTACATGGCAAGATGACTAAAGCTCCTTTCTCCGGAACCAATGAGAGAGCAAAGGACTTGTTAGGAATCATACATACGGATGTATGTGGTCCTTTCAAGCCAATGACTAGATATGGTGAAAGATATTTCATCACCTTCACTGACGACTTTAGTCGTTTTGGATATGTTTATTTGATTAAACATAAACATGAGGCGTTTGAAATGTTCAAAACGTTTCAAAGTGAAGTGGAAAATCAACTCAACAAAACAATTAAAGTTCTTCGTTCTGATAGAGGAGGTGAGTACTTAAGTACAAACTTTATGGATCATTGTAAAACTTGTGGAATTGTTTCACAACTTACTCCACCTGGAACACCACAACATAATGGTGTGTCTGAAAGGCGGAACCGAACACTATTGGATATGGTTCGATCCATGATGAGTAGAAGTACTCTACCTTTATCTTTTTGGGGTTATGCTTTACAAACAGCTGCTCGTCTCCTAAACCTGGCACCTACTAAGAAGGTAGATAAAACGCCTTATGAGATATGGCATGGAAGGGTTCCATCTTTATCCTATCTCAAGGTATGGGGTTGTGAAGCTTATGTTAGACAAGAAGCTTCAAACAAATTAGAACCCCGTTCAACTAAATGTATCTTTGTAGGGTATCCGAAAGATTGTCTTGGATACTATTTCTACAATCCCATCGAGAATAAGATATTTATTTCTCGAAAAGCTGAATTCCTAGAAAACAAGTTTCTGACGGAAGAGGCTAGTGGGAGGTTTGTGGAACTTGAGGAATTTCAGGAACCACAACCTGATACACAAGAAGTTGAATCTAGCATTCAACAAGAAATTGTTGAACCTGAACAAACGGTTGATCAGGAACAAATTGTAACACAAGGTGTTCGCAAATCTGGTAGGGTTCGAATTGAACCAGAAAGGTATGGTTACCTTTTGATGGAAGAGGAATGTTATACGATAGATTCTGATGAACCCGTCAACTATCAGAGTGCAATATCAGATCCTGAATCTGATAAATGGCTTGAGGCCATGAACACTGAGATGCAATCCATGCACGATAATCAAGTTTGGAACTTGGTTAATCTTCCCACCAATTGTAAGACTGTTGGGAACAAATGGGTTTTCAAGAAGAAAATCGACGTGGATGGAAATGTTCACACTTTTAAGGCTAGACTTGTCGCTAAAGGATACTCACAGACTCATGGTATTGACTATGATGAGACCTTTTCTCCAGTGGCAATGATCAAGTCGATTAGGATACTTTTTGCCATAGCCGCGTACTATGATTATGAGATATGGCAAATGGATGTCAAGACCGCTTTCCTTAATGGATACTTATTGGAAGATGCCTATATGGATCAACCTGAAGGTTTTGTCGATCCCAAGCATCCAAACAAAGTGTGCAAGCTTAAAAGATCTATCTATGGATTAAAGCAAGCGTCTCGAACATGGAACATCCGTTTTGATGAAAAGATTACGAGTTTTGGATTCATCAAAAATGAGGATGACTCCTGTGTTTACAAGAAAGCTAGTGGGAGCATTGTCATAATCCTAGTATTGTATGTAGATGACATACTTTTATTTGGAAATGACATCCCAACCTTAAAAGGTGTCAAAGCGTTCCTTGAGAGTTGTTTCTCAATGAAGGATCTAGGGGAAGCTGCTTATGTATTAGGCATAAAGATCTATAGAGATAGATCTAAGAGACTTATTGGTCTTAGCCAAAGTGTATATATTGATAAAATCTTGAAAAGGTTCAAGATGCAAGACTCCAAAAGAGGATTCTTGCCAATGCCACATGGCACCATCCTAAGCAAGTCTCAGTGCCCAAACACTAGAACTGAACTTGAAAGGATGAAACATGTCCCATATGCTTCGGCAATTGGATCCATCATGTATGCCATGTTATGCACTAGGCCCGACGTCTCATGTGCCTTAAGTATGACTAGTAGGTATCAACAGAACCCAGGTGAAGCCCACTGGACTGCTGTAAAGAACATTCTTAAGTACTTGAGAAGAACTAAAGATATGTTCTTAGTTTACGGTGGTTTGGAAGAAAGCTTAAAGGTAAAGGGTTACACTGACGCAAGCTTCCAAACAGATAGGGATGATTCGAAATCTCAATCTGGGTATGTCTTTATTTTAAATGGAGGAGCCGTGTCTTGGAAGAGTTCCAAACAAGAAGTGATTGCACAATCCACTACAGAATCAGAATATGTTGCTGCTTCAGAAGCTGCTCAAGAAGCTGTCTGGATGAGAAAGTTCATAGAAGATCTAGGGGTTGTTCCTTCCATTCGGGACCCTATAGAAATCTTCTGTGACAATCTAGGTGCTATAGCTCAAGCAAAGGAACCTAGATTGCATCAAAAAACCAAACACATTCACCGAAGGTATAACTACATTAGACATGAAGTTAAAAATGGTGAAATAAGTATTCACAAGGTTCATACAGATCAAAATTTGGCAGACCCATTCACGAAACCTTTACCCCAAACTAAGCATGAAAGTCATGCTAAGGGTATAGGACTCCGTTTTTCTAATGAATGGATTTGATTTGTGTTTAATGTTTTATGAATATGAACTTATGTAAACGACAAGAATTATGTAATATATGTGACGTGATGTTTCATTCATAATTATTGTGTTTTATTAGCATGTTTAATCCTTGAATAATTTAGTTATTCTAAACGTCCATAGTCGATCATAGTTGTGGGAGCAATTATGAAGTAAGACTAATATGAATTGGATTGGTTGACTTTTATGGGTAAAAGTAGCAAAAGGTTGCAACCAAATTCATAGATACTTGTCAGTGAACAAGTATTGGACTTGACCCGTTTCAAGATCACTCCATGGATCATCATCATAAGTGATTCTTGAATAAATGTATTATCATTGTATCCTTTGACCTGAGATACATATTTGGGACTCAAGTGTAGAGTGTACTATGCTTTGATATGGTTTACTGTTGTTCTTGAAATACAGACAACCATAAAGGCCATACTCATGCATAGTACTAACTATATGAGGGGCGTATGTAGTCAAGACGGGATTTGTTCCTCTTATGAGTTGAGAGTTAGACATCTAAGGCGCCTGATTGAAAGTTGAACATAAAATGAGAATGATTAAGATCCATGTCTCATGTTCAACAAGATGTCTGTGACAAAGGGATAATTGATAAATAACCTTATACATCAATTAGAGCCTCGTGTTTTCTGAAGAATTGAATGTTGTTAAATGGCACAATGTCATGTGTTATTGGGGGCAGTGAAATGTTGCTAGACGTTTAGCACTGTCGATATCATTCTATGATGCAACCTTGTGCAAGTGGGAGATTGTTAGTTCTATATGCCCAAGGATGATCATAAAATGATATTACTAATAATACATTATCCTATAGGGTCACACCAACAACAAGTTTGACACCAATTGATCATTTAGAACGTTAAATTTGATTTAACATCAAATGATACTAAATTTGCAATTTAATCTTGTAGGTTATTATTATTTGAGATAAATAATAATAATTACAAAATTAAAGGTTGATTAGTAATTCATATGTGATGAATTAATTAAGTGTAACAATTAAATTGTTTAAATTGTTAAACGATTTAATTGATTTATAAATAAGCCTTTTATTTAATTTAATTGGTAAATTAAATAATATATATATATTGTTTTTTATATATATATATATATATATATATATATATATATATATATATATATATATATATATATATATATATATATAATTATACAATTAAGATTGTATATTTAGATGGTTTATTTATATATAAGATTATGGTTTAAATGTTATCCCATTTAAGAAATAAGAAGATGTATTATTTATAAGCTTATAATTATATAAGTTTTATAAATAATAAAACCTATTAGCACTACACTTGATCATCCATATTTTAAGCCATGATGGGAGACATAAAAGCATGCATTGAGTTGTTAAACTAGTGGAAGATGCTAGCTTTTGTATATTGAAATCACATGGGTCTTTCCTTTCCAACTAGTGGCATTTGCTTTCTCTTTTTGGTGGGTGATATAGTGCACGACTTTGAGTGGGTTTTTATGACATTTTTCTTGCTTAAAAATCAGCCAAAATAACTCTCCTTAAGTGCCTAAGAAAATTGGTTTTTGGTTTCATAAGAAAAGGGGTTATAACTTGCAAGTTGTGGAACTAGCATTCAAGGGTGTTCAAGCTTGTGGTGGATCAACTATAGAGGGATTCTAATTTGATTCCTAGCTATCAAAATCATCCAAACCAAACCCAAGAACAAAAGGTTATGATCTTGAACTTAATCTATGTTTGTTCATCATCTTATCTCTACATGCATGTAGCATGATCCTCTTGAAAATGGAATTTGTGTTCATGATTTTATGCTTCCGTTGCAAACTCTTGTTTTTGAAACTAATTACATGAACCATGATTTCCAACAATAATCATCAAGGAAATACATTATTGGCCTCAGTATATACTCTAAGTGAGACCAGCTTCATTGTCAACGTCTGAAAACACAAATACAAAAATTCTACATCTGAAAGAAGGATATAAAATTAACCATAATATTCAAATTTGAATGTTTATTCAGTAACAAAAATGAAGAATGTTTACTTGTAAGCACCTACCATATCTTTTAGAAAAACCAAATCTGTTCAATAATTGTAAATGTAAGACCTTCAGAACCTCAAATACCATTTTGTTGGTAAAACAAATGTAACCAAAACCGATAAACAAAAAAAAAAAACAGTCACAAACTAAAATAGTTTTTTTATAAAATCGGTTTTGGTTTTATCCGGCTAATGTGTACCTCTAGACTACCTGGTCGATATAATGATGACCCGCAGCTCACCTAGAACAAATATAAAATGAAAACAGAATGCAATGATGCAACCTATGTTCTGCATACAACTACACCCAACATTTTCTCTTTCCTTTTCTTGAGCCACATGTTTTTTTTTATTTGTTCGTAATACTTATATATGATAAAACTTGTTATGTCAAAATATATCATTATCTGAATAAAAAATTAAAAAATATCAGAATTCGTAATATTATACGTATCAATGAGCATATATTAAATGATATCGTTTAATATCATACATCTTAATAAACATTACAGTAATTGCATTATTTATTATTAATCGTATGACTTTTAAAAAACACCACTTATATAATTGTTCATTTCAAAAGTTTTTCTTATTAAAGTTACTTCCAAAAAACAAGCCCACGAAGCAGGTTATATGAATACCGATTTAATCTCAAACAGAAAAAACCAAGATCCAATATAAGTTTCAAAAATACTAACGTATACTAAACAATTCAACCATTTAGAAAAAAAAAACATAAGAGACAACAATAGTAGCAATCCACAAGTGACTAAAATCAATTGACAATTAATGAAAAACTAAACAAATGAAATTAATCAATTATACACTTTTATTGGGAGTGAAATTCCAATATACTTCGTTGTAGTTTCCATTTCCTTTTATTCCTTCATCTTAAATGATAACAACTTCCTGCACATAAATGATATACTAAACGAATAAGAGTCAAGAAAGGAAATCACATTGCAAATGATTGGGCTCAACATACTTAAGCTCGCATTTTAAATGAAAAGGGCCAAAACAGAAATGAAACTTGGAAAAAAAAAATGAGAAAATTTTCCCTTTTTAGATCAAAATCGATAGAATTAACTAAGTGTATGGACAAAAATGTAATTCACTCAAATTCATAGTGAAACAGAACTTACATGTGATGTGATATTTGTTATTTATGACACTCCATAAGCTAGGCAAAAGCATATCCAAGACCTTCAAAGATTATCAACATCAGCTAGCATATATATAATAATGTTGGATACTGTAAAAAATATTAATTTGAATAAAATACAAAGCAAAGTAAGACATACCCGTATTCATATTGTCTAGTTTTCTAAACTCCCTATCATTCTAGATTTCCTTCTTTTCATGCAAACTGAAGCCAAACCAACATTACCCAACAGCCATCTAATAAGTCTTTATCTGAAAGAAATTTGAATAAACCTTGATCTTCCATTGTTACATTAAGAACAATAGCATTCTTGTAGATATCGCATGAAATTGCCAATGAGTTTATACTATAAGAGCTGAAAGAGGAAAAATATGAAAGTAGACACAGAGTCACACACATGCTCCAAAGCCATACATAGTCACACACATAAACAGTCACATGTATACACAGTCATATAAAAATCACCCATATAGACACACAAACAGTCATATCCAATAACATATAGAAGAGAGGGGAGACATGAGGGAATTCGAGTATATAAATAGAATGATTGGTTAGGGTTTTCTGCTTTTAAAGGCATCAAAGGAAATTATAAGCGATATAAAATATTGTCAAAAATTGCAACATAACATAGAGTAAAAATTAACAAATGAAAATAATAAAAATTGTAAGAACTAACAACATACTTTTACTGCTTTGTTTCTAATAGCATCCAACTTTCATTTCTTGTGATTACAACATTAGATTTCTTCCAATCTTTTCCAGAACACCCTGCAGCGGACAAAAATTACAATTAGATGACAAAATACATCCCAGATGCTCTAGGACTTAAGCATCTTCTAGATAAGTTCCTTTAACCTGCAAAATTCCCTGAGTTAAGTGATAGATAGGTATGATAATGAGTAAGAAATTGAAAGAAATAATGGATGATTGAAATGGTATGAAAATGAGCCATTAAGTATTGAACATTAAAAAGTTGTAACAAAAATCCTGTTCAGTTGGTGTTGACAATCTTAGATCGTTGCTCTGGTGGTTTGACATAGCATTTCAATATAATTATTGTAATCTAAAGGAAAAAAAGGAAGTTATACCTTCACAACAAGTCTTGGAAATATACCTATATCAATTTGGATAACTGGAGAGTGGCTGAAGACGACATTGTGTAACACTCATGGCGGTGGGTGGTTGAGGGCGGCACCGCCACCATCAACAACCTGTCGATTATAATGCTAAATAAAAAATATGGGCAAACTCTAGTTCTGACTCGTACATATAGTTGGGAGAAATTAACACGTCTGATTTTGGAGTTATCGAAAATGGAAGAGATAAAGTGGAGAACACATTCCAACCCATGGTTTACCCTTCGAACTCTAAACATGACATTTATCAAAACAAAGGCATGATTATGCGTTACTGCAGTGATGGCGTTTCCTATCGGCGATGGTTAGGGGAGACGGTGGAATGGCTTCTTAGGGTTTGAGATAGAGCGGCAGATTAGGTTTGGGAGAGTGATACGGATTGCAAAAATGGGTAGAAAATGAAGGAAGATGGGTTTGTGATGGCGGAGGCGCTAACATTGTTGGCATAGTACAATCGTACGGTGTTGTTGATGGTGGTAGCAGGGAGGACGGCTGCGGTTGCTTCAAGGCAGAATGAGTGAAGGAGGCGCCCGATCTAGGGCAATTGAGGGTGTTCGTGGTTGTGATGGTGTGGGTGAAGGAGTTTTGTGTTGGTGAAGTGGGAACAGGGGAATGCAAAGATACGAGAATATATAATAAGCCAGGTCAAAAATTCAATTCTACATCCTCAAATCACGGTGGATTTGATTGGAATTTGTTTGACCAAAAATAGGAAATAAATATATCACATAATAAGATTGAAGTGTATATGGTTTTAGTGTTTGTACATTATGGTTTTTGAAAACCAATTTCAAAATTTTCAATGCCGAAAATAGGGGAGGGATTTTACGTATAGCTGCAAACCAAGGCAATCACTTCCCCAATTTACGTATACTATTAACTGTTAATATGAGATACTTATACTCAGTTAAACGATGGAAATTTAGGTCAAATATCTGCAATGAACATTTGTACTTTCAGCTGTAAGACTTGGATCTGTTAATTTTAAGAGTTTCTATTTTTAGAAACCATTTTTCCTTTTTAAGGTAGTATATATATATATATATATATATATATATATATATATATATATATATATATATATATATATATACATACATACATACATATATATATATATATATATATATATATATATATATATATATATATATATATATATATATATATATATATATATATATATATATATATATATATATATATACATATGTCCATTTTAGCTATTCATATCCCTTCATGTAAACAACAAGTCTCTGGCATGTTAATTACTCATTTTTGCATCCCCTACTATACCCTTTAAATTTTACTTAACCTCAAGGCTTATTGCTGTCACACCCCGATCCTTGGCGGAATCGATCAAGGCGTGATATATTGTTCAAAGTCTCATGACAACTATGTTATAATATGATTAGATTCAATTAAGTACTAAGTATGCAAACAAGATCCACAACATACAAATACAAATACAAATACAACAACATTTATTACATCAAATTTAAATAGTCTTGTGGGTTTCTAAGGTACACCCTACTTTTCATCAACTTCATTCTTCAAATCTGCATCATGGGTAAAAACAGGTCAACTACGAGAGTTGGTGAGTAATCTAGTTTTATTAAAGAAAATTGTGAGTTTGAATAATTTGAAATTTGTTTTCTTTTGAAGTTGGCAAGCAACTGTTATTGAGATAACAGTTTATAAATCAAAAATTGATTAACAAATGATAACAACAACAATAAGTCATCACCCTATATATACATATATATGTATATATATATATATATATATATATATATATATATATATATATATGTATATATATATATATATATATATATATATATATGATGGAGCATCTAATCATCATACACACTCAACCACGTGCAATCAATCACCTTAGCGTCACAAGGCGGGGTGGTCAACCCAATAGCGCTATTATTGTCCATAACATACCTCAAGAATACGGGCATAGTCATGGAGATTAGACTAAAAATGGTAATGCACTACAAATACATGTAGCGTAAACAAACAATAATTATACAAATAATGATTCACGTATAAATGTCCCAACAATGTCTCAGTGGTGAAAAAATAATTAAATGAAGTTGGAACATATTAAAACCACATGATACACCCAAAAGTATTGAAAATTATAAAATATGGGGTAAATTACTCATATTAGTCCAATAAGGAATGCGCGTGTTGTACGATAGACGGCTCGAGTCAAAATGTCGTAGAACCAAATATAATTAATAGTTTTGGCTTAGGAATCGATAAACGGGAATATAGTATTAATAAAAATAATGAGACACATATTCTTATATTAGATGAATTAACAATAATCCAAATTTTGTTTTGAATATTAATGTATTCATATGTTAAATGAATTTTAAATTGAATTAATTACTTTGCTTAATTAATTTATATTTTCACTTTAGGCAAGATTTTAATAATTTTTTATTAAAATAATAACTAGTCAAATTATAAGTATTTATAGATTTTATATATTATAAACAATTATTTATATGAAATAATCATTAAAAATGCATTTTTACATGCTTAGATATTTAGGAAAATGGGTTTAAATACTAAACAGTAATGAAACATTTTGAAATTGTCAGAAAATCATTATTTCATAAAATAGTAATTACTGTAAAAGTTTCATATTTTTCTTAACTGCTTTAGTATTTATTTAGTATTTTAATAATTAAACCACAACAAATTTTGGGAAAAATAATAAATGATTCCCAAAAATTCTGGAAAATTAATCACAGTTTTCTAACATTATATTGAGCCTACGGTAAATAGTTTAGATATTTTGGACTATGAGAAGTATTTCTTATGTTTTTCATGATTAACTAATCAATAAAATCATAAATAATAGGAAAATATTAAGAGAAATTCATTAGACTTTTTATTTATGATTAGCATGTTATATATGATATTCTGATAAGGTTTTATAATTTTTTGAAATGTGTAGCTATTTATTATCAATTTAAACCATTAAATAATCATTAAATCAGAAAAAATAGGCAAACATTCTTACAAAAATCTGTAAATTTTGTCATGAAGTTTTTGAATTGTTAATAAGGAGCGAAAAATATAAAATCTAGTTTTTAACATACATAACTATATTTTGAAATTTATTTATCTACAACAAAATAAAATACAAAATAAGCATCAAACAGTAATATAAATGCATGAAACTTTATAAATCCACTTTAATCAATATATGGGTTGTTCCAAAATGTTCCCAGAATTTATTGACTGCAAAAAGTATTTTATGTGAATTATTGCCCTATTTTATTGCAATAATTATAGTAATTCAATAAAAATAAGTTATTTTCTGAAAATTTCCAGAACTTCTTATTTTATTGATGGGATCCTGCGAAAAATCAGGTTTATGCATAAAATGAGTTTTAGATAGTTTGGTGGATTTAATTTGTTTCATTCATGAATTTGAGACTTTTAACAACATGCCTTGATGAATGCTTCAAGAGGGATGAAGAGTTGAGTATATTGGAGTGTTCATGCAAACTGAAGCCAAACCAACATTACCCAATAGCCATCTAATAAGTCTTTATCTGAAAGAAATTTGAATAAACCTTGATCTTCCATTGTTTCATTAAGAACAATGTTATATATGATATTCTGATAAGGTTTTATAATTTTTGGACATGTGTAGCTATTTATTATCAATTTAAACCATTAAATAATCATTAAATCAGAAAAAATAAGCAAACATTCTTACAAAAATCTGTAAATTTTGTCATTTAGTCTTTAAATTGTTAATAAGGTGCGAAAAATATAAAATCTAGTTTTTAACATACATAACTATATTTTGCAATTTATTTATCTACAACAAAATAAAATACAAAATAAGCATCAAACATTAATATAAATGCATGAAACTTTATAAATCCACTTTAATAAGTATATTAGTTGTTCCAAAATTTTCCCAGAATTTATTGACTGCAAAAAATATTTTATGTGAATTATTGCCCTATTTTATTGCAATAATTATAGTAATTCAATAAAAATAAGTTATTTTCTGAACATTTTCCAGAACTTCTTATTTTTTTGATGGGATCCTGAGAAAAATCAGGTTTATGCATAAAATGAGTTTTAGATAGTTTGGTGGATTTAATTTGTTTCATTCATGAATTTGAGACTTTTAACAACATACCTTGATGAATGCTTCAAGAGGGATGAAGATTTGAGTATATTGGAGTGTTCTTGGCTGAAATATGAAGATTTCTAAGAGGAATTTCGAGATTGAGAGTGAGAGAAAGAATAGATATGGTTTGAGTGGTGATGAGAATAATGTGTTGGGAAAAAAATGAAAGGAAAGATGATGGGAGGTGTGAGTGGGAGACAATGAGAATAAACTTTTACTTTTGGTGGTCTTCATAATTCCCCACTAACACAAGCATTTTAAGAGTTTTATAAAATTTAATGTAGTGTTTATAAAAATAGAGTTTTAATAAAAAATAGGTTATTATTTGATTATAACAATCTACTTTGATTTGAAGTTTAATTATAGCATTCAAGTTTGATTTTTTTTAATTTAATTAGAGCATCATACTTTGATTTGATTTTAATATGATATCATAATTTAATTTGATTATAGTTATAACGTTATACTATGCTATATTGCTATAAACGTCAATTTATATCGTAGTGTAAGGGTTTTGATCCTATTAGCGTCAAGAAATCTCGAGTAGGGTTTATTAAATTTCCAATTGGGTTGGGTTGACCCGAATCCATTTTAGGCGGATGTCACAGTCTCCCCTACTTTAGGAAATTTTGTCCCAAAATTTAAGAAGATAGTACCTTAAGAGAAAAGTTGCGGGTATTTGGTACGCATTTGATCCTCACGCTCCCATGTATACTCAGGTCCACGTGCAGACTGCCACCTAACCTTGACCAGGAGAATGCGACTTCTTTTGAGTTGCTTTTCCTTTCGGTCTACAATTTCCAAGGGTTTCTCGATAAATTGCATTGTCTCGTCGATTTGGATATCCTCGAGAGGAACATGAAGGTTCTCGTCAGCTAAACACTTCTTGAGGTTGGCTATATGAAACACTGGGTGAACTTTATTAAGCTCTATTGGTAGATCCAACTCGTAGGCTACTGGTCCGATCCTTTTCAGGATTTTGAACGGGCCTACATAGCGTGGTGCCAATTTACCCTTGCGTCCAAATCGAACCACACCTTTCCATGGGGACACTTTTAACATGACCATCTCTCCCACGGTAAATTCAAGCAGTTTGCGTCGCTTGTCGGCGTAACTCTTTTGTCGGCTACGAGCTGCGAGAAGGTTATTGCGAATCTGAGTGATTTTGTCGGTTGTTTCCTGGATAGGCTCAGGACCAACGATTGGAGAATCCACTGTTGCACGAATCACGTGGGACTCGCCAATTTCATGCCAGCAAATAGGAGATCGGCATTTACGGCCATACAATGTCTCAAATGGTGGCATCTTGATGCTAGAATGATAACTGTTATTATAGGAGAATTCCACCAACGGTAAATGAGAGTCCCAGTTTCCTCCGAAATCTAAGACACACGCCCTCAACATATCTTCGAGTGTTTGAATTGTTCTCTCAGATTGACCATCGGTTTGAGGATGATAGGCGATACTGAGATCGAGGCGGGTTCCCATGGCTGCTTGAAGTGATTGCCAAAACCGAGAAAGAAATCTCCCATCACGATCTAAAATGATGTTGAGAGGGATGCCATACCGACTAACTATCTCGTCGATGTAAATTCGAGCAAGTTGTTCGACCTTGAAATGTTCACGGATGGGAAGGAAATGAGCGGATTTGGTCAAACGGTCAATGATTACCCAAATGCTGTCGTGTCCCTTGGTGGTACGGGAAAGTTTGGTTACGAAATCCATGGCGATCGCTTCCCATTTCCACTCGGGGATTACCGGTTGGACCAATAGTCTAGAGGGTCGTTGATGTTCTGCTTTGACCCTGGAACATGTAAGACATTTGGCCACGAATAAAGCAATATCCTTTTTCATTCCCGACCACCAATAATTGGTTCTCAGGCCATGATACATCTTGTCAGCACCAGGATGAATGGAATATCGAGTTTTTTGGATTTCTTCCATCAGGAAGGTACGGAGATTGTCGCGATCTGGGATCCAGATGCGATCTTGATAATAGAAAATACCATCAGATTTACTTTCCAACTCCCCATCAATTCCCGTGGGCAAGTCATTTTCGATAATTGCCGAGTGTTGGGCTCCTCGAATTCGGTCACTGAGATTGGACAAGATAGGAGAACATATTAGATGAAATGCTTTGGCATGTTCTTTTCGACTTAACGCGTCGGCTACCACATTTGCCTTTCCCGGATGATAGCGTATTTCACACTCGTAATCATTTAGGAGTTCGACCCATCGTGTTTGTCTCATATTGAGTTCCTTTTGATTAAGAATATGTTGCAAGCTCTTGTGGTCGGTGAAAATTACGCATTTAGTGCCGTAAAGGTAATGCCTCCAAATTTTAAGAGCGAAAACCACGACACCGAGCTCCAAATCATGAGTCGTATAATTCCTTTCATGGATTTTGAGTTGTCGCGATGCGTAAGCTATAACCTTTCCCCTTTGCATCAAAACACAACCTAGACCGAGATTGGAGGCATCGCAGTATACCACGAAATCTTCGGATCCTTCAGGGAGTGTAAGAATTGGAGCATCACACAATCTTTGTTTAAGAGTTTGGAAAGCGTCTTCCTGCTTGGGTCCCCAATCAAATGGCGTACCCTTGCAAGTGAGAAAAGTAAGCGGTAAAGCGATCTTTGAGAAATTTGAAATGAAACGCCGGTAATAGCCGGCTAAACCGAGGAATGACCGAATTTCCTTGGGGGTACGTGGGACTTTCCAATTCTTGACTGCTTCAACTTTTGCGGGATCGACTAAAATACCCTTGTCACTTACAATATGACCGAGGAATTGTACCTCATTTAACCAAAACTTGCATTTCGAAAATTTGGCATAAAGCTGATTTCCTTGCAATGTTTGGAGAGTTAGACGAAGGTGTCTTTCATGGTCTCCCTTTGTCTTGGAGTAAATGAGGATGTCATCAATAAAGACGATAACAAAACGGTCGAGGTAAGGTTTAAATACTCGATTCATCAAGTCCATGAATGCGGCAGGGGCATTCGTTAGGCCAAAAGGCATAACGGTGAACTCGTAATGACCATAGCGGGTTCGGAAAGCGGTTTTGGGATGTCTTCTTCCCGTACTCGAAGTTGGTGATAACCCGAGCGGAGGTCGATTTTTGAGAAGCATGAAGCTCCTTGAAGCTGATCAAAAAGGTCGTCGATCTGAGGTAACAGATATCGGTTCTTGATGGTCAATTTATTTAACTCCCGATAATCGATACACATACGAAACGAACTGTAACGCCAAGATACTCTTTTTATAATTATTATAAAAGGGTAAATTGGTCATTTTACCTTGTAAGAGTAAAATGGTCTTTTGGACAAAAAAAAAAAGTATTTGGTTTGAAATAATATTTTAAGTTTTGGACTTAAAATGTTATAAAAACTGATTTTTGGTCGTTTTACCGAAAAAGGGTATTTTGGTCATTTGACCAAGTCAACGACCAATTATGTAAAAATATTGTTGATTGTGGCCAAAATGTAAGAAATGGAAGTTTTATTGTAATAAAACTTGATTGTTGTGGTCAAAGTTCAAGAAAATGAACTTAGGGACCAAATTTGCAAAATTTGTGGTATATATAGAGAGAGTTGACTCTCTTTGACTGGCCATTGTTTGCAGCTACGGGAATGGATTTTGGGAGCAAAATTCTGGAAGATTTTTGAAGCTTGAAGCAAGAACTTGGATCAATGGTTGGAAGATAGTGATTTCCAAGCAATTAAGGTAAGTAGATTACCCTTTTTGTCAAGTTCTTGAAGAAGTTCTAAATGGGTTTTATAGAAACTGAAATTTGTAAATTTCAGTTATGTTTATGTTGTTAAGTTGATGTAATACTCCCATTGAGTCATGCTAGAAAGGACTTAACTCAAGAAAATGGAAGTAGGTTGTTATATTTGATGAAATTGAAGTTTTGGGGTTTTGGAACTAAGAACCCTAATTCTTCATTTTGATTGATTTGGTTGTTTTAGATGGTTGAAAACCTTGTTAAAGTATAAGGTTTTAGTCCTAGAACAAACCCCAATCGATTAAGGACCTGATTAAGGGCTTAAAATGAGAAAATGGGATTTTGTAGCTTGAAAATCGGAGTTTCTGGTCTGCTGATCAGCCCTCGCGACGCGACCAGCATGGTCGTCGCGACGTCGCGACTCGAAGGGCATGACCTTCACGACTCGAAGGGCATGACCTTCACGACTCGAGGAGCATGGTCCTCGCGACTCGAGGAGCATGGTCTTCGCGACGCGACCAAAGGGTCCGTCGCGACGCGAGCCCTGGACAGAAACTAAATTGTTTTCTGTGAATTTTCCAAGTTTGATTCTTGTGCTAGGCTTGTCCGATTGACCTGAAATTTTAAACATAGGTCTAATATGTTGTAAAACTTCAAGGAAAATTATCGGAATACGAATACGACCTCCCGAAAGTACTGTAGTAGAATACGCGTATTTCGGGAAGTGTATTAAATTTTATAACGATGGTTATTGATTGGAAAAGCTTGGAAATGTTTCCCAATTGTATTGTATATGACTCTTATGTATTAGAGTCAATTGAAATGATTATTAACCTATTATCATTTGGTATATAAATGAATATATAGGTATGAGACAAAATGGTTGTGGTGCACGCAAAGGCAAGAAACAACCGGGGTATAAACGCAGCTAGTAACCAGGTGAGTAATCTCACTAATATCATATATGATATATGATGATTGAACTGTTATAGGTTGAAACAGCTTCGAAGGACGAAAATGACAAGAGTAAAGATAGAAGAAAATGACAAGACCAGATAAGCTGTGAGTTTATTATAGACAAGAACGGAACTGTGAGTCAGTTAATATTGACAAGACCAGATAAGCCGTGAGTCTTTAATAGACAATAACGGCACTGTGAGTCAAACCTTTATATAGACAACAGCGGGCTTACCCGTGAGTCTAGGCAACAGCGGGCTAACCCGTGAGCCATATTTTATTCTGATAAGTCAAACCTTTATATAGACAACAGCGGGCTTACCCGTGAGTCTAGGCAACAGCGGGCTAACCCGTGAGCCATGGTTTACTTTGATGAGCCAAACTTATATAGACAACAGCGGGCTAACCCGTGAGTCTAGGCAACAGCGGGCTAACCCGTGAGCCACGGCAACAGCGGGCTAACCCGTGAGCCATATCTAACCGGTGCGGCCTATACGGATATGATATTTGGTGCGGCCTATATGGCCATGATATTGTTACAGGTACATGGTACGGCCTTTTGGCTATGATATCGGGTTATGAAACCCAGCTGGTACGGCCTGCGGGCTATGAATTGTATATTGATATTGTTTTGGTGCAGCTTATATAGCTATGACACAGAGTGCGGCTGTTAGCCATGATATACGGTGCAGTCCGATGTGACTGAGAAAGATGGGACAGAAATAGTTGTGTATAGTTAATTGTGTAAATAACTGACTTGGTTTGATAATTGCAGGTTATCATGACATAGTCTGTAAGACTATAACTTAGGATGTGAAATCCTAAAGATATATTCGATCAGCCAGTAAGGCTACGAATTTGGATTAGATATCCAGATAAATACATGAGTGTATTTAATACGTGTTATTGTAGAATTGATTACTCACTGAGCTTTGTAGCTCATACCGTTTGTTACTGTCCCTGCAGGTTAGCATGACACTGGTAGGGGACAAGATAGAGTCCGTGACTCATGAAGTAGGACTCGTAGATGCTGTCAGTAGAAGCCCGGCTTTAAAGGAGTTATGGTATTTTTATACTCTCCTTGATACACTTGTACCCGTATTTATTAAAATATACCCCTTGTTATGGTTTTATGTATTGAAACCTGTGTTTTAAATGAAAAATTTTTTTCAGGGGTGTTTTTGTTTTAAAAGCCGGGTGTTACAAGTTGGTATCAGAGCCGTGGTTTAAGTGAACTAGGTGTCTATAGAGTAGATTCCTGGACTTAAACCCTGAAACAGTAGACATGATGAACTGTTAGGTGTATATAGTTGTTATTATACATATATAACCTAACTATTGCTGACTTCTAACGTATAAGAAGTATGAGCAGCGGATATTTCTGGGAGAAATTTAGTGTGTGTAACTGTAAGAGGCGGATCAGCCTTTTCTCTAGACTCCATCGAACGAGGGGCAACGAGACCAGTAGTGGAAAAATCCACATGACGAGCAATGTTAGCTGATGTGGTCAGATAAAGAAATCGGTTGCTCACCTTAGTTAATATCAAGGTGAAAGACAAGTAGTTGAGACTACAAGAAAAAGCAGAAAACGATTAGTGGACGCTTCAGGAGAAGTTACCACAGACTGGGTCCAACCTTATAGGGAAAGGACCAAAACAGAGCCACTATGTATAGTGATCAGTGCAGGAAAGGCACTAAGGAAAATTGTAGAGTTGAGACTCTACCGTGACATGCTGAAATTGCAGATGATAGGAGCAGATTGCTCGAGCTTGTTGTATGGGACGGAAGTGGTTCCAGCGTGGAACTATAGATCACTTCTTTATGAAATATTCACATGCGAAATGTGGAGTAACGGGTGATGAACCCAGGAAAAACAGAAGGAACGAATGGTCGAAAAGGACCCGTGATACCATGAGCATTCCAGTAGATTGTGGAAGAAGCTCGTGAGGAGACTGATATGATCGCAGATGTCATTGTTCTGAATATAACTCGTGTATGTTATATTTGATCCATGAAGCTATGCTTTGGATCGATGATTCGATGTTTTGTTTGAATTTTTCATCAATGATTTTGGATGAAATATTTGAAATAGCTATTGTAGATAGCAAGTATGTTCAATATATTGAACGCCTGGAAAGTAGTCTGCCTAAGATTTACGGGACCATTTTTCCCTATGAATCTAAAGCCGATGACTACCAGTGAAATTGAAGCATTTGTGCTTATGAATTGGTTAGCAATGAATTATGCTAACATAAATTGTAGAAATATGAACATGATGGTTCAGAAAGCAGAAATGAACGGATGAAAACCCATGGTAAATGACCGTTGCTGGGAATACCGGTTAGCTTCTTTACTTAAACTCAGGAAAGAGTTAGTAAAGGAATGATGTTGTAGTTGGCATACGTGGTATGGGCCAAGCTTAATAAAGTGGTGAAAGTAGTGTACTACTTTAAATAATTTTCGGATGATTCTTTTGAAAAGAACTTCCAAGATTTCTGCCAGATTGGCAAAAAGAGCTTATGATTAAGCTGGTATTGGGAGCCGTTCATGTTAACTAGGCTCTGTGTTGATTGGCCTCTGTAGAGATGACAGAGTGGTAAAACAATTGGAAGAAATTGTTTTGAATTGAGATCTCATATGACTGTAAGTGTCATCAGATAGAGCCCTATCTGTTTGAAAAGAAGAAAGATAAGTTAATGTGTATGTACATTGACTACCGAGAATATGATATTCTCGAAACCAGATTGAATATGAGGTACATTGTACCAGATAACGGAGTTACTTCACTGAGTTAAGTGATATGTAAATTCTCCAAGTATGAAAAATTTGGCTAAAAGAAGTTTCAACTCCTTGGGCATGATAATACTGCCAAAGATGATGAAATAAATCCAGTGGGATAGATGATGTGGTAAAACTGGAACCGCCTGAGGAATCTGACTGACATTGTAGTTCCTTGGATTTGGCGGGTTACTACAGGAGAGTTGTAGAAAACTGCTCCTTGATTGCTGGTTAGCTGGTTAAAGTTGACCAAGAAAAGTGTAAAATCTGAGTGGTAGAAAGACCACAGATATGTTGTAAAGGTTTGGAATAAACCTTGTGTGAACCTCTAACATTAGCAATGATGCTAAGTAGAGAAGAAGGATTGGATTATTGAAATGTATCCAACATTGACTGTGGATGCATGACATTGCGGTAGCAATTGTGAACGTGGCATTTAAGCTTTGGAAACACTACTTGTATGGTGTAAAGCTTATAGCGATAAGATCATAAAAGTTGAAATACTTGATTGATCAAAAGAAGCTGAAGATGAGATAGTAAAGATAGATGGGTTACTTAGAGATTTCAGGTATGAAATCTTGTACCATCTTAGAAAGGCGTATGTGATTACAGATGCCTTGAATTTGAAAGAGTAACCTTTGAGGATTACATCCACATGCGTGAATGTGGCAAATTAATTACCTGAGTTGTTTCGGGAGCACAGAAAGATGTGTGCAAGTCTGAAATTGTGAAAAGTGAATAAATGATTGAAAAGTAGCGGAAGTTAGTTGGAACATCACAGTGATTTAATACCCGTGGCGGTTGTGCATGTGAATTCCAAAGTTAAACGAAACATAAAAATCATCTTGAAAAGATGTATTTTGTATCAGATATGCAGCATACCCGGGGCAATACCAAACTGTATAGGTCGATAAAACCTATGTGTTGGTGGCCGGAGCTGAAGAAAGACATTGAAAGACATGTGAAAAATGTTTGACTTGTGTGTAAATACAGTCAAATCATTAGAAGTATGTGGACTGTCAGTCCTAAAAATGAAATGGGACGAAAAATATCATAGACTTTGTAGTAAAGTCTTTGCAAATACCGTATGGGTATGACACCATATGGGTAAATTGCAGGTTGATTGATGAAATCAGTGTATATTTATACTGACTAAGAAGAAATTAAGAGTGGAAAAGTAGTGAAAAACTACTAAGATAAAGAAAATTGTCGACGTGAGTTATCGGCGCGAATTGTATCGAACAGAGATAACAGAATTATTCTTTGAATTTAGCATTGATTCTTAGAATTATTAGCTCAAAAGTACTAGTAAGTACTGTGTGCGAATCACAGATGGATTGACGAGGTGAGATGATGATGCAGACCTTAGGAGTTATGCCTGAAATCGGCATAATAGACCCTAGCGGAAACTAGACGACCGTCTATCCTTGGTAGAAGTTGTAGATTAGTATAGGTATTATACTAGTGTTTTATTGACTCGTAGGAAGTATTGTATAGACTACCGTGTTGCACGCTGATTTGCTAGACAGAAGTTGGGGAGAAGCCGTTGGTTAAACTTGAGATTGTATCTCAAACAGAAGAAAAGATTAGGCAAATTCGAGAAAGCTTGGAAATAGACCAAGATCGACAAGAGTAGTATGCGGATTGTCGAGTAAAACCTTTGAAACCCCAAGTAAGGGAAGAAAGTGGAACTCAAAGTGACCCTCCGGAAAGACTAGAAATTGATGTGGGACAAAAAGGAAAGTTGAGTCCGTGTTTATTGGACCTTTCCGTATATCCCAAACGCAAGAATTGCGGTGTAATGATTGAATATCCTTGATGAATTTCAAGATGATTGTAAATGTTTTCTATGGGTCTCAGGGTTCTGAGAACATAGATTGATAAATGCTAACGAATCCCTCATGTTGAAATGAGGAAGATAAGTGATTATGTGCCCGGGACAACCGGATGAGTGATATGCGAGTGGTGATATGACCACGAGATAAGAAGATTAGTATGGTTAAGTGCTTAGGCAATACCATAAAAGTTTCCATGTGATATGAGAAACCGGAATTGTAACGAGAAAGAATTACTCTCGTTTGTTTGTATGATTTCGGGGACGAAATCTTTTGAAGGAGGGGAGAATTTGTAACGCCAAGATACTCTTTTTATAATTATTATAAAAGGGTAAATTGGTCATTTTACCTTGTAAGAGTAAAATGGTCTTTTGGACAAAAAAAAAAGTATTTGGTTTGAAATAATATTTTAAGTTTTGGACTTAAAATGTTATAAAAACTGATTTTTGGTCGTTTTACCGAAAAAGGGTATTTTGGTCATTTGACCAAGTCAACGACCAATTATGTAAAAATATTGTTGATTGTGGCCAAAATGTAAGAAATGGAAGTTTTATTGTAATAAAACTTGATTGTTGTGGTCAAAGTTCAAGAAAATGAACTTAGGGACCAAATTTGCAAAATTTGTGGTATATATAGAGAGAGTTGACTCTCTTTGACTGGCCATTGTTTGCAGCTACGGGAATGGATTTTGGGAGCAAAATTCTGGAAGATTTTTGAAGCTTGAAGCAAGAACTTGGATCAATGGTTGGAAGATAGTGATTTCCAAGCAATTAAGGTAAGTAGATTACCCTTTTTGTCAAGTTCTTGAAGAAGTTCTAAATGGGTTTTATAGAAACTGAAATTTGTAAATTTCAGTTATGTTTATGTTGTTAAGTTGATGTAATACTCCCATTGAGTCATGCTAGAAAGGACTTAACTCAAGAAAATGGAAGTAGGTTGTTATATTTGATGAAATTGAAGTTTTGGGGTTTTGGAACTAAGAACCCTAATTCTTCATTTTGATTGATTTGGTTGTTTTAGATGGTTGAAAACCTTGTTAAAGTATAAGGTTTTAGTCCTAGAACAAACCCCAATCGATTAAGGACCTGATTAAGGGCTTAAAATGAGAAAATGGGATTTTGTAGCTTGAAAATCGGAGTTTCTGGTCTGCTGATCAGCCCTCGCGACGCGACCAGCATGGTCGTCGCGACGTCGCGACTCGAAGGGCATGACCTTCACGACTCGAAGGGCATGACCTTCACGACTCGAGGAGCATGGTCCTCGCGACTCGAGGAGCATGGTCTTCGCGACGCGACCAAAGGGTCCGTCGCGACGCGAGCCCTGGACAGAAACTAAATTGTTTTCTGTGAATTTTCCAAGTTTGATTCTTGTGCTAGGCTTGTCCGATTGACCTGAAATTTTAAACATAGGTCTAATATGTTGTAAAACTTCAAGGAAAATTATCGGAATACGAATACGACCTCCCGAAAGTACTGTAGTAGAATACGCGTATTTCGGGAAGTGTATTAAATTTTATAACGATGGTTATTGATTGGAAAAGCTTGGAAATGTTTCCCAATTGTATTGTATATGACTCTTATGTATTAGAGTCAATTGAAATGATTATTAACCTATTATCATTTGGTATATAAATGAATATATAGGTATGAGACAAAATGGTTGTGGTGCACGCAAAGGCAAGAAACAACCGGGGTATAAACGCAGCTAGTAACCAGGTGAGTAATCTCACTAATATCATATATGATATATGATGATTGAACTGTTATAGGTTGAAACAGCTTCGAAGGACGAAAATGACAAGAGTAAAGATAGAAGAAAATGACAAGACCAGATAAGCTGTGAGTTTATTATAGACAAGAACGGAACTGTGAGTCAGTTAATATTGACAAGACCAGATAAGCCGTGAGTCTTTAATAGACAATAACGGCACTGTGAGTCAAACCTTTATATAGACAACAGCGGGCTTACCCGTGAGTCTAGGCAACAGCGGGCTAACCCGTGAGCCATATTTTATTCTGATAAGTCAAACCTTTATATAGACAACAGCGGGCTTACCCGTGAGTCTAGGCAACAGCGGGCTAACCCGTGAGCCATGGTTTACTTTGATGAGCCAAACTTATATAGACAACAGCGGGCTAACCCGTGAGTCTAGGCAACAGCGGGCTAACCCGTGAGCCACGGCAACAGCGGGCTAACCCGTGAGCCATATCTAACCGGTGCGGCCTATACGGATATGATATTTGGTGCGGCCTATATGGCCATGATATTGTTACAGGTACATGGTACGGCCTTTTGGCTATGATATCGGGTTATGAAACCCAGCTGGTACGGCCTGCGGGCTATGAATTGTATATTGATATTGTTTTGGTGCAGCTTATATAGCTATGACACAGAGTGCGGCTGTTAGCCATGATATACGGTGCAGTCCGATGTGACTGAGAAAGATGGGACAGAAATAGTTGTGTATAGTTAATTGTGTAAATAACTGACTTGGTTTGATAATTGCAGGTTATCATGACATAGTCTGTAAGACTATAACTTAGGATGTGAAATCCTAAAGATATATTCGATCAGCCAGTAAGGCTACGAATTTGGATTAGATATCCAGATAAATACATGAGTGTATTTAATACGTGTTATTGTAGAATTGATTACTCACTGAGCTTTGTAGCTCATACCGTTTGTTACTGTCCCTGCAGGTTAGCATGACACTGGTAGGGGACAAGATAGAGTCCGTGACTCATGAAGTAGGACTCGTAGATGCTGTCAGTAGAAGCCCGGCTTTAAAGGAGTTATGGTATTTTTATACTCTCCTTGATACACTTGTACCCGTATTTATTAAAATATACCCCTTGTTATGGTTTTATGTATTGAAACCTGTGTTTTAAATGAAAAATTTTTTTCAGGGGTGTTTTTGTTTTAAAAGCCGGGTGTTACACGAACCATCTTTCTTTTTGATGAAGAGAACCGGGGCTCCCCAGGGTGAAGTACTAGGGCGGATAAATCCCTTATTGGTAAATTCTTGGAGCTGACTTGCCAATTCTTGCATCTCGGTTGGAGCCAACCGATATGGAGACTTGGCTATGGGAGCAGCCTCACGAACGAGATCGACGCGGAACTCTAGCTCACGTACTGGAGGGAGTCCAGATACGTCATCGGGAAAGATGTCGGGAAAGTCTCGTACAATCGGAATATCTTCGATCTTCTTTTCTTTGACCTTTGTTTCCACCACATGGGCTAAGAAAGCCATGTATTCTTTACGTAGATATGATAGAGCTTGAGTGTATGACATAAGACTAAGCTTTTTTGAACGAGTCTCGCCATAAATACGAAGACTTTGACCGTCGGCAAGAAGAATACGAATAAACTTCTCGTAACATACTATTTCAGCATGGTTTTGGGATAGCCAATCCATTCCCACGATGATGTCGAAGCTACCAAGTTCCATAGGAACTAAATTGACAGAAAATTTATGACCGCAAAAATCGAAAGTGCAATCTTGGATGACTGCATTGAGTGAAATGTATTTTCCATTGGCGACTTCTATGGTAAAGTTTTCATCAAGAATCGTGCGAGGTGTGTGAAGTATGAGTTCAAATTCCAAAGACACAAACTTTTATCGGCACCTGAATCAAAAAGTACTAACGCGTAGCAGTCATTTATGAGAAACGTACCATTTACGACCTTGTTATCGGTCTGTGCTTGGGTTGCGGTAATGACAAATGCTCGGCCTTTGGGAGCTGGAACCTGCATTGTTGGATTTGCCTGGGCTTGAGTGTTAATGATATTGACAAGCCTAGGACACGCGTTTCTGAAATGGGTGGGGTCACCACAGTTGAAGCATGTTCCATTTGGATACCGGGTTTGTGTTTGCTGATTTGAGGGTAGAGCGAATGGTCGCTGAGTTTTTGGTTTACGGCATGTGTCCGCCAAGTGGCCATAGCGACCACAAGTCGTACAAAGGCGACACGGGCTGGTGGACATATGGTGATAGTTACAATGGTTACAGAGGGGGTGAGGTCCTGTATACGGCTTTTTGTTTGGTTGGGTGACTTGGGTGATAGGAGCAGCAGGGGTAATAACAGCATGGTTGTGGTGATGGCTTTTCCGCTTCTTTTTGTCGCGTCGGTGTGAGGACTCGGACTTGACAATTAGGGGAGTCTCAGGGGTCGGCTTTTCAGTTGTCATCTTTGAACCCTTGCGTGGGAGGACACCATCGTTCATATTATCCTCGTTGAGTTGACCTGCTATTTCAATAGCGGATTCCAGGGTAGATGGCCTGCTGCTGGTCACCGAATCACGGATCTGGCGCGGTAACCCTTTGATGTAGCAGCGTATTGCAGTTTTCATAGGTTGAACCATGTGAGGTAGGAGTTTCGAGAGATCATGGAATCTATTGGTATAGGTCGCGTTATCGCCACCCACCTGTTTCAGATTCCAAAATTCATCCTCGAGAGTTTGTAATTCGCTGTCAGGGTAGAACTTCTCCCTCATGCGTTCCTTTAGTTTTGGCCAGGTCATTCCCAATGCAACAGCCTCTCCCTTTGTCCGTTTTTCTAGGTTCCACCATGTGAGAGCATGACCTTGGAGGCACCCTGTAGCATGACGGACCATCAGGTCCTCAGGGCACTCGCTGTGGATGAAAGTACTATCCATTTCTTCGATCCATGTGAGGAGTGCGGTGGCACCATCGATGCCTTTGAAGTAAGGCGGATTACAGCTACGAAAGTGCTTAAACGAGCAACGATGAGTGGTTGATGGAGCTTGCGGCTGAAGAGCTTGAAGATGGGTTGCAATTGTTGGGATGACATTTGCTACCTCCTTAGCGATAAGGGCGGCTAGCCTTCGGTTGTTACGAGCAGCGTATGGGGGTCGTAATGCCATCTATGAGAAACACGCATATGGACTTGTGAGTTATTTGTAAATTGATTATGGAAATTAAGTTTGTAGACATTGTTGGGCTAAATGATTGTAAAACACTTGTTGGGCCATGGTTAGGAGTGTTGGGCACCTTTTGGGCTTTCCATGGGTACTAAATGTGAAGCATGTAGCAATTGCGTGGGCCCCCACAATACTAAGTTTTCACATGTTTTTCCCACTTCAAGGCCCATTAGGGAACTTAATTGTCCAATGAGTTGGCTATTTTGGAGTGTATCCTTTCGGATACGTTTGATAAGGTCGGGTATTTTGATGGCTCAAAAGTAATGTGAATGATGTGCTTTGGCCTATAGGTTTGAGAACTCTCGCCTTTGGTCCCCAGGTAAGCAAACTGGTCCCTCAGTTGATTGGGATGTATACGAATGCTTACCTAGTCAGGACTTTCTGGCTACCGGCACCTCCCCCTTCCAGTTACTACGCGTCCATTACTTTGATCCTACACAACTATAGTGGATGACTTTTAATTTCCTATGAGCTCTAAGGAATATATATGTATATAAATTTTTATTTTGAAACCATTTGAGTATGTATGTGATTTTAAGAGAAAGAGGAGAAAATTCACAAGTGTATGCACACATATAAGTGTCGGGAATAATACGTAAGCACATAAGGGAGCAATTAGCACACAAAGGTATTCCTAGGATTTTCTAAGTGCGAATTGCATGCAGTTGTGTGTGCATTTTATAAACTAGCATACGAGAGGACCTTAGAGGCTATAGACTAGGTCAAGGCAATTAACCTAATTCCCTATTGTCAAGGGCTCTGATACCAATCTGTCACACCCCGATCCTTGGCGGAATCGATCAAGGCGTGATATATTGTTCAAAGTCTCATGACAACTATGTTATAATATGATTAGATTCAATTAAGTACTAAGTATGCAAACAAGATCCACAACATACAAATACAAATCCAAATACAACAACATTTATTACATCAAATTTAAATAGTCTTGTGGGTTTCTAAGGTACACCCTACTTTTCATCAACTTCATTCTTCAAATCTGCATCATGGGTAAAAACAGGTCAACTACGAGAGTTGGTGAGTAATCTAGTTTTATTAAAGAAAATTGTGAGTTTGAATAATTTGAAATTTGTTTTCTTTTGAAGTTGGCAAGCAACTGTTATTGAGATAACAGTTTATAAATCAAAAATTGATTAACAAATGATAACAACAACAATAAGTCCTCACCCTATATATACATATATATGTATATATATAGGATGGAGCATCTAATCATCATACACACTCAACCACGTGCAATCAATCACCTTAGCGTCCCAAGGCGGGGTGGTCAACCCAATAGCGCTATTATTGTCCATAACATACCTCAAGAATACGGGCATAGTAATGGAGATTAGACTAAAAATGGTAATGCACTACAAATACATGTAGCGTAAACAAACAATAATAATACAAATAATGATTCACGTATAAATGTCCCAACAATGTCTCAATGGTGAAAAAATAATAAAATGAAGTTCGAACATATTAAAACTACATGATACACCCCAAAAGTATTGAAAATTATAAAATATGGGGTAGATTACTCACATTAGTCCAATAAGGAATGCGCGTGTTGTACGATAGACGGCTCGAGTCAAAATGT
This sequence comes from Cichorium intybus, assembly GCA_023525715.1. Lineage (NCBI taxonomy): Eukaryota > Viridiplantae > Streptophyta > Magnoliopsida > Asterales > Asteraceae > Cichorium > Cichorium intybus. Next base: position 110,295,353 of record CM042014.1, read on the forward strand.
CGTAGAACCTAATATAATTAATAGTTTTGGCTTAGGAATCGATAAACGGGAATATAGTATTAATAAAAATAATCAGACACATATTCTTATATTAGATGAATTAACAATAATCCAAATTTTGTTTTGAATATTAATGTATTCATATGTTAAATGAATTTTAAATTGAATTAATTACTTTGCTTAATTAATTTATATTTTCACTTTAGGCAAGATTTTAATAATTTTTTTATTAAAATAATAACTAGTCAAATTATAAGTATTTACAAATTTTATATATTATAAACAATTATTTATATGAAATAATCATTAAAAATGCATTTTTACATGCTTAGATATTTAGGAAAATGGTTTTAAATACTAAACAGTAATGAAACATTCTGAAATTGTCAGAAAATCATTATTTCATAAAATAGTAATTACTGTAAAATGTTCATATTTTTCTTAACTACTTTAGTATTTATTTAGTATTTTAATAATTAAACCACAACAAATTTTGGGAAAAATAATAAATGATTCCCAAAAATTCTGGAAAATTAACCACAGTTTTCTAACATTATATTGAGCCTACTGTAAATAGTTTAGATATTTTGGACTATGCGAAGTATTTCTTATGTTTTTCATGATTAACTAATCAATAAAATCATAAATAATAGGAAAATATTAAGAGAAATTTGTTAGACTTTTTATTTATGATTAACATGTTATATATGATATTCTGATAAGGTTTTATAATTTTTGGAAATGTGTAGCTATTTATTATCAATTTAAACCATCAAATAATCATTAAATCAGAAAAAATAAGCAAACATTCTTACAAACATCTGTACATTTTGTCATGGAGTCTTTAAATTGTTAATAAGGTGCGAAAAATATAAAATCTAGTTTTTAACATATATAACTATATTTTGTAATTTATTTATCTACAACAAAATAAAATACAAAATAAGCATCAAAAGGTAATATAAATGCATGAAACTTTATAAATCCACTTTAATCAGTATATGGGTTGTTCCAAAATTTTCCCAGAATTTATTGACTGCCAAAAGTATTTTATGTGAATTATTGCCCTATTTTATTGCAATAATTATAGTAATTCAATAAAAATAAGTTATTTTCTGAAAATTTCCAGAACTTCTTATTTTATTGATGGGATCCTGAGAAAAATCAGGTTTATGCATAAAATGAGTTTTAGGTAGTTTAGTGGATTTAATTTGTTTCATTCATGAATTTGAGACTTTTAACAACATACATTGATGAATGCTTCAAGAGGGATGAAGATTTGAGTATATTGGAGTGTTCTTGGCTGAAATATGAAGATTTCTAAGAGGAATTTCGAGATTGAGAGTGAGAGAAAGAATAGATATGGTTTGAGTGGTGATGAGAATAATGTGTTGGAAGAAAAATGAAAGGAAAGATGATGGGAGGTGTGAGTGGGAGACAATAGGAATAAACTTTTACTTTTGGTGGTCTTCATAATTCCCCACTAATACAAGCATCTTAAGAGTTTTATAAAATTTAATGTAGTGTTTACAAAAATAGAGTTTTAATAAAAAATAGGTTATTATTTGATTATAACAATCTACTTTGATTGGAAGTTTAATTATAGCATTCAAGTTTGATTTTTTTTAATTTAATTAGAGCATCATACTTTGATTTGATTTTAATATGATATCATAATTTAATTTGATTATATTTATGACGTTATACTATGCTGTATTGCTATTAACGTCAATTTATATCGTAGTGTAAGGGTTTTGATCCTATTAGCGTCAAGAAATCTCGAGTAGGGTTTATTAAATTTCCAATTGGGTTGGGTTGACCCAAATCCATTTTAGGCGGATGTCACAATTGCTATGTTCGCAGAATTACCTTTGTACTCACACTTTATTAGAAAGTTTTTGCATATTTTCCTTGAATTTATTTACTTGTCAGAACTTTGTTGCTGTAGTATGATATTCCTTTACTTTTCTTAGCTTATGCAAACTTTAAAAGATTGTGTGTAAGTTATTTATGCCGCACTAATTATTACCTTTTTTGGCTTTAACTTTATACCTTTGGGATGGGTGACTTTCTATGGAACTCTGATACAAATTTTCGACTCAAGACTGTACAGAGTCTACTCATTCAAATTCCATAGGCCACTAAGAAAGTTCCATGACTTTCTATGGCACTTGCATAAGCAGCTTTCAACAACATCATCCGAGACCAGACGATCCTAGGTAATGAGATCCTTTAGTACCCGTGGGCCACCCTTTTTGATTCTACTGGCTCGAATACCATAAGCCAAAAATTAAACTATCCCTTATGAGCCCTAATCTTATGGTATTTCCAACTTTGGAATTCAACATTTAAGCACTTTAACTTTCTTTGATATTTTATTGTTTCAGCACAATTATTTATTTATTTGAGGGTTTTCCTTAGTCAAGTGGTAGCATAAGCTCCATACGTTTGTAACCCTGGGAACCTTACTCAACCTGTTTTGGCCAATACTTAGCAATGTTCACAACTAAAATGATATTCCTTGAAAAATACTATATGCTAATAAACTTTCAAGGGATTTACTTCGTCGACAATGCAAAACCATGTTGGGACTCTCACACTAATTACAGGTCTAGATTTCAATTGGGATGGTGAACAACCATATATACTACCTATGACAGCTGAATATAGGCTCGGTTTCTATTCTCGACCATTATCGCAAGTATATTTACATTAATCGTACATTTAATTTGGAAAAATGATAAACTAAAAATTCTAATGTTGGCTAAATAAACCTTGTAGCTTGTCGTGTACTTCTTCTACCCCCAACCCCACAGTTGAGTGGTACAATACCCACATTGAACCGTAAGAAATTAAAAACAAAAGAAAAAGGAACACACTCCCATGGGTAGATTGGAGAATTCCTTAGTTATGCCTCATTTTATGGAACGTAATGACTCTTAAATTGCAAGATATGTGATGGGTTCATCAGGAAAAGTTGCATGGCTTACCATACCAATCTCTGGCTGCGGAAGGCCGCTGATTTCGTTGATGTTGGTAGTTTTTGATTCTTGAGTAATTCAGTGGCTGGGCCTCCTGATGGGAAATGGAACATCTCCGACAACATCCCAGCACCGGTCTCATAGACAACAGGAAGCCCACTGGCTCCACCAGCTCCCTCATCTTCTTATAGTCTCACCAATGAAGCTAGTGGTGGCTCAAAACCTTGCACCCTCAACTTATCCATTCGAATCTGATGCCTAATGTGATTTTGCTGTTGTTGATCTTGAGATGGTCTTTCAAACCCATGTGAAAATTTAAATATATAATCTTGTGACATAAAATTAAAAGAGAATTTGTTCTTGTGATGCAGCTACTCTTGGAATCTCGCTACTTTCATATCAATACCATCATTTTCGACGCATACATATATTGGTTTAAAGACGAAAAAGGGGTAAAGGAGAAAGCATCACATGGATGCCTCTTCAAGCGTTGTGAAATTCGATGCATTACAGAAAGAATAAACCAGAAACTGTCGAATTTTAGAAATTGTAAAGCATATATACAGTAGTAACCTCTATCATGAGGGGTGTGAAAGAGAGATATCATTGTCGTAGTTCTTGAATTCTTGACCATGGTTGTCGTTTTTCCTCTTTCTCTTTCTATGTCTCTTCCCTTTTCTTTCTCTTTGTTGCTCTTTACAGTAACTGAAGCTGTACCATCAACATTCAAATTAACAATGAAATTTGCTTCAATTATCTGCGGTTTAATCAAGCGATTTGTGGGTTTCTTTGAGGAAAAAACAAGTATTCAATTATTATATGTGATTCGAAGCTGACCTAGAGTCCAAGGTATGTAACCGGTGATACCCGGTAAAAATCACATCCAATGGTGTAATTGAACAAAAAGAAAAATGTTGATGGGTAAATAAGACCAATTAAAATTTTGATGACCTAAAGAGCAAATTTGATGTTATTAATTACCCTTTTATGACATTTTCCCTTACAAAAATAACAAAAAAAGTACAAAACACAAATAAAAATACAAAAGTAGCTCAATCATCATCCTCTTCCTAGTGACTATGCGCCCAGGAGGGGGGGTGCACCATCAGATCCTGTTGTCGGAAATAGAGGCGGTGATCGAGTCCCACACTGAAGCATGAGTGCTCGCAAATACTCCACCATCTACAGCTACTGCTGCTCCATCCGTGCCTGTGTGGCCTCTAATCGTGCCTATTCCGTCTCAATATGGCGAAGAGTAGTCTGACTGTCAACTGGTTCCTCCGGCTGCTGAACTGGAGGGACCACTCGTCGATGCCTCTATGGGCAGACAACCTTAGCCTCAGGATTTGTATCCTCTCCCTCAGCCTCCTCGTCCTGACCTTCTACTTTTGCCACCACTTCTCCTCATAGGGCAATCTCATACATGTATTTCACTGTAGAGACACTAACCACCCCATAATCTATAAATATGCCAAATATATGCATTGAGGGAGGTGCCTCTTCAGGGATAGTATCACTGTCCCCGTCAGAATGGAGTAATACTAGGCAAGACAGGTGATATAGTGTATGCCTGTCATAGGGCTCCTAAACTTCGGCCCCTTTTTGCTGCTGATTTAGACAGCCAAAATATAGGGAAGATGTGGAATAATACATGCCTTCCATAATTGACCAACTAAAGTCAAATGGCTGCAAAACTCATTTTCAGATTTGGCTAGTTGCTGCAAAGAATTTTTTATACATGTTTTCAAATATGGCATTCTATGCCATTCCTATATATAGGATAGAAATCATTCATACAAAACACACTAACAAAACATAAACCTCTCACATCTTCTCTTGTAAATACATAAGAGTTTCAAACTCTTTGTATTTTTATATTTCTTCCAACGTTATGTAAACATCGCAAAATATAGTGAATTGGTTCTCGGCTTCCTCCGCCCGTGGTTTTTCCCGATTTGGGTTTTCCACGTAAATCCCCATGTCTCTATTTTATTTACTTCATTCGTATTTCGTTGTGATTATTACCGTTTGATAATTTTGATCCCATTCCGCATTGAGCTAATATTGTCTAAAGTCAATTCGGATCCATCGTATTTTACAACAATTGGTATTAGAGCATCCGTGTTTTGATATTAGCTTGTTGGGATCATTTTATCAAGTAATTAATCATGTCTTCGGTGAAATACGATATTCTGCTGCTGGATTGAAATACCAGATTTCCGTTGTGGCAAGTAAAGATGAGAGACATTCTCATTCAGATGGATTTACACAAGGCGCTCTTGGGCTTCGAAAAGATGCCCGCTACATGGACCGAAGAAGAAAAGGAGATGAAAGATCTGAAGGCTTTATATCAAATGCGTTTGCACTTGTCAAACGATGTTTTACAAGATGTTCTAAAAGAAACGTCGGCGGCTTCTTTGTGGCTGAAGTTGGAGCAGTTATTGATGACAAAGAGCTTACCGAACAAGTTGCATCTAAAGCAACGGTTTTTCAATCTCAAGATGATTGAAGGAGGCTCATTAGCTGAACATTTGTCCACATTCAAAGAGTTAATAAATAACTTGGAGAATATGGATGTTCAGTATGAAGATGAAGACTTTGCTTTATTTTTGCTGTCATCGTTGCCCGAATCCTACAACCATTTTTGTGATACGATCATCTACAGCCGTGACACTCTTGTTTTAGATGAAGTCTTTACAGCTTTGGATTCTAAAGAGAAGATGAAGCATATTACCGGTGGTGGTTCAAGTGATGCTAAAGCCGAAGGTTTGAATGCCAGAGGAAGAACAACAGAGAGAAGTAGAACTTCTCAATCTTCCAACAGAACCAGATCCAAGTTAAAAGGCAAACGAAAGTTTTGCAACTATTGTCACAAGAAGGGACATGTGCTTGAAGAATGTTTCAAGTTGAAGAATAAAGAAAAAGAGAAGGCGGCAGCAAATGGTAAACAAGCTAGCACTTCGGGTGAAGCCGATGTAGCTGAGGTTGAATGTATTGGAGAACTCTTGACAGTTTATTCAGATAAACTGGATTCCACTGTTGATTGGATACTCGACTTTGGTTGTACTTTTCATATGTGTCACAACAAAAGTTGGTTTTACACATTTGAAAAGGTAAACCAGGGCTATGTGTTGATGGGTAACAATACTACATGTCCAGTTCTTAGACATGGTTCAGTCAGAATCCGTATGTTTGATGGCGTTATCCGAACCATTGCGGATGTTAGATATATCCCTGACCTCAGAAGAAACTTGCTATCTCTCAGTTCCTTTGATAAAAAGGGATACGAGTTTGCTGGTAAAGGTGGAGTTCTTAGGGTGTTCAAAGATGGTTCCGACAAACTGAGAGCCAGTCGAAAAACCTCAGACCTCTACTTTCTTGACGGGTGTAACGCCCCAAAAATCCAACATCGAGTACTTACTATATTTTAACAAAATTGTAAAACCTTGGCTTTACAAATACAATACTCGATGTATGGGAAGCGTCTAGTGGATATCTTCAAGATCGTTCCACGATCCAGTCGGGGGTTACTACACCTAAATCCTGCAAAACACCACAACAAAAACAACGTAAGTGAAAACGCTTAGTGAATAACTCTACTGCAACACGATTAAATTTACAACGAATCTTATATTGCCACATCGTACTTTAAGAATTCACCAATCGTTTGTCACCTGAAAATCCAACACCAGATAGATCTATCGTAGCACCAAAATCACCACTTGTATAACACACCATATATATGAATAACACCAATATTGAAAACGTTCACCAAATGATCTTGGGCTTTTCACCAACCCGAAGATCCATCACCAACACTCGGTTATACCGAGTTACCACCCTTCCTGAATTACATCGTACGGTTGTAAACAATCGTTATACAACCATCATACACCACGTAAAACACCAACATATATAATCACCTATAATATCACCGTAGGCATCTACAACGACTACAAAAAGTGTTTTACCTATGTTAGCACATAAGGTCATTATACTTTTGATCATATAGATAAACACATTCTAGCACCACCATACGATATATATACAATTATATAATCACACAAATACAACACACAATATAACACCGGTCACGTTGAGTGGAGTTACTCACCTCGGTATTCCAGGTTGGTTAGCTCCATTACTCGTATATCTCAGTGTTGTCTTGACTTCTCAGCTTTTATAAACCTACACTAGGTTTTCAATCACATTTATAAATCATATATATACACCCTATTGAAAACCTAATTCATGAACTTGAAAGGCATAACCTGAATATCAAAATTGTTAGCAATTATCCATCTTTTTCCTTAAAATTTGACCCCAGTTCATGATCTGTTTTAGTCAACTTCGTAACATTTATTCGTACAAATTTTAATTTTACAGAACATTACACCTTCTTAGGTTTCCAGGGACACCAACATCAACCTCAATGGATTTTTCTACAATTTACTATGATTTTTGCAACATTACATATCACATACACCTGAAATCTGTCAAAAACATACCAGCATGTAGAAAATGCATATTTGAGCTATGTTATAGGCCGAATCACGCTTTTCACCTCTGTAGACCAAATATACCAGACTTCATTTATGTAAATATGGCACTGGTTTTATATCAAACCGATACTTCTACGATTTATCATGATTTTTACAATATGGTATAAAAATAGTGATTTTTACCTCTATTCTGCAGTTCCGGTCGAACGACTATATCTCGACTTTCTGCCATCAGAATTACAAATCCTCCGGTCACAACCTTCATATTTATCTCCTACATCCTCTGTCCAAATTTCACGATGATCCAATGGTTCAATCTCCCGAGATCATTCGCTCACTGTAGCATGTTCTTGAGAATTCGGGAATGATTGGAGAAAAATCCAATTTTCCCATATTTATACATAAAAGTTTGCCAATTTGGCACAACTAGTCCATCAACTTGCAAACATTACACCCCACACACATATAAATACATTTAAGTCTCATTTTTCGTACTTAAGCCCCCAAATTAATATATACATATTTATAAATCGGTTTCGGGTGTCACAATACGTATCAAGTCAATTGTGGTGTTACAAATTCTCCTCCCCTTAAAAAGATTCCGTCCTCGGAATCTCCCAGGAACACCTCACCATAATCGACTAATACACAC